>JARQZK010001518.1:187500-227500 GCA_030704885.1 Cynegetis impunctata | reverse complement strand
TTCTTCAAATTAAAAATTGATCTCTTTTTGAAACTTTTTCAAAACTTCATATTAAACGAAATATTCACGTGGAAATTTTTATGTGAGACACCCTGTATGTGTGTGATATCAATTATTTGTTACTTATTATTTTTAATGTTATATAACTCATATTGCTTAACCTTCTCTTAATTATTTTTTTCAAAAGTTTATTGCAAAAATAATTAAAAAATAACATTTAGTTTCCAAGTAGACAATGTCCAGGTTATGAATAAATTATCATAAAAAATTGAAAGAAATTAAATTAAATTCTTATTTGAGCTCTTTTTACTCAAAATTGATGAACAAAATGTATTCATCCATATTCAAATTATAATTATTTATTGTTTACTTGTTAAGGCTTCAGTGTTGAAATCATCATTACTCACTTCTTTATCTCTCTTATCCTTTGTTATTGTTCTAAATATAGAAACCAGTCATTTCCTGTACCTATATGAAATGTATCTAACTTATTATGCTTCTCACATATTTTAGTTCTTGAACTTAATCTTCATGGATATATAAATGAAACAAGTATTTTGTCGGTTTTCTATTTTGTAACAAAAATACGACTAGTTTCGACGACTAAGTTATCTTCAACCGTATGAAATACGAACAGATGTAGATATTTTCTAGAGATTTTTTTTTGGTAAGAAGTACAGTACTTAATTTACTAAAATATAAATGAAACAAGTTTTTTATTAATTTCTACTTTATACATAAATACGCTAGTTTCTACGATTTGTCATTTTCAAGCGAATGAAATACGAACCGATACAATTATTTTATAGAGTTTTTATTTTCTGAGTACAGTATCAGTAATTTACGAAAATATTAATGGAATAAATTTTTTATCTGATTACTGCTTTATTTACAACAAGAAGTTTATTTTCAAGTGAGTGAGATACAAATAGACGTAGATATTTTATAGAGTTTTTATTTTCTAAGAACAGTAATTTACGAAATTATGAATGAAACAAATTTTTTGTCGGATTTCTACTGTATTTTCAACAATAATACGAAGAGTTTCAAGGATATTTTCATGCGAGTGAAATACAAACAGATGTAGATATTTTATAGAATTTTTTAGTTTCTAAGAACAGTAATTTACGAAATTTCAAATGAAACAAATTTTTTGTCTGATTTCTACTTTATATTTAACAAAAATACGACTAGTTTCGACTACTAGGTCATTTTCAAGAGAGTGAAATACAAACAGATGTGGATATTTCATAGAGTTTTTTTATTTTCAAAGTACCGTGATTTATGAATCGAATACTGGCACAGATGAGATGACCAGTTGAGATCTCGTTCCTAAGTTCAATTAATAGTGGGAAAACTTTCCATCAGATTCATTTTATGACCTTATGTACATATGAAACTGATATCAATTTGTGTTATGAAATGTAATGAATTCTATGATACCTACTTTGGAAAAACCATTAAAATGTTGTCAAACAGGTAATTTTTTATAATTACCTATTTTCGATTAAAAACATCGAGTACAGATAGTCTTGTATGGTTGTTTAATAATTTTTCAGTTATGGAATGACTACTTCTTTAAAACCGTTAAAATTGCGATGTGAATATTTGTGAGACAATTTTACAGAACATTCTGTTGAAGTAAACAGTTTCTGGAAATTTCAATATAATAAATTTTGAATTGATGGCGATTACATTGTTTCAATTCGCTTTATGTGAATCTTTCTGTTGCTTCAGGCAAACTTCAATGAATAATTGAATATTATTAATATATTGGTTCTAAGGAAGCTTGTAATCCACAATTGATTGATAATATTATCAAAGAGAAGAATTTTAATTTAGCATTTACAAGATTTTGCGTTTTCCAAAGATTACGACAATAAATTCGATGTTTTACCTAAATCAGTGAAACTAATGAAAAACTGACATAATTTTTTTAAATTATAATATCAATATACGAATAACTCTTTGGCACAATCAATATATAAATAAAAATAAATCAAAAATGAATAAATTCCCAAAGTCGGGTGTCTATAAATGTCATATGGTTATTAGTCTAGTCAACAAGTGCTTTCTTGTTCAACTTTTTTCAATAGTCTCGGAAAAACATGAGCTAAGTGTCATTCGATTCGGAATAGAATGTAGATATTTTTGAAAAAATATATAGTTCCTATTGCAAAAATTGTAAAAGGTATAAATAATAAAAATAGCGATTTGGTTTTCTGCAAATAACACAAAAACCAATTGAGATTTTGATATCAAAAAAAATATTCAGAAAGAGGAGGAAATTTCCTAAAATAAAGTATTGACCTCTGAAACTGTAGAATCGATATGTATAATTTTCTCAGAGGGGTAAAAATACGACCGAAAACGGGTAATCTGGCTTGCGCAAGTCCAGCTCATTTTGGACACTATAACAATAAGCATTATCTAACCATCAAAGCAGCAAAAAATTATTAATTAGCTATTGTATAACTATTTGAAAAATCGCGATAAAAATTTCTTAATTTTCGTACTTAATATGGTTGTTTGAATCTCCAGATGGATTCTGAGAGATTCTGTATTATGTACGTTGAATTTCACTGTTTGAATCTACTTCTCTGATTAAAAGAGATTCTACATTAAATTACTTTATTCAGTTGTTACACATTGAATTATTATGAATAATTTATATGTACTGTTTATAAATTCTGTACAGCTGAAATAGTATAGAATATACTGTATGTATAAACTTGACTGTTTGTCACGACCTGTCTTATGTTATGCTGAAATGTTACTGATGCACTTGTGGTAGTTTTCGCGACACGTATTCACCCTCACTCAGTGTTCTAGAAAGTCAATGAGCGGAATCGGTAGATTCGACCACAGAATTCGGTATATTTGGACTCAAAATCGGTAGATGAAAAAAAAAAGCAATATTCTATCAAATAAAGTTTAATTATCAAAACGCAACATATAGATTTACTTATAACAGTCATAAGCCAGCAGAAAACATTCAGCAAAATTTATCTCATATCAAAATATCGGGCTAATGAATGAAATCAAGGCCAAATAAACACTATGGAAAAAAAACTTACAACGAACTATATATATATATATATATATATATATATATATATATATATATATATATATATATATATATATATATATATATAATCAGGGGCGGCTAGTCAAAGGAGGCTAAGGAGGCTAAGCCTCCTCCTCAATAATATTCCGTGTATCACTAATATATTATATTGAATAGTCAGCATTCAGCATATTCATATTAATCAAAATGATATTATTTTATGCACCTACCTTCCTTTCGACCTACATTATATAATATAATTTATTAATTAAGATAGAAGGTATTTACATTTATTGCATTTCATTCATTTCAAGATTTGTGGCAACGCTGCGGAGGCTTAGAAAGGTATATTCTCAACGTATTTCAAACTACTGATGATACGACTCAATTTAGCCCAAAACGAAAGAAATTCAGTTACGCAGATATGGAGCTTCACTATAAGCAAATATTTTATGAAATTTTGGATACTATTAGGGGTCAAATAGAAATAAGGTTCTCTGATTTGAAAGAACTGCATTCCTTCGACTTACTCAATAAAAATTTGTTAACCGGATTTTCGGCTAATTTTCCAGATAACCTTTTGGAAAATTTATGTCAAAAATACACTTTTTTTGATAAGGTGGCCATAAAAAGTGAACTGTGTGTTGTTTATAATGACAATGAAATTTTGGGGCAAAATGAAAATCATGTGAGGACTATTAAATACCTTTTTGATAATAATTTGACTCAAGATTTACCCCAAGTTTATGAACTCTTATGTCTAATTGTTTCTATCCCGGTGACATCGGCTTCCGTAGAGCGCTCGTTTTTCACTCTTAAGAGAATTAAAACTTATTTACGAAATTCAATGGGCCAGGATCGTTTGAAAAATATTAGTTTGTTGTCTATTGAAAAGGAATTGGTAAAACTTTTGGCGAAAGACAAAAAATTTTATGAGGATATTATAGATCATTTTGCTAACGTTAAAGATCACAGAACCCCGCTAATCTTCAAAAATATATAATAACTTTTTATTTGCTCTCACCAGCTGTTAACAAATTCGTTAAGTAGGTAGGTAGGTACCTATTTTGTGAAAGAAAAAAAAATTTGATGAATAGATGAATTGGCTGAGAAGAGTTTTTGTGAATATTGTAAATAGGAGTTGTAGGTCTCAAGGTAGACACTCGAAAGAGAAAACAAATAATAGCTTAGGGTGCTTGTTTTACTTTGATTTTCTTTAAATTATAAGGCGGTTGACCTTGAAATCCTAAAAATGTTCGCCTATGGTGTATTTTTTAACACCTCTTGTAGCCTCCTCAAACCAAAACCTCACGAGCCGCCACTGATATATATATGCATATATATATATATATATATATATATATATTTATATATATATATATCTATATATATATATATATATATATATATATATATATATATAGAGAGAGAGAGAGAGAGAGAGAGAGAGAGAGTAATTTTTTATGATTTTTATGAGTGATAGACTCCGTGGAGAGCCTATTTCGCACTTTTTTTTTTATTTTTTTTTTATTTGCACATATACCCGCATCAACCGCTTTGGGTTATTAGCAGGGGAACATACACATAGTACATGTCAATTTAAGTTGTAAGGTTATAATTTTATTGCAACTGCTTCAAGATTTGTATAGAGTTGAATGGTTTTGGCTTCAACATTTTCCTTCACAATAAACCCCTCCACCGGAGTGTTGGGCATTTCTATTTTCCAGAAAAACATTATAATTTCGCAGGTAAATTGATTGAGCTTTCAGGTGAGTTTCCTGTAGACATAGGATTTTTGGAGAATAGTCGTGCAATAGAAGTTGTTGAAAAATCCATTTAAATTCCCCTGAACAATAAATGCCATTGTGCTCCTTAGTTTCCTTGAGATAGTGATTCACTATCTGTATCTTCGGTAGAGTTGCTCGGCAAATTCAGTTTCCTCTTTAGTCGTGTAATTTTGTTTCTAATTGTTCTATTTTCGATTTCTGCGTAAATAAAGTTAAGTAGATCTTTCAGCTCCTCTAAATCATTTGTATAAAATTCGGGGATTGTTTTAGGTTGAGCCATATTGAATGCGTTCACTAGAAATTTGGATATTTCAATGAAGGTGAGTGAAAACGATGGTATTCTGTTTTCTATTTTGTTTTTAATGTTGTCAAGACAATCTATTACGTGATCTGGGGTAGCTTTTGCTCTTGTTGTTTTTTTCTTTTTAGCATTGGACTTCGGTGTTTTAAAAATTGTATCTACGGAGAGTATCTGAACGTCTGGGGATGAGGAAATCAGTCTTTTAATCCGGGGAGGATCGCCTTTGCTTTCACTTGATTCCTCATAGCCTTCCATTTCCAATGAAGGATTTGTTGTTTTGTCGGTAGAGAGTTCTAGAGATTTACGTACTGAATGTACGTCAACTGTGGTCTCAGAAGGGACTGAAAGTGCTGGGTAGTTTTCGTTTCGGAATGTAGAGGGATTTGTTACTTCGTAGATTTCATCAGTTTGCTGGGTTATCTCTTCTGGGCAGTTGGTGTTTTGATGTCCAATTTTTTTGCATTTAGTGCAATATTGGCCTTCTATAGATAAAAATATTCTGTAAGAGGTTTCCTCGAAGTTGAGCATGAATGAGTCAGGATACGATGCAACATCTTCTTGTTTTATATAAACTTGCCTGCGGAAGCTTAATATGTGTTATATTCGGGTTCAATCATACCGATTTTAAGGAGAGTGATATTCGAGACTGGAGTAATTCCGAATGATTTTAGATTTTCTAAAATATGGTTATTTGGTATTGTCGGACATACGTTAGAGATGACTAGTCTTTGGGCGGGAGTGATTAGGCGGCGGATTTCAATATTTATTCCATTTATAGTGTTGTGCTTGTGTGAGTCCATGATGTTGTTGACTATTGTTTTGTTGGTTAAGTAGATACATATTCTGTTATTTGTTATTTTAGATGCAAAGATAATATTCTTTGGTTGAACTAGTTGCCCAATAGCTTTAACGTACTCGTGTATTTTTAGTCCATCAATTGCTGTTAAAATGACTCCTTGGTCTTTTGATGGTTGTTTAAAGTTGTGTAAAGCGTCAGAATACGCCGTTTGTGAAGGATATTGTTTCAGAAAGGATACTTCTTTTTCTTTTACCTGATGCATATTTGGTGATGATTTGAGCAGGCGGCTAGATGCCGGTCCTGCCCTGTTCTAGTTGCCGTCTTCGTAGCGGAGGTTATAGATGTTGATGCGTAGATTTTAAGGTTAGGAATTTCACTTTCTTGTTAAGAGTTGTAAATGTTTGAATTAATCTTACTTACAAAGAGATAAATATCTCATATGAAGCACAGATGTTTCATTTATCACTAAATATGACTGTATAATTATTCCGTGAGATTTAGTTCACAATAAAGTCGAAATATTCGAGACCGACAGAGTTCATAGTTGATCTCATGAAACCAGGTCAGGAGCGAACCTATTTCGCACTTTTGTTTTTATTAAATTAATATGCGAGAATATACGCTCAACAAAATGTCCCAAAATATTTCTACGTCATCAGGAAATGTTCTGATTTGTTCAAAATTTCTTAAAATTCGCCACTCTGTATCAATTTTCTAGAATTTATTGTTGTGAACAATATCTGGAAAGAGTCTAATAATTGAAACTATCGAATCAGTAATAAAAATATAAAATAGTTCGACATGAAAAGAGTCGCAAACTTCAAACTGTAAAATCGGTAGAAAATCGTTGCGTTTCGGTATTTCGGTAGGCCGGACCTCAAATCGGTAGAAATACCGAAAAATCGGTAGGTTCGAGAACACTGCCCTCACTCGTCTCTATACTTTGTTATGGCCCTAAAGAAGGGCCATGTGTTTTCAAGTTCTGAGTATTGAAAGGCACAAGTAGGTACCCTGAAAGCGATACTGTGAGATACGACCTGGGAAACACTGACACTTTAAATTCTTAAATTGTTAAAGTGTCCTAAATGGGCTTGTTTTGCGCAAACCCGCTTTCGGCCCCTCTGATAAAATTATAATTATAGATCCTATAGTTCCGGCAGTTGAAACTTTCTTTCAGGAAGTTTCTTCCTATTTTTGAATATCAAAAATGTCAATTGTTTTTTGAGATATTTGCAAAAAAACGAACCCCTCTTTTTTGTTTCAGTCAATTGTTTATAATTTTGGATTGATTGGGCCGATACTTGGTGTAAATTAATAAACATATTGAAACAATGGTTAAAAAATAACAATTTACACATTTATTATAAGAAATAACGCAGGACGCACGTTTCGGTGGAACTTCACCTTCTTCAGATGCTAATGGCAAACTAACTATGATTCTCTGTTATATCGAAAACAAGAAATGACAAATTATGTAGAAGGGGTAAATACAAAGATGGTTATAAATAATTATTAGAAAAGGAAAAACCAATTCTGAACTGCTAGTCAGGTAGTTCAGTAATTTTGAAAAGATTTAGAAGGGGGCTTGAAGTATGATCGATTTGGCTATTCAATAGGAGACCGGAATGCTTGTATTTATTTATCTGTAATGATTCTAAAAAATTAAGTTTAATTCCCTTACTTTCAGTATTAAATATTTTAAAATCGAAATTGAATGTGTGATTTTCTTGGATTAAATGGTTTGCATAATGTGAATCCGACTTTTGATTAACAAAGCTACATTTGTGTTCTGAAATTCTAGTTTGAAAACTTCTGAAAGTTCTACCAATGTAAAACTTATCACAATCGCCACAATTAATTTTATAAACTCCCGATTTATTATCTTTATGAACTTTGGATTTATTATTAGAAAATCATATAAAAAATAATAAATCCAAATTTCATAAAGATAATAAATCAGGAGTTTATAAAATTAATTGTGATGATTGTGATAAGTTTTACATTGTTAGAACTTTCAGAAGTTTTCAAACTAGAATTTCAAAACACAAACGTAGCTTTCTTAATCAAAAGTCGGATTCACATTATGCAAACCATTTAATCCAAGAAAATCACACATTCAATTTCGATTTTAAAATATTAAATACTGAAAGTAAGGGAATTAACTTAATTTTTTAGAATCATTACAGATAAATAAATACAGGCATTCCGGTCTCCTATTGAATAGCCAAATCGATCATACTTCAAGCCTCCTTCTTAATCTTTTCAAAATTACCGAACTACCTGACTAGCAGTTCAGAATTGGTTTTTCCTTTTCTAATAATTATTTGTGACCATCTTTGTATTTACCCCTTCTACATAATTTGTCATTTCTTGTTTTCGATATAATAGAGAATCATAGTTAGTTTGCCATTAGCATCTGAAGAAGGTGAAGTTCCACCGAAACGTGCGTCATGCGTTATTTCTTATAATAAATGTGTAAATTGTTATTTTTAACCATTGTTTTAATAAATTGTTTATAACCTTAACAATTTTCGTGAGCGGAACTTTATCTTCTTCAAAAAATATCTACATTCTATTCCGAATCGAATAACACCTAGCTGATATTCCTCCGAGACTGCTGAAAAAAGTTGAACAAAAAAGCACTTGTTGACTAGACTATATTGTAGTAACAAAATGTATACCGGTAGAATGCATCGGAAGTTCGGAACAATAATCAAAGAATATATACGCTGTTTTGAAAACAATGAGAGAGATTCCAATCATTCAAATGATTTATTAGATGAGAATCATTCATTCAATACAGATTTCCATATTTAACAAAGAGAGAGTAGAGGATTGGAATTGAACTTTTGGGAAGCCCTAAAAATTTAACAGTTACAATAATTCTAATAACTCATCGAATGAACAAATGAACTAAAATTTTTTTTGAATATATTCAAGAGGGCCGGATTTACCAATAGGCTGGAGTAGTCTGTAGGCTATAGGCCCTCACCACTCAAGACCTCCCCCCCCAACAAAAATGAAATTTGTAGAGAGGAAATTCAGAAATAAATTTGTACTAGGATTTTAATGATTGAATTATACTCTATCAGAAATTGACGTTAGCCAATAATTGAATATTTTGCTAAAAGTAAATCTAGAAAAATTGTAATTTAATATAACAATTTTTTTTAGTATGTTATGTATTTATCATTAATTTATTGATAAATATATTCTACTAGTATAAGCATAGCAACTACAGGGCGCTCTAAGCAAGCCTGAGCTCTGAAAGAATAGACCAATATACAGCACATTCCGAATCAATAGAGTAAAGTTCAAGATATACAAAATAATAAATAAAAAATTTTTTGGAGAAAATTCATTCTGGATATCTAACAAGAAAATAATTAAAATGATAATAGAGATTTTCATAGCCATTATAGCTTAATTACCTTAGGAAATATAATTCCGAAGCTTCTTCAGAATTTTCTCTACTCTGTATAAAACATACTTACCATCATATCATATTTTTTATAATTTCCATACGCTGCATTATTCGAAGACATTGATTAATATCAATTAAATTATAATACCAAAAGAACGAAAATAAACACCTTTATAAACGAAAAAACGATCCAAAAATCGATGAAATTGGTTTGACATTTATTTTTGTTTCTTGTCGTGAACAATATCCATAGCCTACTATTAAATTATGCATTTAATTTCAGAAAATTGTCCTTTATTTGCGCGTTTCTGAGAAAAAGTTTATACTATAATAAATTTTTGAAAAGTTAAAAAAAAGACAAATTTTATAGTCTATAAATATACAGGGTATTCCATTTAAAAAAACATAAGTGTTCTTTATAATTCGAAAATAGTAAATATGTAACAAAATTATCTACACCACTGAATTCTTCGGAAAAAAAAACTATAATAATGTTATATTATCTTTTCCATAAGATGAAGGATAACGGCCATAATGCAACATTTTCAACAATGCCCTGTATATTAAAAACTAGAAGGGCTATTAAAACTCTGTTGACGGCATCTTCAGTTTTACGAAAGAGTAGCGCAGTGTCGCGAAAACCGCAACCCTCTATATTCAAAAATAACGTAGATACCATTCAAAAGTACCCAAAATGGGACACCAGGTACATCTGAGGCACTTCGATACTTTTGAATAAATTCAATTTTTTTCGTATAAATTTAATAATCTATGACCCGAAACTTATACGAAAGTATAAAAAAAATGAAGGACACCCTACTGCGTAGCACTAGGAATGATAAAACCCCTCGGCGCATGTGCATGTCGTCAATATTTTTTGAATGTAACTATTATATAAATTAAATAACAATGAAAGTCGATCTTACGAATGAAATGAAGGAAAATTGCAATAAATGTATTAATAAGTCGATATAACGAATAAAATCCGTGAAAATTTAGCCAAAAAATTCATTGTTTGACTGTCGAATTTGAATATCCTATCCCGGCTCATTTTGCTGCAAATTATGAATCAAATTGATAAGATATCTCTATGGATGGGAAACAGACACAGACGCAGAATCAAGCTGAATCTATCAACGTCGCTTGGTTACCGTGGCACACAGAGCACTTCGACGCATGTTTTGTAGGACTTCGTACATATCGACCTTGGCGCATGCGCATGTCGTAATGCCTATCTAAAAAACGTTATAATTTTTTATTCTTCGTTGGGAAAAAATTGGGAACAAAACTTCTCTGATTAAAAACTCGGGGGTAAAAACGCTATATTTTTTTATTCTTCGTTGGAAAAAATTGGCAATTCAAATTCCCTAATGAAATCATATGTGTTTTATCGATATCCGTTGGAATTTTTAAAATCGGGCCAGTTACCAACTTTTTGTCGTGAGACTATAACCCCTTTAGCTTCGCCTCGGGGTAAAAATCACATGATAACCGTGAAATTAAGGGATTTGCGTCCACTTAACGAGGCCCCCACTACTTACTACTAAGACTTCGCTGTCCGTCTGTCTGTCTGTCACCAGGCTGTATCTCAAGAACAATTATTCAAAATAAATATTTAAGGGAGGTCCCATACAACAAACGCCATTTTTTTCGACCTTTTTTGCTCAATATCAATAATGGCAACAGGAAGGCACAAAATACTCAGTTGTATTTTTAATTTAATAATAAATAATAAAATTAATATAAAATAAATATTTAGGGGGGCTCTATGGTACGGAACCCTTCGTGCGCGAGGCCAACTCGCACTTGACCGGTTTATTATATACTATATATATATATATATATATATATATATATATATATATATATATATATATATATATATATATATATATATATATATATATATATATATATATATATATATATATATATATATATATATATATATATATATATATATATATATATATATAAGTATGGAATAAGAGGTAGGCAGCTGGAGCTTCTAAAATCATATGTGAATGGCAGAACTCAATGCATAATTGAACCACAAAAGGACATAACAAAGCCAATAGTATCGGATATGTTGACTGTAGAACGTGGAGTACCACAAGGTTCGGTACTGGGGCCTCTTCTACCAGGCAAAATGAGAACCTAAATCAACCAAAACTCCTTTACACATATTTACAAAGGAATGCGGTACACACTATAGTAAAAATATATAATTATCTTCCCAAGCAGATTAAACAAATGCCCACAAAAATCATGAAAGAGAAGTTACAACGATACCTCAAGAAGAATCCTTATTACACACTAGATGAATTTTTTAATTGCACTATCAATATGGAGTAGTATATACATACATGTTCTGGATTGATCAAATTATAGATGATATATATATATATATATATATATATATATATATATATATATATATATATATATATATATATATATATGTATTTGTATGTACGTATATGTGTTCGTTTATTTACATGACATGTTCTACAACTTTTGTGTTTTATGGAACTAATAAAATTATCTATCTATCTATTATGTTTTCCTGAAGAATTACCTACCCTCCACCCCACTATTTAATTTCTTGCCATATAACCTCAATCTTGTTTATTTTTTTACAGATGTCTTTCATAACAGTAGGATACACCGATAAAGCCAACACAAGGAACCAAATCAAACCACCAGGTGGCGGTATATCAGACATATTCAGCTCAAATTATTATGAAGAACCTGCAACTGAATGCAACAAGTTAAACAGAAACCAACAGTCGTCGTCGATTTCAACTAACGAGTCGAAAACACACGAAAACGGGCACACAGAAAAAAAAACGTACGACCAGAGACAAACTTTGACCGTCGAAGAAAATTTGAACGAAAGAAAAACTGAAACAACAAATAGAAGTATCGAAGTAAACACATCAACAAGAAGTGGTGTAAACGAGCAGGCCATGAATGGAAATGCAAGAGGAGAGTCAACTAAAAAAGCAGTAAATAACATTTTTCCTACAGATGAAAATGATGCTGCAGTTCAACAGAGAAGGACTCGTGTTCCTCCTGGGGGATATTCAACAGCCTTTTGGTGAAATATCTATTTTTTTTATATAGATAAACATGATTTCACGTCCATTTATCCTAGTTCTTCTATGATTTGTACATGGAAGTTATAATGTTTTTCCAACATGAATTTTGTACTGATATTGAAAATAAAGCACTATAAGAGAGGTATGTTTATTTTTATTTTTTTACAAATACAAATTAACTGCACTATTGAAACTAAAATATGAAAGATATAGGTAAGGAGATTATTCAGACCAAAATAAAAACACTAAAAATAATGAAATAAATGAACAAAGTTTGAGAATATATGATTGAAAAAAGTCAGAATTATTTAAATTAGAATTTCTATATCAATACAAGAGCAAATATAATCTATTTAAAAATGATATTTTCAGAAGAAAAAAGAAAGAAATGAAAAAATAAAAAGTTTTTTCAAAATTTAGTATGAACAAAATAATATTTTCATTAGGACCATGTTCAATGTAACATATTTTCTGATAACAATATTAACATTATATATATATATATATATATATATATATATATATATATATATATATATATATATATATATATATATATATATTTCTGCATGTTCTAAAATCCAAAATTCAACAATTAGATATTAAAAATAAATCGTATACAAGGTGTGTTGAAAAAAATGATTTTTGATCAAGAGTGAAGTACTAACTTTTATTTTTGACAATATCGAAAATTTTTACAAAGAAAAGATGTGAAGGATCAAAAATAGTTTTCAAATATTCAATATTGTTTGTTTCAAGTTCGAACATGAATGTTCCTCGATTGATTTTCAAACTTGAACTTTCAAAATTATCGCAGAGAAAAAAATTGATATAAATATATATACAGGGTATCGCACCGGGAACTGAATCGATCGATATAGAACAAAGTACTGATCAAAAAATTTAATTTTAATTAATGTCGTTGTGGCCAATCTAACCAAAATAACTACAAGCAGCTAGCACTTCCGCTTATACCGCTTATACCAACTTCCTTATTTCAAATGGAACACCCTATATATTTTAGGGTTTTCGAAAAGAACATAAAATTCTGAGTCGAAAATGTGAAGATTACCCTATGCCTAAACCTAGCCGTTTCAAAGATATTTGACATTTTATAGAAAATTTGACAGGTGCAATGGTTTACAAGAACCGGTATAACTTTCTTACTGTAAAAGATACTCATTTGCTTCTTGTCACATGAAAAGAACACAAGAAGAACTACGTTTTACAACTGAAATTAATTCAATAATATCATACCAAGTGTTCCGTTTTTTGCGTTACATTTCGTCAACTTCAAACCGCGAAAACTTGTTTAGGTCAAATGGAACACCCTGTATTTTTTTACGTCAAGTTATGTGAAATTGAATTCTCTTTTTTCTGATATAGCATTGTGGTGGTTAAGGTTACAACTTTTCGAAATATTTGTGATTTTATTAGAAATTCATGCGTTCTATTACGTTTTCTCATTCTTGGACCTAGCTTCTATTCGCCAAATATCTGCCAAATATTCGCTCTAATAATAGTTAATATATTACATCCGCAATGAAAGTGCTTGTTTAATATTGTAATACTATTTGAAACATTAAGTTTCCAATAGAACACGACTTTCCTATTCATGAGATGTCAACAACAAGAAAAACAGTATTGTATATGTATATATGACTAATAAAAAAACACAAACTTCAAAATAAACAGGTTTAATGATTTCATTTATTGTTGGTTAAATGAAAAGTTCAATCATGTTGTTATTGAGGTCAGTTATCACCGTGTTTATTCAGAATTATGAATGTTTATTATTTCCAGTGTGGTAGCAGCAATTTGACCATAATACTACATGAGAACAACCGTTTTAGAAGACAATATTTTTTGAATATATCTAATATTAAAGATTAAATTTAAAAATCTCTAGGAATTTGGTTTAGTTACTTTTAGTGTTTTTCAAAACATTACGAACAGTACAGTTCGACTCTTTACATTGTTAAGCTTTGGGACATTGATTCGGTCAATGTAATGTCTCAATGTATGTATATTAACATTGTCTACATAAGATTGAGTGGAGGTAGGTATATATATATATATATATATATATATATATATATATATATATATATATATATATAATATATATATATATATATATATATATATATATATATATATATATATATATATATATATATATACAAAGGTTATTTTCTAATTTTTATGGTGAATCATCTGTCCAAGTTTATGTGACAAAAAGTCCTTTTTCGGTTTCTTTTTGTAATACGGGGTGTTAGAGTGAATGTCAATAAATGGATTTTTTCGAGTACCTAATATAACTTCTAAACATTATTAGAAACTTTTTTGGTATAAAATAGGAGTAGGACACATCTTTCGCGAAGAAAATAAATTTTTTCTTCTCAATATCATCATTCTGAATATCATGATCATGAATATATTTTCAAAAGAAAAAATTATTTTAAGGATGTGACAGAACAATTAGTTCTCAAAACCTCATTCTCTATATTCAATTCTATTAAATTAATTGAATAAATTTGTTTGATATCCACCTTGCCTAATGATAGATAACAGGAATTATTCGATATTTCTTATCACTTATCCCTTATCTATATTTTAGGCAAGCAGTCTCGGTTTGTATATTGGTTGACACTGAAATATTGTCATTTTTATTTCTCTATCAACTTGAAAATCATTTGAGTCAACTTATCCTTAATTAAATCCTCTAGTCAAAAAATTTGTTTAGATTATATCTTGGTAGATTTAATTTAGTTTACTTTTTATTATTCAATTATTTTCCAGCTGAAGAATGATTTTAGTGATAAAATAGCTTCTATACACACATGAATGAAATCACCCATATTGTCCCTTATTATTTGTATTTACATATGTGTACGTATGTTGCTATCTGAGGCATTTACTTGATAAGAATAAATGAGTCGACACCATTCCTGATGAAAAATTAAAGTTCGACCAGTATTTCAGCTCCAGATATTTCAAGAAAATTAAGAAGCTCTAGAATCAAGATATATAAAATGGTGATTCTAAAGAAATGTCTTGTATTTGATGGTTCACTGACCCTTGGATATTGTAGATATCTAGAGATATTCAATTTTGTTTTCGCATATAATATGTTATAATATATTGAGAAGATTTTCTCAGAAGAAAATAGTTAAAAAAAATATTTTTTGGTTATATTTTCTAATCGCTGTGTAGGCCAATTTTTCAATCTCTTATTTTTGGGCTTTCTGGTTGGGGGGCCGTGAAGAATATATATATATATATATAAATATATATATATATATATATATATATATATATATATATATATATATATATATATATATATATATATATATATATATATATATATATATATATATATATATATATATATATATATATATATATATATATATATATATATATATATATATATATATAGGTATATATATATATATATATATATATTTTTTTAGGGACATATTTCTTGTATATGCATACCGGGTGTCATATTTTTTCGTTTTATTAGATAATGAAATGAAATTCGGAGGATATGTTCGATGCATAAAACTCCATTTTTTTCCAAGTAACTCAGTTTCATGCAAATTCCGGATTCACCGGCAGTGTCATAAACTTTCGAATTTTAATTGGGACACCTGGTTTATTTTCATTTTTTGGCCTCCATACGACATTAAGAATACAACCATGTATCGTTTGTTACTGTTTGTAACCATTTTTTTATTTAGTTTTTTCGAATTTATATTTCTAGAAGGCTATGGATAGGTACGTTCAGTCCTAAAATGTTTGTAAAAATACAACTTTACTGTTTTCGATCAAAATGTTTCATCTTTGTGACGTTTGATTTGAAAAATTTTATTACTAATTTTTTTTCCAAATGGCTACATGGTAGCTCTTCGGGTTAGAAAAAAAAAGCATTTTATTACGATTAATTTGATACCACACTCTATTAGGTTGTAAGAACCGAAATTAGTAAAAATAGTAAGCCCTCTAGAATAAAGATTTATTTCGGAAAACAAATGAAAATACGGTTACAAATAGTAACAAATGATACATTCCAACTGTCATATGGGGACAAACACTGAAAATATACTAGGTGTCTCATTTAAATAACGAAAGTTTATGTCACTTCCGGTAAAGTCGCGATTTAGAAGGTATAAAACGGATACCTCACTGTTGAATTTCGATACGCTGCAATAGTCAATTATTTTTGGGAAAAACACTCCTAAAATTTCATTGCCAGAAGTTTCTCCCAATCAACAAAATTTATTTATTAAAATTCAAATAAAGGAGAACAAGGCTTCTGGTAGGCCCAAGGCCTCCCGAGCTCTGCCTGATTCTCCTTATAAAGAAAACAAAACAACGCTCATTATGACTAATTCTAGGAACTAGATCTGTTCGTGTCTATTACTGAAACACAACACTTTTTTATTGCAATAGCGTGAGCGTATTGTTATAAAACAACGCAATGATTATGCACATTATTATTCGTAGACTTAAATCTATCCTTTTATGCGTCCGATAACTGCTTGTGCTAGATGAATAACAGAGTGGAAATATGGGGGAGAAATAAATTATCCAGATAAATTATACGAAGAAATTTCTTGTTTCATAAACACGCTATTTATCTCAGCGATTTATGAATTAATTCTTTCCAGATAAGCAGCTTTTAAATATTTATTACTTATATTTGCGTAAGGAATTTTTACTGACAGGTAGGTATAATATCAAAGTAGAATAATTTAGTGTATTGGCGTCTGAAATTAAGATTCTAGCGCCGGAGGCCGGAACGGCTAATATCGGTACTACTCTATGGGCCATTAACGGTTTGTTTACATTGTTTGGTAATGGTATTTACGTTCATTTCATTTTGAGTTTTCGAACGTTTAGCTTCGTAATTTGTGTTTTTTTGGACTTCGTATTTTCGAGTGGTTAATTGTGTTTTGATTGAGGACAATATTATCTCTGTTCAACAGTAGATAACCTACCCACATCAAGTTGAAATTTGCACTGAGTTTTTATCATTGAACATGAAAATCAATAATAAAATAAAGCAGAGGACGAATAAATTAATTGGTTGAAGGAACTATGTATACCTCATGAAAAGGCTGTATGATAACACACCTATTTATTTAAAAAATAAAAAAACTTTCAAAAGTTTCAAGAAAACATCTCTGACATGTCTACTTTCATTACGAACTGACGAATTTTTGAGTATAATGGACAAAACTAAGTACTTACCAGCTAAACTGAAGGAAACAACATGAAATAAAAGAAGAATTAATATGAATACTCTGCTTGAATGGTTTGAACGTAATAAGTTATTATATTTTTTGAATTTTCCTGACGTATAACAGCTATCCTAAAAGTACGGTGGACTTCTGAGAGTCTGGTTTTTTGATAGAATCTCTGTTTTCCTGATTATGTAATTGAATATTTCAGTTTTTACCTAGCTATAGAGTCCAGATTTATTTCATATTCTTGATGTTATGATAAACTGTTATTTTGGTTGTGCAAATAAACATCATTTGTTATTATTAATTTAATAGTATCTCTGGTTGTTACATGAAAGAAAATACAATAATCTAGAATCTCTGGATGATGGCCCAGGTTCAGATTCCGATAAAAGTGGAAGATTTTTCGTTGGAATAGCATTGGACTTCAAAAACTCTACGTTTTCGGTTAGCTGAAAATTGCACATCATTAGTTGGTATAATTCTATATGGAAAAATCCACAAACTTACTGCAGGGAAAATAATTATTCTCAGTAAACTGTAAAGAACAACTCTCTTATGTTCAGACATTATTTTTCAATCTTCAAGTTATAAATCCACACCTTTCTTCTGTCCATCATTTCCTTGTTTACCAACTTTGTTCGGAATGCAACTTTGAATTGTCCAGCTTTCGGGAAGGTATGTAAGCTATATTCGGGTTTTTTTTTGCCCAAGGTGAACAATAGGATACACAAAAATAGTGATTCATCTCTTCTGAACGTTTGTAAACGATCCCAAACAAAATTAAACACAATTAAAACTCAACAACTTCCCATATAAAATACACGTAAACAGATGTAAACAAAGCAATCTATGGCCCATACGTTAGTAATATTCGACACCGGTAGGGGGCGCATCGCTTATCTGCGTTCGCCAATATAAGAACCATAAAAATTAATCGACAAGTGGAAAAAATGGAAAATGCGTGTGCAGCAGAGCTCACCCACTTAGGTCGTATTTTCCATTCATTTTTGTCATTTTTTACATACAAATTTTCAACCCCCTAGTCAATTCGGAGGGGCTGAAGAGATGGACAAAATTGAATGGGTACCTGCAAAGAAATATAGCGGTGAGAACAAACATTTAAAACTTCCAAATAGAACTTTCATATGATCAACCATATTCATTTACAAGATTTCTGTCATTTTCAGGCCCAAGTAACAATTTGAAGAAATAGTCCGTTTTTATTTCTTGTTTGAATTTATTTCTGAGAGCACCCGTAAAACATAATAAACACAAACATATAATTCTGTTAAATATATAACAAGAATAGCATTACGCCCACCTAGAAAAACTTCCTGGATTACTTGATCAAGTCGATTAGTAAGAAATAATGCTACTGGGAATCCTTCATTTTTGTCATCTTTTATCAGCATAACTGTCAAGTCCATTCCTCTTCTGTTTGTACCGTGAGTGGCATCCATGCATATTATACTTGAGAATTTCCGCAACTTGTCTTCCATAGTATTATTCATAAATCCTAAAGCAAAATCTTCTTTCTTCAGCACCTCATGCTCATGTCCTATTTGGAGATGTACTGGTAATTATCGACTTTACAACAGACTGCCCCGATTTTCTTGAAATTTCGGATTTTAGCTTATTTTGGCCTAAAAAATCCGAATATGTCAGATTTTTTTTTCAAAAACTTGAGCTGACCTGACTTTTTCTAACCTTAATAACCTAACCTCCGAGTTCATAAAATTATAGAATTCCTGAAAAATATGAATTTAATTATAAAAAAGACAATGTTTTTGATAATAAAATTCATCTATAACATAGGTTAGTAAGGTTAGAAAAAGTCAGGTCAGCTCAAGTTTTTGAAAAAAAAAGAAGACCCAGCGACAAAATCTGACTTCATATTCGGCATTTTCAGGCCAAATTATGCTAAAATCCGAAATTTCAAGAAAATTGGGGGAGTCTGTTGTAATAGCTATTAATACAACGAGATTACTATGCGATTTATAATAGTCGAGGACATTGCTAGGTAACGAGGCGACAGCCGAGTCACCTAGAAATGTCCGAGACGGTTTTAAATCGCTAATAATCGAGTTACATTCAAAGCTTTATCGTATCATTGACAACGGCGATGTGAAAATAAAAGCAACAAGATTTTATGTCATTTCATTTCGGCATTTCAAAAAGTCATTAAAACCATGCAAGATTTTTATATTCCTGACGATATATTAGCTGCAGCCAACACTATAAGGTTGGACTTGCTTCCGGATAATTCTAAAATCCATTATAAAAAATAATATCGGCAGTTTAGTGAGTGGCGAAACAAAGAACATATTCAAGGTGCAGAAGAAACGGTGTTGCTGGTGTATTTTGCAAAACTCTCTGAGAAATATTCTGCCTCATCCTTATGGCCGAAATATTCCATGTTAGAACTGTCAAAATCGTATCATTGAAGATTATGACATTTTTATACTGAATCTTTATTAATAATTATTAAGATCATAAACGCATCAAAACCTACATAAAACCTTAGTTACTCATAATAGATTAGTTACCATAATATAATACGTTAGTTACGAAAGCATAATACGTTAGATACCAAATAATATTAGAACTAGTTTTGATGAACATATAAAACAATATTTTGACAGTTTTCAATCTTGATGGATACACCTTTGCCGATAGCGTCTGCTTGTCCTCTAAAACGTCATCTTCCGTGTAGTGGTCATCTTCGCTAATTCATTAGTTCGTTAGGCTCCTCAAATTCCAATTAAAAAAGCAACTTTCATCATTAAAAACTCCTCATCTGGGACAAAAAACAAAAATTCGTTGACTTGTTCTCTTGTAAATACTTTTGACTTTTTTGCAGTATATCCAACATTTCTCTTCTTGATGAAACGTATTAAAGCGCCGTATTTATCGTTTTCCACACATTCCTTAAGTTCTAACATGGAATATTTCGGCCATAAGGATGAGGCAGAATATTTCTCAGAGAGTTTTGCAAAATACACCAGCAACACCGTTTCTTCTGCACCTTGAATATGTTCTTTGTTTCGCCACTCACTAAACTGCCGATATTATTTTTTATAATGGATTTTAGAATTATCCGGAAGCAAGTCCAACCTTATAGTGTTGGCTGCAGCTAATATATCGTCAGGAATATAAAAATCTTGCATGGTTTTAATGACTTTTTGAAATGCCGAAATGAAATGACATAAAATCTTGTTGCTTTTATTTTCACATCGCCGTTGTCAATGATACGATAAAGCTTTGAATGTAACTCGATTATTAGCGATTTAAAACCGTCTCGGACATTTCTAGGTGACTCGGCTGTCGCCTCGTCACCTAGCAATGTCCTCGACTATTATAAATCGCATAATAATCTCGTTATATTAATAGCTATAATAATTATTAATAAAGATTCAGTATAAAAATGTCATAATCTTCAATGATACGATAAAGTCAATAATACTGTTGGAATTTAATAATGTTTTGTGTTGAAAATGAGCTTTTTCACTTTTCTACATGAACAGCAATAAACACACAGAACAGAGCAAATGGATTTACCAATTCCCTCCCGTCCGGCCAGTTTGCTGTCAAAATGTAAATAAATTCTATTGCACTGCGCATGCTCTAAAAATGCTTCGTTCTTTTTTGTGTCGTCTGTAGAAGATAGCCATAATGAAAGTAACACCGTGTTCCAAAACATACTTTATTGCTCATATATCTGCAACACATACTACACTACACTGTAGGAATGGCAGTAACGTTCTATATTAAAATAGTTTTAATGGTCTTACTCTTTTTTCCACTTGGCCTTCAGTTGCCAAGTATCGGAGTGTAACGTGAAAAAAAGAACTTCGTTTCAAAATTTCACATGGTTTATTAAAAAATATCATGTCATTTTTTTAGTCCGAGAATATAAAAAGTACAATTAATATTATTATTTCAATTTCAAATACTCATTAGTCTGCATTTTACCTACATAGAAAACGACCATACATAAAATTAGGTATAATTATCTCATAAATAATATTTAATTAATTTAGAATTACCAACAAAAAATTTTGAAATGAGTAAGGAGCAGAGCTCCTTCAGTAGTGTTGTATTTTCCCATAATTTTTGTTCTTTTTTACATACGAATTCTCAACTTCCTAAGTCAATTTGGAGGATATTTGGAGGTGAGCAAAACCTCAAATTTACGAAAAATTATTACATCCCTATATTAAAATAGCGTCGGTTGAGGAAAGAGTTGTGGATACTTCCCTTACATCAACTCAATCCTCGAACTAAATTTTAACCCTCTTACTCAATCTGTAGATACTCAAAACTTGAAAAATCACTAACACAATGAATCTCTACATAAAAATATCCTAGGTTAAAGGAATAAGTTTGCACCACCTAAAGGTTGGTACGTCTCTAACATAAACTATTAGTATTATGGATTACAATATCGATTTAATATCATATCTTTATTCAAATGATTATATATTAATAATAATAATTTATTTTCCTTTCTGACAAAATAACATTTGTATAGGAATTGTCGAATGAACAAGAAAATATCACATTTTCCTTAAAAAATCTTCTACAGAATATGAACATTTATCAACCAATATATTTTTCAACTTAGCCCTAAATACTTTTAGACTAGGGGACTCAATGATAGACAGTTTGTTGAAAAATTGTGGCCCCAAAGAGTCAGGTGACTTACATCCTACCTTATACTTATTGTAAGGAACATACAAATCATTTTGCTGAAGTGTATTAACCTCATGTTTATCCTTCACTGAATTAAAAATACTCTTATTAGTATAAACATAGATACATATTTCAAAAACAATTAAGCTTGGAAGAGTTAATATTCCAAGTTTTTGAAAAAGACACTTACAGGAATATAAACTGGAAATACGAGATATACATCTAATTATTCTTTTCTGTGATAAAAAAACTTTACAAGCAAGAGATGACCAACCCCAGAAAATGACACCATATCGTAATCTCGATTCTGCGTGAGCATAATAAAGAGATACTAGTTGTTTTTCATCTAAAACAGTGCGCAAGTTTTTAAACATATAAACAACACTATTCAATTTTCCCGAAACATATACGCAATGATTTTCAAAATTGAGACATTCATCCAAATAGACTCCCAAAAATTTCACATTCTTACTTTGTTCAAGCAGATTTTCCCCTGCATAAACATTTACTCTAGAGCACTTCCTCTGGTAATTATGAAACGGTATAAGAGCCGTTTCATTGCTGTTAAGAAACAAGGAATTATCACCAAACCATCTATTCGCTGCATCTACTACTTCATTACATTTGCGTTCCAAACTACTATCTAGTTTTTCAGATACTAAAAAAGAGCTATCATCAGCATAAACAGTCATTGCATCGGCAGATATACAGTCAATGTCATTTATATAAAGAACGAACAGGATCGGGCCCAATATAGAGCCTTGTGGGACACCTATGTTTACATTCACACATCTAGAACTGATCTGTTGTTCCGTTTTCTCATTGCTGAAAAAAATGCTAACATATTGTTTTCTGTTCTCAAGAAATGTCTTTATCCATTTTAAAGCAGAATCATTCATTCCATATTTCGATAATTTAGCTAATAAGACCATGTGATCGACGCAGTCGAACGCCCTGCTGAGATCACAAAAAATCCCAACAGGGCACTCGCCTGCCTCGATCTGTCGTTAGTATTACTCTATGATAAAATGAACCTATAGCTGTAATCGTTGATCTTTCTTTCATGAAACCATGCTGGTCCATAAATATGATATTGTTTTCAAGTAAGAAACTATTTAACCTATCCAAAAATGCATATTTAAAAATCTTAGACAAACTCATTGGTACAGTAACTGGCCTATAATTAGATATATTCATAAAATCATCTTTCTTGTATAACGGTGTCACCTTACCGGTTTTCAACACAGATGGAAATGCTCCAGAACAAAATGAGAGATTGACCAAAAAAGTTAAGGGTTTAATAATATACATTACATAAAGTGAACATAATAATATACCTCAAAACCTTCCACATAATATACCACAAAACCTTCTTAACCAAGAAACTTGGAACATGATCAGCGCCTGATGAATGTTTATTTTTAAGTTTGCTATTCAACAAATCATACAGCTCACCTTCGGTAAATGGGCATAGAGAAAATTTCGAGGGAAATCTGCACCCTACAGATGACTCAACAGGCACATCCACTCGATAATTCTGTGGTATCTTATTTCGTATGTCATATGGAATATTCTTAAAATAATCATTGAACAAATTAGAAACAAAGAAAGGATCCGAAATGCTATCATCATTATGTTTAATTAAAAGATTCTTTCTAATTTTTTCCTTTTTTGTCAATTCAGCAATTCTAGTCCAAGTACAAAAAAAAACAAAATTTTTTCGTTTATGACAATCGGTTTTATAACATAACACATAAAAATTTAACTGCAACTTTTTTTTAGTACTCACAAATCACTATTTCATCTGTGTTGAAGTTAGCAAACTTTAAACATCATAGAATGCCAATTTATATCATTATACTATCGAAAATTTTTTTTGGTCACGAGAATATCCTTAAAAAATGACAAATTATATTTCAACATATCATCGTATTAATTCGCAAATTATAGCAATAATATTATTATTTGAATATAATAGAAAATGACCCATTTACAATATCAACAATAGGGTTAATTTTCCAATTTATGTCAATTTTTCGCATGAAAGATTTCAAATTTGAAGACTCATTTTCTGTGGAATATAAAATCGACAGAAATCTCAGTAATGTTTTAGAATTGTGCACACATTTGTTGAGAATCTTCTATAAAGCAGGTTGTTAAGTAAGTACCCAGTTTTAATTCAAGTATCATTAAGATTATACACTCACGGACAAAATTATTGCATATTTTATTTAAGGTCTTCATTTTTTTTTCCTTTAACACCTTTGTGATTTCGGTCACTAAATCTGTTACATCGGAGTGTTCTACGTTATTAATAATCGAATTAATTACATATTGAAGCTTTAGAACAGAATCGTAGAGAAATTAGTGAAATTGTCTGTTTTTGATAATAACGTTCAATTAGGAAAGAGCAACAACATCGACACGATACATTAGTTTAAGACAAAATGATAACAATTTAGTACTTAGTATTTCCTCTTCTAGCTCTAACGATAGCCTGCATCCTCCTAGGCATACTGCGCAAAAGATCTTTGTTGGTTTCTTGTGGTATTCGATTCCATTCTTCCTGTGTAGCAATCCTTAATTTTGCAATTGAGTTAGGAGGTGGATTTCGTGTTCGAATATTTTTTTTTAGGTTATCCCATATATGTTCTATGGGATTTGCGTCAGGACTATATGGTGGCCACTCTAGCTTTGCAATTCCTACATCCTCAATGTACTGGTTTACTGTTCTTGCGGCATGGGCACGGTCATTGTCGTGCATTAGCACAAAGTTATTATAACAAATAAAGCCGGCATATGGTATAACATGTTCTGCAAGGATGTTAAGTATGTACCAGTCAGCATTCAATCTTAAATTCACTTGAATGAGCTCCGTGCGACTCTCCCAACTAATGCCAGCCCATAGCATAATGGAACCACCACCAAAGCTAAGATTATGTACAAGATCACATTCTGCGAAACGTTCTCCTGACCTTCTGTATACTAGACTACGTCCATCAGGCTTCCATAATTATATTCTTGTTTCGTCTGTAAAAAGAACTTTTTCCCATTCATGTTCATTCCAGTCAGCATGTGCTCTTGCAAATTGTAACCGTCTGATTTTATGGCGTGGAAGAAGCCGAGGAACTCTAGCAGGAAGCCTTGGCTTTAAATCGACCTCCTTAATTCTCCTTATTATTGTTTTGGTGGAAACATTGACTTGCCTTGCATTTAGTAATTGACTTTTTAGATGCGGAGCACTAAATATACGATTTCGCAAAGATTGAATTCTTAAATATTGCTCATCTCTTGGCGTTGTAATTCTCTTATGTCCTTGACTAGGCCGCCTTTTGTATCCTCCAGTCTCATTGTAACGCTTTAGTACGCGAGAAACAGTCGATTGATGGATATTCAATCTCTCTGCAATGTCTTCTTGTCTATACCCCTCATTGATTAAACAAACAATTTTAACCGCAACTAACTCATTCAAACGTGGCATCTCACTAACTGAAACTAAAGATTGAAGGAATGATGAACTGAAAATGTCATTCTGAAAATTATTTTAGTCATCAAGGAACACTAAGCTACGATTATAGCTTTCCGCTGATTCAGTTATAATTTCAAGTCATCGCTAATTCAGTTATAAAAGCTATGTCTTACCATTATTTTATCTGCAATAAATTGCAATATACGTAAAACACTTCAATGTAACAGATTAAGCAAACGAAATCACAAAAGTGTTAAAGGAAAAAAAAATTTAGACCTAAAATAAAATATGCAATAATTTTGTCCGTGAGTGTATTAAACTTGCTTCTCATGTTTTAATGATTTTCTTTCTATATTATTATTGTCTGGAAGGTTCTGCAAAATCCTTAGTAGTTCGACATACAGGGTGTCTCAGCTGAAACTTTCCACTATTTCGTTTGATAATCGCAATAATCTAAATCTTCCCCTTAGTTTTAGAAAAACTTCATATTTAACGAAATATTCAAGTGGAACGTTTTATCTGGGACACCCTATATATTGACTGATTCATATTGCAAAAAAAATTACCAACTATAGATATAGTTTGATTTATACGTATTTTTGGAATCAATTTATATCAATCAGACCATAACAAAAAAAAACATTACATTATAATATGGAAGAAACAAAAAGATGTTTAAGTTTGTATTAAAAGTTATCCTAATCATTACTATAAAATATATTTTTTAGAAAATGGATAAACAAGGCGTATTTTTCTTTGTTGTTTTGCTACACTTAGTTACTTGCGAGGAACATAATAAGTACACAACGATGTACGATAATATTGACCTTAAGAAAGTGGTAGAAAATGAAAGGTTACTCAAAAACTACGTGAATTGTCTTCTTGAGGAAGGAACATGTACCCCAGATGGAGCAGAACTCAAAAGTAAGTTGACATTTTCATGTGCTGCAACAATGCAGCTTAGTCTGCTTCATGAAATATGTGAAAATCAAAAATTACCTAATAGTACAGGAAACGAAGCATTTTGGCTCGCAATTTTTTCGTCCTGCATGGAATATCGTGAATTCACAGAAGGTAGGGAATACCCCAAGGATCATTTTCTACATCATGCCGGTGTACGCTAAAACCTTGGGGGTGGTTGCCACCCCATCTCGAGGGTGGAAAATTTTGTCTACATTTTAACTATAGTAATCGATGGGAAAAGTAATTCTAAGATAAAATTGTTTTTTACGTTTTCTTCGTAAAACTCATATTTTTTTTATTTATTCGCGGTTGAAAGTAACAGTTTTTCGACGGAAAAATCGATATTTTCAAAAAGTTTTTTGCTAATAGCTCAAAAACTATGCATTTTATCAAAAAACTGGTGGAGAGCAAAATTTTAGCTTTAAAAAAAAAACACAATTTTTTGAAATTATTTTTCTACGACCAATACGAACCAAGATACGGCATGTTAATAGTTAACTTTTTTCAGCCAAATGCTTAATTTGAAAGATTCAAAGTCAAATAACAGGAAAAACTTGCATTTTTCGAAGAAAATTCATTAAAAATTTTTTGAAGTATTCAATTAGGTCTTTCAAACTAGAAGAAACAAAAGTTTTCAGCATGAACATTAACCGACTTACGATCAAAATAATATCGGTACCTACTTTTTTCTATGAAAAAATCAGTGAAAACAACCCCCTTACTACTCCCCTAATTGAAATTGATCCTCAGTCTTTTGTGGTTCTCTTTATATATGTATTTTCAATATAGCCAAGAAGTTTGACCAATTTAAAACGCCTAATTTCAGAAAAATTGGAGTTTAAAGAAAAAACGATTTTTTGCGATTTCGTATTTTTCACCATTTCCTTCAAAATATCTCCGAAATTACTGGAGATACGAAAAAAATGGTGAAGTAGCAAATTGTAGCTTTTTTAATAACCTAAATTTTTTTGTACAAAGATTTTCTGTATAGTGAGTAGTGGGCGAGATATAGCCGTTTAAAATCTCTATTTACAAGCGAACATCACCTTATTCGAGCCCTTTAAACTCACCCCATTTAAAAACTAAGGGATCTTAAGGAACTTAATTCACACACTTTTATAGCTCTTGAAAGGCCCTACAAAATTGTTTTCGAAAAAACTTTCTATCACTAAAAATGAAGGAGCTATGTTTAAAAAACCAATAAAATTTTTTTCGAAACATTCGAATTGCATGGTTGGGAGCGATAGGAAATAAAGCTCATAAAATGACAAAACCTTGCAATTCTTTCGTCCAGCATCGATTTGAATAAAAATTTGGAATTAGGTTAATTCTACCCTTTAGTTCATTTTCTACATCATGCCGTTGTACGATTTTTGTTTTTTAAGGGTGAAAACTACCCCTAATGTAAAAAGTTATAAAATAACGTTGTAAACCTTAAGATGGGTAGAATTTGGTTAGGATTTGTTCAATAATGATTGTTTTATGCTTTGGAATACAATTTTTAATGTTTCAACCCTAAAAAATTCACCCTTGTTGGAGCTCAATGTAAAAAAAAAGTATTTATCTTAAACAATGATTTCATCTTTCATCGATTTGCACAAAAATTTGAAATTAGGCTCCTCTCATCATCTACTTCAAATTTTATATCTCATGGGCACTGTTTATTTTTAGAGGGGGAAAACTACCCCTTATTATCAAAAATTATGAAATAATGTTGTAAACCTCAAGATGGGTAAAATTTGGTATGGATGAGTTGAATAATGATTGTTTCATGCTTTGGAATACAATTTCTAATGTTTCAACCCTTAAAAATTCACCCTTGTTAGAGTTTGATATAAAAAAAACTATTTATCCTAAAAAATGATTACTGATCCTAAAGCATAAAAAAATCACTTACTTTACGAATTCAAACAAAATTTCACCCATATTAAGGTTCTGCAATGTTATTTTATAATTTTTTACAAGGGGTAGTTTTCACTTTTAAAAATGATCAATGCCTATGAGCATGATATAAAATATGAAGTTCAGGGTGAGATGAGTCTAATCCTAAATTTCAATGCAAATCGATGAAGGACGAAATCCTTCTTTTAGGATAAATTATTTTTTTTAAATCAAGCTCTAACAACGGTGGATTTTTAACAGTTTTAACATTAGGAATAGTATTCCAAAACATGAAACAATCAATATTCAACTGATCCAAATCAAATTTCACCCATCTTAACGTTTACAACGTTATTTTATAACATTTTACAATTAGGGGTTGTTTTCACCCTCAAAAAACAAAAAGCGTACAACGGCACGATGTAGGAAATGAACTAGAGGGTGAAATAAGCCTAATTCCAAATTTTCATTCCAATCGATGCAGGACGAAAAAATTGCGAGGTTTAGTCATTTTTTGAGCTTCATTTCCTGTACTATAAATTTGTAACTTATTTTTGAATTTTGCGATCTGTTACAACGTTGTCTCAAGATCGTGCCAATAAAAAACCGTCCAAGTGCGGGTCAGACTCGCGCACGAACCGGTCCGTACCATTGACTATGCCCCCCTTAAATATTTATTTTATTTTAATTTTATTATTTATCATTAAAGTAAAAATACTACTGAGTATTTTGTGGATATTTCAAGTGCCTACCTATAGCATTGTTGTATGGGAGCCCCCCTTAAATATTTATTTTATTTTGTTTTTAGTATTTGTTGTTATAGCGTCAACAGAAATACATAATTTGTGTACATTTCAACTGTCTAGCTATCACGGTTTTTGAGAAACATCCTGGTGACAGACAGACGGACGGACAGACAGCGAAGTCTTAGTAATAGGGTCCAGTTCTTATCCTTTGGGTACGGAACCCTAAAAAGGGGAGAATGAACTAGTACTCATATTTTACTGGGATATGGTGGATGCGCTTCAAACTTATTTATGATAAAATATAAAGAAATTAGAGATGATCTCTATATTGAAGTTTTATAAACCAAGAAACTGTACTAGTTTCCAAAATAATCAGTTACTTATTATTTTCTATCTCTCCTGAAATATGAATTCTAAAGCAGATTTCAAATATGTCACAAATATGTTTATTTTTCACTTGTATATTATATGATGAACAAAACTAAATTTGAATTTACTACGTTTACGGATTCAACGTTTTCAAATCATTGCCGTGAAAACCACCACCCATTTCCACAAATAGATAATGGTAAAATCATGCACAAATTACCGAAAGGAACCAAACTTACTTACTTAGAATCATTAGAAATTTTTAAACTCAATCATAATGCAAAAGATACCTTGCTGAACGACCAGATTGACCTGATATATTCTCCTATATTTAGTGTATTCAAACAATAACGACTTTTCTAAGAACATTGTATTGTACCAATTTGGGAATTCACTCGATTAGCCCTTCTTGAAATATGTTCCTCTTGTCCCGCTAATTCTACGAGGAGAAATGAAGCAAATTTTATTAATTAAATACTTCATAATCCTTGTCGTATACGACTCTGGATTTCTCCGGCATTGAATTATTCGCAGCTTTGGCTGCATTTTCTATGATATTCTTGGGAAAATTCATTTCAATAAGACTAGACAAAGAAAGCAGCAATGACATTCACTAAATATGGTGACAAAAATATTCACAAACATCAAAATATCAACAAATGTACATGCCTACTATGAGAAGGAAAATGGATAGGAGCAATAAACCGATTTTAAAATCGCTTTTTCATTATAATAAAATAATTTTTTCGTGAAAAATAACATCTTGTATGCACTACGTGCATTACTAGATTCTTACGCCCATCGGGCACCATTTTCATTCTTTGGGCCAAAGGCCCTCGGGCCGAATGTTTCCCTCCGGGCGTAAGGATCTATATAACGCTCTTGGTGCGTAAATAACTATTTATTCAAGTATATTTTCATTGCTTTCATATAATATTCATTCATGTTGGACATGTCACTAGAAAATAGAATAATTTATTGACTGAATTGTTAAAAATTGTTTAAATTTTCACTAAGCTCCATACAGACCGCCATAAACCTCTTACTCACAATGTGATAGAATTTATTTCAAATTTGCTCAAATGTCATGATTCATTATGGTGGATGCGAAATATTGTTTCTTGTTGCAGAAAATTTACCGGATGCAATAGCAAACAATTGTACAAAATGTACCGACAAACAGAGAGACGGTTCCAATTTTATGATGAGATATTTGATTGACAATAAGCCAGAGTATTGGAATCGACTTCAGGCTAAATATGATCCCACAGAGAGCTACAAGAAGAACTATTTTATGGAGAAAGAAGTATCAATCTCAAACTCAAAAACAGAAACAGATTCAGATGAACAATCTTAAAATATTCATATGATTATTTTTTGCACTGTTCACTATTTTTATTCCAGGATAAAATAATATATATATTATTATAATAGATATTGAATTAACACTAATGTTTTTCTGTAAATAATAGAAAATATTTTCTTAATACCAATAAATTTTCTTCGAAACTTCGTTGGAACTTCGTACTAAGATATGAAATTAAGAGACACCCTATTTACGTCCTAAAGAAGCATTCAAGTGTACCATACACTTCGAAAAAAGCAATGAAACAATCTATTGGGGAAATTCATGACTGTAACAAATATTATAACATCTATTAAAGGCGCAGAATATGATTTTGAACTACGAAAAATTACATTGATATTATGAATACATTAAGATAAACATTGATTATCTAGGCACTCAACTTCTTAGAAAATCTTTACTGGATAACTTAACAATTATTTAAAATATATTTATAGATAAGAATGTATATATATATATATATATTGCTATGGTTTAATTTATTTGCAATATTAAAATTAAAATATATGGTACAATAGTAAATGAGATTGATCAAGAAAAGGAAAACTTCAATGAATTAAAATAGGAATTAGTAAATAATAAATCAATAAATGTGAATTTAAATGATTGAAATGGAATCAAAATGATGACAAGTGTAAATATATGAATTATAAATGATCAAGAATAGATTTTAGAATTAATAATATATGATAAACCTTGTAGAATGTCAGAAACTTAAAATGTCATTAATTGTTGAAGGTAAATATCAAGTAATTGAATAGAAATTCATGAAATATTAAAAATATAGTAGAATACAAATAATAAAATCGTTGTAAAGAGTAATTAGAACAAATTAATTCAATATAACAGACTTAATTATGTAGAATACATATAATTGTGGAAATTTTATGTATCGTAGAATTGGAGAAATTTGTATATCAGATAATAAGTTAATTTCAAGTTATTGAAGGTAGTTAATCATATATAAAGGCATTAGAAGAGATTAGATAACTGTTTTATATATAAAATTATTGTAGAATAAAGTAAGAAAGTATAATTTCAAGTTAGAATCAGAAATTATATATAACGAAATGTCAAAATGTTCATTAGGAAATAAGAATTTAATTAATGAACAGAATATGGAAATTTTTAGTACAGAATTTTCAGAATATTCTGTAGATGAGTTTAAATAGATATTTTCAGTCCAAAATTAGGTTTATATTATAAATTTGTTAAAAATCAAATCAAATGTCATTTAATTATTTAAAATAATCAAATTGAAGTACTGAGATTGAAAAATTTTAAATTATCATAAAGAAGCTGTTATTATTGAAATAAGTAATTTCCAAAATTATTGTATATTTAATTAAATTATATGATAGAGAAACATTCACAATACCTGTTAGTATAATATTTTAAATATGAAAGAAATTATAAAAAGGATATTGAGATTATTCTAGAAAAAAACCATCAGATTCCTTGATATTGAAAAATTAATAGAAGGTTATATATAGAGGTATAACATCCGGCTTGAGGCAGTTCCAAATTTTCATTCAAGAGACAAACATCGTCAGTTTAAGATCTGATTCTTTTGTTTTTTGTCATCCATGTTGAATAATTAAAAGTATAATAATAGCTGAAAGTAAAAGTCATAATAAATCATCGATATAAATAAAATAAAAGCTCCATAATACCTGTATGTGAAATAATATCAAGTTAAGTAAAAAAATTGTGAATTGTGAAATTAATTTCTAACAATATAGAAATTAAGTGAGGTTACTAAAAGATTGGCTGAGACCATAGAGAGCGAGTTGCTGTTTTGGAGAACTAGTATAGAAGAGAGAAGAAAGAACATTTGGAATTCATTGAACATCTGAAGAAAGAAGATCAACAAGCTGTGAAATAAACAATCGTGAGTTTTTACAATATTTCAAATTGGCCCAATAGAGTGCATAAATATTTGCAAATATTAACTTTAAAAGGGGAATTAATTAATATAAAATAAAAGGTACCATAATAAAATTTGAAAGAGTAATTGTTATTGTTAGTATTAGAACTGAATTTGTATTTGATAATTTGTGTTAATAAATTTGTTAAATTTTTAAATTTTTGAATTTATTGAAGTTTTCAATTATTAGAGTCAAAGTTTTTTTTTATAAAATAATAAAAATATAGAATCAATTTAAAAATTAAAGAGAACCTTCCCTGAGATTATAGAGAAATATCAATACAAAATTGAAATTAAATTGATAAAATTATATAAAATATAGCAATTCATAATAATTGGCTTTCATAAATAGTGAGCAAATTAAAGAATTCATAACAATTGGCGCAACCAACGTAGGGCTCGAAAAACGAGAAAATTATATTTATAAATTAAATAATTTTGAATAGAATTAAAGTAGAACATAAATATAAAGATGACTAGTAACATGGTATTACGGAAAAAGAAAGGTGAAGAGAGGGTGAATGAGGAGGAGTTAGATACAAATATTAGTGTAGAGCAAATTACTGAAAATTTAGTTGAATGTGTAGATATGAATGAGGAGGAGAATGTAGAAAAAGAAATGAGATATTTATAAGAGTAGATTCAGAGGAAAAACAAAAAAAAGTTAAAAAATTCAGAAGATTCAAGTTCAGAAATTATAGCTTTTATAATGAAGATGAAAAAAAATATAAGTAATATGAATAATAAATATCAGAGTATGAATGAAAATATAAAAGATATAAAAATGAGTATAAATGCAAGATTTGAAGTAATCAATGATAATTAAGATAAAATGAATCAAAGATTTGAAAGCATGGATGAAAAATTAAATATGGTTAAACAAGATATGACAGAATATGTGAATGAGAAAATAAATATACATATTAAAGAGATAGACGATAAATTAATAATACAAGATAGGAAATTAGAACAGAATGGAAATAAATTAAGAGTAGAAATAGAAAAACAGAATGAAATAATGATATGTATGGGAGAAAAATGCATGGAATCTGTAGATAAGTGTCAAGATAGAATAATTAAAATAGAAGAAGAAAAATTACTGAATATAAATAATAGTATAAAAATGTTAAAAGAGCAATATGAAAAAGAATTAGAAGAAGTAAAGAATCATTTAGGAACTCAGCATATAATACCTCAAAATTATATAAATATAAATATAGATAATAATATGAAATTTGATGGCAATATAAGAAAATTGCATACAAAAACATTTTTGAATAATATTAAAAATAAATTAAATTATAATAACAAATGGGAAGAACAAAAGGAAATTATAAAAATGTATTTAAGTGGATATGCACAAACTTGGTTTTACAGTTTGGAAGAAGAATTTAGAGAGTATAGGGATTTTGAAAATAATTTTATTAGACATTTCTGGGGAGAAACTCAACAAAACAAATACAGACGAGACTTATACATGGGAAAATTTAATTATAATTTTAGTTTAAATTTAACAGAATATGCAATCAGACTATATAACATAGGAAAGAACTTAGATCCAATTATACCAGAAGCAGATATTATAAAATGCATTAGTAGACAATATAATAATGAGATTAAGCAATATACAATGTACAACAAAATAAACACACTAGATAAATTTTTAGACTACTTAACTGAAATAGAACATGAACTAAAGGAAGATAGATATAAAAATCAAGGGAGAGAATATGACAATCATAGAAATCAACAAGAGATAAATACAAATAAATATGGTAATAATAATAATCACTATAACAAAAACAATCAACAAAATTATTATAAAGGTATGCAAGGAAATTATTATGGAAATCAAAATAAGGGGAAACAACCTATGAAACAAGAGTACAGGGATAATGATAGAAAGTTTCAACATTTAAAAGTCCAACCGGAATATTCAAAACCAGGAACATCTAGAGAAGAGTATACAGGGGATACGGAGAATAGAAATTTTTAGATAATGCCGAACCAAAAGTAGATTTAAATATAATACATTATGAACATCCAAGTGAATTTTTAAATTTAAATGAAGAAATTAAGTATAGTGAAAATAACAAATTAATAATAATAAATGGTAAAGTAGATGAAATTGATGTTAATATATTAATTGACACAGGATCAGAAATATCATTAATTAATGACAAAATTATAGAAAAATGTAAATTAGAAAATAATATAATGAAAATTTCAAAAATTAATTTAGTTAGTGCAAATGGAAAAAAATTAAGTGAGGTAAATAAGTTATGTATTGTAAATTTATTAATAGGAAGTGTAATGGTGAATTTAAAATTATTTATAGTGAAAAATATAGAATATGATATGGTATTAGGTAATGATGAATTAAGTAAACATAAGGTGGAGATCAATTATGAAGAAAAAATAATTAAGGTGTATGGAAATAAGATTCAATTTATGGAAGAAGATATAAAAGAAAAATATATATATGGAAATATGAAAATAGAAGAAGAAAAATATGAAGAAATTAAATGTTCACCAAAATATGGGGACAAAATTAAAAATATATTAAAGAAATATAAAGGTCTAGTAAACCAGGAAAATAGAGTTGCTATGTCTTATATACATAATATAGAAATAAAAAAAATAGAAGAATTTAAAAGTAAAAATTATCCTATTCCATATAAATATAGAAAGGAAGTGTCAGAAGAAATTGAATCAATGTTAAACACAAAGGAATAATAGAAAGAAGTAATACCAGTTACATAAATCCTATAGTAGTAGTTAAAAAACAAAATGGAGAAATTAGATTATGTTTAGATGCAAGGAATATTAATAAATGTACAAAACCTCAATATGAAGCACCAATGAATATAGAAGCAATATTTGGAAGAATTACTAATACAAAAATATTTACAAAATTAGATTTAAGACATAGTTTTTGGTTGATACCTTTAGAAGAAAATAGTAGAGATTACACTGGATTTTCAATAGATGGAGTTATATATAGATTTGCAGTAGTGCCTTTTGGTTTACAAAGTGCTTGTGCGGCATTAGTAAGAGCATTACATAAAATATTAAATAAACATGAAGATTATATTTTGCATTATATAGATGACATATTAATATATTCAAAAAATGAGATAGATCATTTAAAACACATAGAAATAGCATTAAATGAATTAGATAGAGCAGGATTAAAAATAAATATTGACAAATGTCAGTTTTTTCAAAAAGAAGTAATATATTTAGGTTTTAAAATAGATGAACAAGGAATAAAAATGGATGAGAATCGAATTAAACTTATTAGGAATTATAAAAGACCACATAATTTAAAAACTTTAAGAGGATTCATAGGAATAATTAACTATTTTAAGAGATTAATACCTAATTTGAGTGAAAAAATGATCAAATTAATAGAACTATTAAAAAAAGGGATACCTTGGAAATGGACTAAAGAAAGAGAAGAAGCATTTAATAAAATTAAAGATGAATTTTTACATAATTTAAAGATATATCATCCAAATTATAACCTACCTTTTATTATAAGAACAGATGCTTCTAAAGATAAATTAGCAGGAGTATTAATTCAAAATATAGGAGATAAAGAAGTACCAATAAGTTTTATATCTAGAGTGACTAAGAATTATGAGAAAAATTATAGTGTTTCAGAATTAGAATTAGCTAGTATAATATTTTGTGTGACAAAATTGAGATTTTATTTATTAGGTAGTAAATTTTATATAGAAACTGATCATTTGGCATTAACAAGCATTTTAAATAATAAATATGGTAATAGTAGAATACATAGATGGGCTTTAATTTTACAAGAATATAATTTTGAAATTAAATATATAACAGGTAAAAATAATATTATAGCAGATGCTTTAACAAGAGATCAAAATATCAAAAGAGTTGGAAAGAAAGTGCATATAGGAATGAATATTTTAGAAGAGAAAGAGGGATTATTTTCATTAAATAATATTAAAGCATCACAACAAAATTTATCAGAAAAACAAAAGCAAAAATGTATATTAAAAGATAATGTATTTATTAAAACTTATGCAGATAATGAATTATATTGTATTACAGAGAAATTAGGAATTCAAATTATGACATATTTACATGAAAATTTAGGACATATTGGATCACAGAAATTATGGTTAATATTTAGAGAAAATTATATAATGAATAAAGATAAAGTAATATCGAAAAATATAACTAGTAAATGTAGGATATGTCAGTTAAGTAAAAATAAAAATATAGTAAACAAATATTTTTCAAAAAGTATAATAGCAAGCAATCCTTTAGATATAATAGCAATAGATTTTCTGAGTGATTTAATTTCTACTCCAGATAATTTTCACCATATATTAGTAATAGTAGATGTGTTTTCAAAATTTTTTATATTATATCCTTGTAATAGATCTACTGTGAAATAGATTAAAGGAAAAATAGGAGAAATATATTGAAGAATTTGGTAATCCAAAGAAATGTATATTAGATAATGTTACTTATTTTAGAAATGATAGTTATGAAATTTTTTGTAAGAAAATAGGAATAGAATTAAATTATACAAGTATCAAACATCCATCTGCTAATACAACAGAATTATAAATAAAAGAAATAATTAAGTTTTTAAGAATTTCAGTAGTGAAAAAATCATAATAATTGGAAGGAGAAATTAAATGAAATTGAAAATTATATAAATTTAGTTCCAAATACTATAACAGAAATTAGTCCAATAGTACTTATGAAAAAAGAACAACCATATAGAAAATGGAAAAGTAATGTAAATGTTAATTATGATAAAATTATTGAAAATGTAAATATGAAATTGAAAAGAAATGCAGAAAAATATATTAAAAAAATGAATAAACGAAATAAAAAGAAAGTTAAATTTAAAAAAGGAGATTTAGTAATAGTTAAAGATTTAAGGATATCAAAGAGAGAAAAGAATAAATGTGCAAAACTCATGTTTCCTTTTGAGGGCCCATATGAAATAGAAAATGAAAAACCAGAGAATAGCTATTTATTAAAAGAAATAAATACAAGGAAAATAAAAGGTGTGTATAATATAGAGAGTATATATGAATATAAAATGAATGAATGAATGCCAAAGTATAAGTGAAAAGAGAAAATGTATATTTGAGAATTTAAAATATGAATATCATGTTATGGTTATGTTATATTTAGTTATGTTATTGTTAAAAGTTATAAATATTAGATGATAAGAAAATTCAACATTGAATTATTATAAATATTGAATTTAAATAAGTTCAATGTAAATTTTGGGGATTTGCTATGGTTTAATTTATTTGCAATATTAAAATTAAAATATATGGTACAATAGTAAATGAGATTGATCAAGAAAAGGAAAACTTCAATGAATTAAAATAGGAATTAGTAAATAATAAATCAATAAATGTGAATTTAAATGATTGAAATGGAATCAAAATGATGACAAGTGTAAATATATGAATTATAAATGATCAAGAATAGATTTTAGAATTAATAATATATGATAAACCTTGTAGAATGTCAGAAACTTAAAATGTCATTAATCGTTGAATTTAAATATCAAGTAATTGAATAGAAATTCATGAAATATTAAAAATATAGTAGAATACAAATAATAAAATCGTTGTAAAGAGTAATTAGAACAAATTAATTCAATATAACAGACTTAATTATGTAGAATACATATAATTGTGGAAATTTTATGTATCGTAGAATTGGAGAAATTTGTATATCAGATAATAAGTTAATTTCAAGTTATTGAAGGTAGTTAATCATATATAAAGGCATTAGAAGAGATTAGATAACTGTTTTATATATAAAATTATTGTAGAATAAAGTAAGAAAGTATAATTTCAAGTTAGAATCAGAAATTATATATAACGAAATGTCAAAATTTTCATTAGGAAATAAGAATTTAATTAATGAACAGAATATGGAAATTTTTAGTACAGAATTTTCAGAATATTCTGTAGATGAGTTTAAATAGATATTTTCAGTCCAAAATTAGGTTTATATTATAAATTTGTTAAAAATCAAATCAAATGTCATTTAATTATTTAAAATAATCAAATTGAAGTACTGAGATTTAAAAAATTTAAAATTATCATAAAGAAGCTGTTATTATTGAAATAAGTAATTTCCAAAATTATTGTATATTTAATTAAATTATATGATAGAGAAACATTCACAATACCTGTTAGTATAATATTTTAAATATGAAAGAAATTATAAAAAGGATATTGAGATTATTCTAGAAAAAACCATCAGATTCCTTGATATTGAAAAATTAATAGAAGGTTATATATAGAGGTATAACATCCGGCTTCAGGCAGTTCCAAATTTTCATTCAAGAGACAAACATCGTCAGTTTAAGATCTGATTCTTTTGTTTTTTGTCATCCATGTTGAATAATTAAAAGTATAATAATAGCTGAAAGTAAAAAGTCATAATAAATCATCGATATAAATAAAATAAAAGCTCATAATACCTGTATGTGAAATAATATCAAGTTAAGTAAAAAAATTGTGAATTGTGAAATTAATTTCTAACAATATAGAAATTAAGTGAGGTTACTAAAAGATTGGCTGAGACCATAGAGAGCGAGTTGCTGTTTTGGAGAACAAGTATAGAAGAGAGAAGAAAGAACATTTGGAATTCATTGAACATCTGAAGAAAGAAGATCAACCAGCGGTGAAATAAACAATCGTGAGTTTTTACAAAATTTCAAATTGGCCAATAAAGTGCATAAATATTTGCAAATATTAACTTTAAAAGGGGAATTAATTAATATAAAATAAAAAAAGGTACCATAATAAAATTTGAAAGAGTAATT
>JARQZK010001518.1:30000-185000 GCA_030704885.1 Cynegetis impunctata | reverse complement strand
GTCTGACAGTTGACCAGTTCTGTATACACTTCGTACAATCTTTGTGCACTGCACAAGGGAGTTGGAACCTCCATCGTGGCGTTGAATCTTTTATGCGACACTCTGTATTTTTTTTTCGTGCAGTCGAATTTGACGCAAGATTTGAAAGTGTTGCCCCAGAGGATCTCGTTGCTCAAGTAGGATGTCATGGTCCTTGAGGATTGATTAGTTGACAAAGATGTCCCCTCCATGATAACGACAATTTCAAATCTGTGAATAAAATAGACAAAATAGTTATGAATTGCATTTTAAAAAATCTCACGTGAGATTCGGGGTGGGGGAGAGGGAGAGGGGCTCGAGCAAGAACTCACGACATCTCACCAAGAGGGGAGGGGGAATCAAAAAATCGCCAAAATTATCTCATGTAAAGTTAAATGAGGGGTTACTTGTCAATTTCATCTGACTATTGGAAGAAGACCCAAGTACTTGAATTTATTAATTTGTAAAGATTCTAGGAAGTTTAATTTTAAAACCCTATTCTTCCTATTTGATATTTGAGCTAGCTGAATGAGTATTTCTCCTTAGTTAAAAAAATTGCAAAATGAGAATTTGGCTTTATATCATTATCTGCCCCATCAATTAATAAATTGAAGAATTTTATTTATAGTGCTTGTATTTAATTGTTTTTTTGAATATAATAGAGTTGATAGTAAAAACTTCTTTACTTAACCCTTTCCGGCCCAAATTATTTTTTTGTGGAAAAAATATTATGTACGGTTTGATAATGGTTTATTAGAGATACTCGAAGAAAATGAAACAAATTTCAAGATAAAAAAACACAAGGATTATCCTGCAGGATGTGGTCACTCCACATAACCAGTAGGAACATATAACCAAACAACATAACCTATTTTGCGTAATATAACATGAAACAGTTTTTGTCATGTTTCAAACACAATTCTACTTTGCACGCTGAACATTTCTTTCAAATCATACAAGTCATCCGCAGGAAGATTTTCTAAATATTCAGTTATTGGGTTCCCAACCCTCCCGGATTGCCCGGATGACTCCGGTAATAATGGTCAACCTCCCGACTTCCCACGGTGACTAATTTCCCCAGTTTTTTCAAAATTATACCTACGCAACCGCGCTCTACTAATCAAACTCCGATTTTTAATGATTATGATTTTGTGGTAAAAAACTGTCAAATATTAGAAGCAGAGTATATACAAATTAAAAATAAATAAATGATTGATATTTTCTTCAACCCCCTCCCTACTAAACTCCTTAAAAAAATTTCCCGGGTTGGTCCTTTCGAAAATTGGCAAGCCTCTTCAGTAGGTAGGTACTCCAAACTTGCTTCCATCAGAACTAAAATAAGATAACACGATTACGTAAGTGCCCAGTGGTCACTTCAGGAGACCCCAACAAAATTATTAATTTCGAAAGAAAGGAAATATTTACGTTCGATACATTCATGAAAACGCATATGTAAGATATAAGTAAATAACTTTGGAGCCATTTTTTCACCATTCATGAATAAAAATAACAAATTCACACAGTTTCAGCAGATTCTCTGAGTAGTGTCCAACTATAGTAAACAAATGCACGTTATACGCGCTTCGACTTATTTCTGTCTGTCTTCGATGAACACGTCAAATTTTGCTATGTTAGACAACCCACAAAACACACTGGTATACTGAAATAGCCAACGAGCACTTTTACTCATGACTAACAAACTGTGGTCTTCCTAGCTAACCAGTTGCCCTGAAAGGGTTAATTTCTTATGGGATTACTATAAATTACGTCACACGAATTTGATTGTTTTTGGTGCTCCCCTTGTTCTTGTTACTTCACATATTTTGAAATTTCGTAAGAGTTGAAAGTGAGAGTTTTAAAATTATAGATTTATACAACTGACGTCACGAAGCTTATGACTCGTGTCCCCTTTGTCAAACGATGTAATAATGCGTTGATCCCCCGTAACGTGTGACGTAATTTTTGGATGGCCCCCAGTGACATAGCCTTCAGAATCAGTGAGTAAACGATAATAGAATCAATATCAATGAATCTATAATTTTTTTCATGAAAATACACGAATTGAAATTATTTTATTTTTCCTTTGTATATTATTTGTTGATTTTACCTTAGATACGGTTGCTATCAATACACTCATTATGCCCTAGGGCTTATGAGCGGGCATAATGGATCATAACGCCCGCTCATTGTACGAGGACAACTGAAGCAACTTCCATTTATTAAATACTTCATAATCCTTGTCGTATACGACTCTGGATTTCTCCGGCAATGAATTATTCGCAGCCTTGGCTGCATTTTCTATGATATTCTTGGGTAAATTCATTTTCATTTCCATTATTTCTATAAGACTACACAAAGAAAGCACCAATGACATTTACTGAATATTATGACAAAAATATTCACAAACGTCAAAATATCAACAAATGACATGCCTACTATGAGAAGGAAAATGGAAAAGAATAGGAGCAATGAACCGATTTTAAAATCTATTTTCATCCCTCGGGCCAAAGGCCCTCGGGCCGAATGTTTCTCTCCGAGCGATAGGATCTATATAACGCACTTGGTACATAAATAACTACAGTATATCGACCAAATGAACAATACAAATAATTGCACTGTTTCAATCTTGAACCCAGATACTATATTACACAATTTTTCATTATCTCGAAAGAATCAAGTTCTTCGTTTCTTTTGTTTTACTTTAAATAAATTCAATTTCCTTCTGGATACTAAATCTTTAGCCGACAGGTCCCAAAACGGACTAGTACTTGTTATCCTATGCACCACTTCGGAAGGCCAAATTATCATTCCGATCGGCTCTAATTTGATGCTCTTCAGTATATTCTTCCCATTTCTTATTTTGATTAAGAACGCTTGAATTGAATTCTGAAATATGTATTTTTCTGCAGGGTCTCTAGTCCTGAATACCAAACAAAGTTCGCCATCTCTCTGACAAATCTAAAAATAGATGGAAGGGATTGTTGTGAATTTAAATGTTCTTCCAGCTTCTCAATGAGATAACTCAGAAAGGAGCCTTCAAAATATATTTCTAGTATGAATATAATAAATTTACTTTGTCTAATTTCCACTTGACAACCAACAAAAATTCGGTTTCTACGACAAGTGAATGGAATATAAAAAAAATGGAGAGACCACGTATTTAATTCCTCCCTGTATGTGTCAGGGAGGCGGGCTGATTGAGTGATGGGGATGAACTTCTTCAGCCAGATCAGAGGGTACACTTGTATGTATAAGTTGATTAAAGAGGTTGAATTGGAATAGAAGGAGATGTAGATATTTAATATAACTATAATTTTTTTTCTAAGAAGTACAGTAGTTTAGAACATAACACTTGTCCAGATGGGAAGACCAAACTTTACAACAGATTAATTTTCCTACATTTCTCACACATAGATAATTTCAAGATTATCTATATAAATTAGCAGATAACAGAATTCGGAAATTCGAAAACTAGTCATATTTTTGTTGAAAATAAAGTGGAAATAATGAAGGATATATTTGTTTCATTTATATTAAGATGAATTTTTATTCAACGAATGACTCTTCGATATTCTTCATATTATTTTTGAACACATCATTCAAGCAAGTGTGTTGAAGTGAGAACTCAATTTGAACAAGATGATATCTTTGTTGAAACAATGGTTAATAATAACAATAAACACATTTATTGAAAGAAATACCTAACGCATGACGCACGTTTCGCTGGAACTTCACCTTCTTCAGATGCTAATGGCAAACTAACTATGTTTCTCTGTTATATCGAAAACAAGAAATAAAGAGATGACAAATTGTATAGAAGGGGTGAATAGAAAGATGGTTACAAATAATTATTAGAATAGGAAAAACCAATTCTGAACTGCTAGTCAGGTAGTTCGGTAATTTTGAAAAGATTGAGAAGGGGGCTTGAAGTATGATCGATTTGGCTATTCAATAGGAGACCGGAATGCTTGTATTTATTTATCTGTAATGATTCTAAAAAATTAAGTTCAATTCCTTTACTTTCAGCATTTAATATTTTAAAATCGAAATTGCATGTGTGATTTTCTTGGATTAAATGGTTTGCATAATGTGAATCCGACTTTTGATTAACAAAGGCCCAATCAATCCAAAATTTGATATCTTTGTACTTACCACTGCGTTCTTAGTGAAACATCTGTCCGAATGCTGCGTCTTTGGACTAATCATCTTGGCGTACAATAAACTAACTATTATTCCACCAAATCCCACACCAATTAAGACTTGAATGCAAACTAAAAAGATAGCTTCGAAGCAGTGGTGAGTTATCAATCTACTGCCATATCCTACAGTGGTTTGTGTTTCTATACTGAAGAGAAGGTATCCAGAGAAGTTGCTAATACCTGTTAGACACTTAGCTGTAATGGGATCATCTCCGTTTGCTATAGCGATGGACATCCAGAGTAAAGCAAAAAAGAACCAAGTGACTGTCAAAAAAAGAAAGAAAAAATGAAGGACACCCTACTGCGTAGCACTAGGAATGATAAAACCCCTCGGCGCATGTGCATGTCGTCAAAATTTTTTGAATGTACCTATTATATAAATTAAATAACAATGAAAGTCGATTTTACGAATGAAATGAAGGAAAATTGCAATAAATGTATTAATAAGTCGATATTACGAATAAAATCCGTGAAAATTTAGCAAAAAAAATTCATTGTTTGACTGTCGAATTTGAATATCCTATCCCGGCTCATTTTGCTGCAAATTATGAATCAAATTGATAAGATATCTCTATGGATGGGAAGCAGACACAGACGCAGAATCAAGCTGAAGCTATCAACGTCGCTTGGTTACCGTGCCACACAGAGCACTTCGACGCATGTTTTGTAGGACTTCCTACATATCGACCTTGGCGCATGCGCATGTCGTAATGCCTATCTAAAAAACGCTATAATTTTTTCGTAATCCCATACTGTTATTTTGATTTAACGGTATTCAGATGACAATTGAAAAGTCAGTGTTAACGGCCGCCGGCCGTTATAATTTCATAACGGCCGGCGGCCGTTAAGAAATCACTTGGTCAAATATTTATTTCAAAACATCATTCTGCTTACAATAACAACATTGAAATCTTGTTCCACAGCGAGTTGGGAGAATAAACCTCTGATTTTCATTTCGCATAGGCTAATAATACATCTTCATTAACCACCTTTACAGTCTTGCTTTTACGCCACATTTCAAAATTTTTATATTCTTTTTGATATCGCTCTTGAGTTATTTTCGGCAGTTAATCAACACTCGCTGCACTGCACATGATTCTCCCAATATTTCTAATGGAATTTGATTTTGTTCCTCAATTTCATCAATTTCATCCATGGTCGTCGTTAAAGCGAACTTGAGAACACAAAAAACTGACGTTGTTTATAAAACTGTCAAATTGTTCCATGACAACAGAGTGCACGACGTTGGGATTTTCCTTTAGAATTGCGAGGTACGGGATCTTTTCTTTCTTCGGAATCAAACTGTAATCTTTCAACGGGATTACGAAAAATTTTTAACGACACACGGCCGATACGCAAATAACGGATTCGGTTAGTTATAATATATATACAATATCCAACCTCATCCGTTCTTTGCTACATATCGGCCTTGTTACGTTAATAACTATTTATTCTCCGTTGGGAACAAATTGGGAACAAAACTTCTCCGATGAAATCATATGTATTTTATCGATATCCGTTGGAATTTTTAAAATCGGACCAGATCACAACTTTTTGTAGTGAGAATTTAGCTTCACCTCGGGCTAAAAACGCTATTTTTTTTATTTTTCGTTGGGAAAAAGTGGTAATTCAAATTCCCTAATGAAATCATATGTGTTTTATCGATATCCGTTGGAATTTTTAAAATCGGGCCAGTTACCAACTTTTTGTCATGAGACTATAACCCCTTTAGCTTCGCCTCGGGGTAAAAAGGGCGGTAAATCATGAAAAATATAAATGTTGAGCATAGTCAATTTTATATATTACATAAAGTTAGGGTTGCCATCACCTGAATTGCCGATGCCGGACAAAAATTTTAAAAACCCCGGACTTTTCTGTGAAATTTTGGTTTTCCCCGCACACCGCGTAAAATTTTTTTTTTTTGAAAAAAATTAAACATCGATTATATTTTAATTTTCATTTAAACTTTAAACCGTTTGTTTGCCATATAAACAGAACAACAAAAAACAAATAAAATTCTATTATACACAGTTTACAGTTTTATCTTTTTTTGATATCATCAAATAAAAAACAACTCATGACGATAATTGTTGGTAGATCAAAAATCAAATAGACTAGATTCTACATTTTAATAGTAAATTATAGGATAGGTCATCTAGTTAGATAGGTTAGGTATCCAAAAGTCTAAATTATTTATTAACTATAAATCAAAAGTACGTAACAAGTTTTAATTTTAACGAGATCAAGTTCTTTTTACTAATTCAACTTAATTTGGAATTTTTCAGACTTGCCAATTTTTCCAAAATGTCTTCACCTATTTTTCATCATGAATTTGTAAAAGTCGGAGCAACTCATGTCTTCCAAATTAGACTTTATTTTGATCAGAGAAGAAAACGTATGTGTATTTAGCAAGTTTCTCTCCTTCCTCCATTACTGCGACCCTAGCGAAAAAACTCACTCTACATTCGCATTGTGAGCTTGTAACGTGCAAATTCTCCACTTAACTGCAGCCACGGAATTCTACACTGAAATACCGTGATTAACGATATCAAACGATACGTCACTTTTGTTTCTTCTATGATTAATGAGTTGCGTAGAACGAGAGTATCTAGATAGCGTAAAAAGGGAGGGTGGTTACATAATTGGCGTCCCAACGTAAAGAATTATGTAACCACCCTCCCTTTTTAGGTATATTTATAAATACACAGTTTACAGTTTTCTCTTTTTTTTGGTATCATCAAATAAAAAACAACTCATGACAATAATTTTTGGTAGATCAAAAATCAAATAGACTAGATTCTAAATTGCAATAGTAAATTATAGGATACGTCATCTAGTTAGATAGGTTAGGTATCCAAAAGTCTAAATTATTTATTAACTATAAATCAAAAGTATGTAACAAGTTTTAATTTTAACGAGATCAAGTTCTTTTTACTAATTCAACTTAATTTGGAATTTTTCAGACTTGCCAATTTTTCCAAAATGTCTTCACCTATTTTTCATCATGAATTTGTAAAAGTCGGAGCAACTCATGTCTTCCAAATTAGACTTTATTTTGATCAGAGAAGAAAACGTATGTGTATTTAGCAAGTTTCTCTCCTTCCTCCATTACTGCGACCCTAGCGAAAAAACTCACTCTACATTCGCATTGTGAGCTTGTAACGTGCAAATTCTCCACTTAACTGCAGCCACGGAATTCTACACTGAAATACCGTGATTCACGATATCAAACGATACGTCACTTTTGTTTCTTCTATGATTAATGAGTTGCTTAGAACGAGAGTATCTAGATAGCGTCTTATTTTGCACGTAGCACGTATAACATCGCTCTCTTTCGACAAGTGTCTGTTGAATCGTTAAGTTAGAGTAAAATTATTTTAAATAACTACTGAACGAATATTCAGTACCTATATTAAAATTATTAAGTATCTGTGGCGTCTGATGGACGCCACGTTGTCTGGAGTTTAAAATTTACTTTGGCTAGAGCTAGAAACCACGTTGTCTGGAGTTTAAAATTTACCCTGGTTGGAGTTCAAAAGATAACCTTGGCCAGAGCTAGAAACCACCTTGTCTGGAGTTTAGAAAACCACTGTATCTGGAATTTAAAGAACCTCCTTATCTGGGGCTAATATCCACATTGGAAACCACAGCTGAACCAGGGCAGGAGTCGAGAGCACAATCCAACTAAGAAAAACATCGATAGAAAATTATGTAGAACAAAAAGATAAGTCTCATTATATGTAAAAAGAGGATAATAAATACCTACATTTTACCTTGTTGTTATTACTAAGAACAAACTAGAACCCATATATGTTTTACCAATCTCCCTGCTAGCTCGGGTATAAATATACCTAAAAAGGGAGGGTGGTTACATAATTCTTTACGTTGGGACGCCAATTATGTAACCACCCTCCCTTTTTACGCTATCTAGATACTCTCGTTCTACGCAACTCATTAATCATAGAAGAAACAAAAGTGACGTATCGTTTGATATCGTGAATCACGGTATTTCAGTGTAGAATTCCGTGGCTGCAGTTAAGTGGAGAATTTACACGTTACAAGCTGGCATACAACAATATTACTATGCACTTTTGAGCAGTTTAGAATATAGATGTTTCGAAAAAATTCGGCCACAACTGGTTTGCATTTAATAGCTCATCTCCGTCACTGACACTCAAGCTTCACACACCCGGACACAAAATTTGTCCGGGTTTTACCCGGACATATTTTGAAAGCCCCGTCCGGACGCCCCCTAAACTAGGACAAATCCGGGGAAACCCGGACGGATGGCAACCCTACATAAAGTGAACAAGGAAGAGGAAAGTTGTTTGATGATTTTTAATTTCTGAAGAATTTTAATTGTTCTATTTATGAGATATATTAAATTGAATATGGTCGTGTTTCAGATTGCATTCCGGTCACACGTGTGGTTATTGTTCGATTTATTTATTGTGCCTATAGTGATTAATTCGATACGTAAAATCAAATAATAATTTACATTGACTAATTCGTAATGTTTAAAAATTCGGAACCCCCCGATAAGGGGGGCCTATTGGACTCTCAGGTTCTTTCTCAAGCATTTAAAACTATGTTATTCGAAGAAATGGAAGATGAGTCGCAGACAGTGTCATCGCAGGTTTCAGATTTTACATCTACTAATCCGGTGAGTTCGTTCCTTGATAGTGATGCTGCTATAACGTCTAAACAAACTATAGATAAAAATATTGTTCAAAATGTTGACAACCAACCGTCAATTTCAACTCATTCGGAAAATATATCAGTTAATAATGATAATAGAAGAAAGAATTCGTATCGTTACGACTTATCAGATGTAGGGCCATATGTTGTTTATGCTGAAAGTCGTGATAAAAATATTGGCAATCTTCATGCCATGTCCATCGGTAAAATGATATTTAGGTTCGATTCATCAATCTCTATTAATATTTCGTCTATAGATAAAAGTGGAAAAAATAGAATTAAGATCACTTTCAGATCTTTTTCAAGCGCAAATAAATTTTTGGATTCTGAATTTCTACTTAAAAATAATTTGGAAGCATTCATTCCGTATTATTTGATACGAAGGCAGGGTGTTGTTAAGGGTGTAGATTTAGATATTTCTGAGGAAGAGTTGAAATCTTGCATACAACCGCTGTTGGGTAGTGCTTTTAAAGTATTAGAATGTCGAAGACTAAACAGAAAAGTAATCAGTGATACAGGTATTGCTACATTTAAGCCAACAACGAGTTTATTGATAAGTTTCAAAGGCCAGACACTTCCAGATAAAGTCTGTATTTTCAATTGTGTGAGGGAGGTTCTTCCTTTCATTCAAAGAGTAGTGCAATGCAGGAAATGTTTACGTTTCGGTCATTTGGATAAAATGTGTCGCAGTCAAGGACGATGTGAAAACTGTGGTGACAATCACCCTCTCGAGAAGTGTACTTCAGAAAAATTATTATGCGTCAATTGTAATGGTGAACATAAATCAACCGATAATAAAAAATGTTCATCGTTTTCCACTCAAAAACAAGTAAAAGAAATAATGGCAGTGGAAAATATATCTTATAGAGATGCTGTTCAAAAAGTAGATAAGAGTTATTCAAATGTGGCGTCCAAGCCTAACAGTCCCAAAAATTTTATTTCAGCGTCAAATAATGATTTGAATTTTCCGCTTATTAGAAGTCAAAAGAGGAGGAACGTGCAGGACTTTTCTACTATAGAGTTGAAAAGAAAACACGCTGAAATTATAAGACCGGTCACGTTCACATCGGAAAATGGTACATGTTTGAGAAAGGAAAAATCTAGTAAAAATTCAACCATTGAATCATCAGATTATTTAGATAATTCTAAACTTACACAAATTATGTGTGAAATAATTTTTTTCGTTTTTAAGAGATTTCAGAGGTTCTATTAAAGATGTTCAAGATACTTCAATCAAATCGTTAATAAACTCTAGATTAGAAGAATTAATTCATGGCTAATAAATTGAAATTCCTACAATGGAATGGCAGATCTATTGTTGCGAATAAGGGTAGTTTTGAACAATACATCAGTGAAAATAATATTGATATTTGTTTAATCTCTGAAACTTGGTTAAAGTCAAATAAATCGTTCAATGTGTCTGGCTACAACGTAATCAGAAAAGATAGATTCGATGGATATGGTGGGGTGGCTATTATAATAAAAAAATCAATTCCTTTCGAAAATAAAAATTTTCCTATAATCAGAGGTATTGAAGGCATTGCTGTGAGTCTTAAATTACCAAATAAATCAAAATTAGATATATATTCCTTATACATTCCATCAAATAGGGTTGTTGAAGGGAGGTTGTGGGATATATTTTTCAACTCTATGGAACGGTATTCTATAATAGGAGGTGATTTTAATATGCACCATTCAGCATGGGGATCGGAGACTGATAGTATAATGGGTGCCAATTTCCTGTCTTATATCGAGAATCATGATTTTTTCATAATGAACGATGGTTCAGCAACGAGGATATCATATCCTCATCAATCCAAGTCTGCAGTCGACTTAACAATTGTTTCAAGATCTTTAAATTCCCTTGTTAACTGGTTTGTAGAAAATGAGACACTGGGATCAGATCACTTTGTGATCAGGTATGATATTCATATTTCAGTCATTAAATTAAACATTAAAAAGCCATCTAGGCTTTATAACACAAATAAGGCAAATTGGGATACATTTGTTCAAGAGGTAGAACGTCTGACGATAGATGTCAATGAAATTAATTCTACCGATTATGATTACTTTAAAAATATTTTAACCACGGCATGCAGCGTCAGCATTCCGTTATATAAAGAAAAGGTTAATGAAAAACATAATAAACAGTGGTGGAATGAGGCTTGCGAAAAAGCCATCATCGATAAAAAAAATTCATTCCTTATTTATATCAGAAATTCTACATTGAATAATTTCATTAATTACCGTAACATGGAAGCTATAGCTAAACAAGTTATAAAAAGGAGTAAGAGGGAAAATTGGGTTAATTTTTGTTCTTCTCTAAATAAAAATACGCCAATTAATTTGGTTTGGAGGAATATTAAAAGAATACAAAATATTTCAAGTATTCAGCTTCCTATAGTTAAAGGTGATTGGTCTCAGGAATTTTTCTCGAAAGTAGCGCCGGATGGAATACATGAATGCGAGTTGGATCTGCCTGAATATAATAATAATGATATCGTTTGTCGTCCTTTTGTTTTGTCTGAATTGGAAAAATGTTTGAAATTGAAAAGTAATACTACTCCAGGATTTGACAATTTTCAATATATAATGTTGTATAAATTACCACTCAATAGTAAACGGATGTTACTAAAAATTTTTAATAAAATATTATCCACCGGTGTTTATCCTAGTGACTGGAAAAAATATGTGATCGTTCCAATACTCAAACCTAATAAAAATCCTAGTTTGTCAGATTCATATAGACCTATATCTTTGGCTTCTTGTTTAATGAAAACTTTTGAAAAAATGTTGAAACTTCGACTAGAATGGTGGCTGGAATATTATGACAGATTTCCTCGATATCAGTATGGTTTTCGCAAGGGGTGTTCTACTTATGACTGTATCACACAATTAGTAACAGATATCAACTTAGCATTTTCTGATAAAAAAATACTTACGGCTGTATTTGCAGATATAGTTGGTGCATACGATAATATCTCCTTATCGGTTTTGAAAGAAGAAATTATTAATATTGGTCTGCCTATTCGATTCGCAAATTTAATTTACAACCTATATATAAACCGGGAATTGTTCCTGAAAATAGAGCAAAATCTCGAAGGTCCGAGGCGTACTAGTTTAGGCTTACCACAAGGAGGAATTTTGTCCCCAATTTTATTTATTATTTATTACCATCGACTTTCTCAATGCTTCAATAATCCTAATATCAAACTACTTCAATATGCCGATGATATAACCATCTATTCCGTCAACAAAAGTCATACACAATGTCAACATGAGTTGGAAATAGCCATACAAAACTTCTCTAAATTTCTCTTTACCCACGGACATAGTATATCAATGTCTAAATCAGTTGTGTGCTCGTTTTGTACATCCAGAACAAATTTTCCAGACCATTTAGTTTTGAATAATTTATCTTTTCAACATAAAAGCAGCGTGAAGTTTTTAGGAGTAATCTTAGACAGAAAACTTTTATGGAAAAATCATATTACTTACACAAAAGTAAGGACTGAGAAAAGGTACCAAATCCTAAGATATGTATGTTTTAATAATTGGGGGGCAGACCAGAATACGGCATTAATGTTTTACAAGGCGTTTATCAGATCAGTTATCGACTATGGTAGTTTCTTTTATGGGGACGCTTCAGTATCATCCTTGAAACCTCTGGATATCTTACAACGAAAATCAATCAAACTATGCATTGGTCTTCTTAAATCTACACCTAACGATGTTGTCTTAGCAGAGTCTTCCGAGGTACCCCTCAGTTATCGTAGAATACTATTAGGAGGAAAATACATTTTCAAAAAAATTTCTACTTCAAGTCCGGTTATGGATGATGTCCATCGATTGTTTCTGATAACACTTACGAGTAGATACTGGATAGTTAAAAAAGATCCTTTAATTGTGTCTTGTTATGAACTAATAAAAAATAATTTCAATAATATTCTTACCGAAAGAAAACTTTCAATCTATACGGTACCATACGATGTCTGGTTGACTCCTGTATCTGTTACTTTCCCCTCGTACAATAATATACACCCTCAATTCGACTTTGTTTCGTATGTTCATTCTAATTTTGGTACTTTTAAACAAATATTTACAGACGCTTCTAAAATGCCTGATTCTGCAGTGGGTAGTGCAATATACATTCCATATTCCGAAACATCTCGTTACACGACGCTTAATAAACGTTGTAGTATTTTTTACGGCGAATTATTCGCCATATACCTTGCTCTGAAATACATTGAAGACAATATAGAGACTATCAATAGTTCCAGATTCATTATAATTTCAGATAGCCAAAGTGCGCTACTCTCCATCAAAAATTTCAAATTAGACTCATCATTTTCCGATATCCATAAGAAAATTATTCTTACGCTGTTCACTCTACAAAATCAGGACATTTTTGTTCACTTTATGTGGGTAAAAGCGCATGTTGGAATAACTTCAAATGAAAAGGTAGACGGGATAGCTAAAGCAGCGACCTTTTTGGAGGCACAACATCAAGATTGTTCATATAGTGACCTCTTTTTGTATTACAAAAAATATATTTACAAAAAGTGGGAAACGGAATATCATTCAAATAGAAAGGGTGTCTACTATAAAAACATAAATAAACAACCTACATCTGAAATTTGGTTCAAAAACATCGGAAATAATCGAGAGTTTATTAGATCAATCTCAAGGTTAAGAAGTGGTCATATCATTTGCCCAGTATACTTACACCGAATTGGTATTAAGGAGGACCCTTTATGTGAATGTGGCGAGGAGGGTGATGCTAATCATATGTTACTTACTTGCGAACGTATTCGAGATAAATGGACACAACTTTGTAACCATATAAATCAACTTGTACATTTTCACCAGCCCTTCAGTTTGCACTACTTACTGGCATTAAATAATATAGACATTTATTGGGCCATATATGATCACATAAAATCTATAGGTAGTATTAAGATCTGATTATAGGAACAATCTTGAAATCTCCTGTGTTTTTTCCTTATGTATAATAACCCATCCGTCCGTGGCTTATGTCATGTGTGTGTATGAAGATCAAAATCGCCTTGAAGAGCCCCTTGGCGTTAAGTGTCCCAGTGTTCTCCCCTGAGTTTGGCTTCTTTTAATTTCCTTATTGGTTTTGTGTTTTAGGATAGATTATGTGATAGCTTTGATTTTGGGATTTTGTGTGATTATATGTTGGCTAATGACTTCGGTTAACGCCATTTCGCCGTCATGAATAATTTCATGGCGGTACCTTCGAATTAAAAAAAAAAAAAAAAAAAAATTGAATATGGTCAACTTGTATATTTTTCATGATTTGATTGTTGAATATTGCGAAAAATTGCAACAAGTATGTCCAGAGATTTTGAAAACTCTAAGTTAGCGTGCTTTGGAACCACATATTCTGCATTTTCGATCTAAGCGGTCCAATATCCTTGGTGGAGGGCGCTCTGGGTTGTTATCCAGATAGTAGTCGCATCTTAGTTTGTATTATGGATCAATTAGAAATTTGTTAATTCACTCCGAGTCAAATGAGCTGCACTGATGAGATATAATAAGATCGAAACAGCTGAATGCAGATTTTGATTCGGGGTAAGTTTTCTATAATTTTGTTGGATTGTAAATGCAGATTTTGCGTCGTGAAATTCATATAACCAGCTCACTTGGAGAGTTGTTTGATAATTTTTTAAATTATCGAAGACTTTTCTTTGTTCACTCTATGTAATATAAAAGGGATGGTACAATCGAATCATTATTTGACGACTGATCAACTGAAGAAAAGCGAATACTTACATATGAATATCATGATTAAAACTAAGAGTGTCCATTTCCAATTAGCGTTGATTAGTGTATGCACAATATCAACTTCTTTGTTGTAATCAACTCCATATTCCGGTGGCTCAATTATAATAACTTCAGATTTGCCATTTTTGCGAACAAGCCTTCTTCCTTCATGCCTTTTTCGTACTTCTGAACTGAGACAGAATTTAATCATTTGAAGTAACTTTTTTTCATAAAGTGTTTGCAAACTTCATTTATTCAAGTTATTAGCTCGAGGATTCAATAATTAATTCGCAATTTTTCATACATAATTTGGAGAAATTTGATGGTGAAAATTATGGTTGACAATTGGTCTACGAATCATGAAAGGTCGAGAAACTCTGCTTTAAAATTTTAATTTTGAATATCATGTGTTCGACATTGGTAATATAAAAGTAAATATCTAATGGTTATCTTAAATGGCGACGGTAACAGAGTATAAACTATTTTTTCAGGAGTTTGAGTTAATGTATTTGTAACATATATTATATAGAAATTTTAGTTTTCTGCACTTCTTCTCGATATAGGTTGAACTTTAAATTAATTTTCTTTAAATATCTGTTTCGGAGTGTTCATTTCTTTAAATACCTTAATAAAACTTAAATAGGTTTTCCAAGATGTGTGACCAACTTTATAACAAAAAATTTATTTGGTTCTAGAAAGGGGTTAAGACTATATTACTTAATATTTGTAAGTGGAAATTTTTTAACTGAAACTTTTATTTTAGGACACTGTTTTCAAATTTTTTTTTGTAACATATATTATATATAAAATTTAATTTTCTGCACTTCTTCTCGATATAAAGTTGAACTTTAAATTAATTTTAATTCAAAAATCGGAGTGTTTATTTCTTTTAATACCTAAAAAAACATAAATAGGTTTTCCAAGATGTGTGACCAACTTTATAAAAATAAATTAATTTTGTTCTAGAAAGGGGTTATTACTTAATTATTGTACGTGGAAAATTTTTAACTGAAACTTTTATTTTAGGACACTTTTTTCAAATTTTTCTAAAGAAAACGAAATTTCTTTTGGGACACTATTTATATATATCTACATAGTGTGTAGGCATTCAAAAGTTATGATGAATCTTAGTTGTGTTTCTTAGAACTTTGAGGTTCCAGGTAATACCATTTCTATTCGATTATAGATATATACTTTTTATATAATTATAAATTTAATAATAATAATTGTACAATCCATATTATCTAAGTTTAAGGACGGGAATCCTATGATTGATTCTTAAAACTAATAGACACTTCTGATATAGCATCGAAATACTTCTTTTCCTATATAAACTGTACTTTATATAGGAAACTACTACATTTTTATTCTGTAAACTGAACATAAGTCGTTATATAAACCTCATAAATTTCATATCTTTATCTAGGAAAATAAAATTTAATATTCATTGTCATCATTTGTCGTGAAAATTTTTTCTTTTTTTATTAGATTCTAGTTCTATTTTTAATCACATATGCAAATTCGGGGTTACAAAATTCAGCCAAACGCCCAGTAGGTATTAAAACGTTACTTGCTAACACTCCCTGCTTTTATTTTGAAATTAACCTCACCTTCTGCATTCAGAGCCCACTGGATGATCTTCTTCTCTGCATGACATTACAATGTAGAAATCTGCCTACACTTTATTAAAATTTCAATGAAAGTAACAACAAAACATTTCAACATAGTAGACACCTTTTGAATGCTTCATCATAAAGGTATCTAGGATACCAGTACAGAGATTGTTAACTAATGTAAATATTTGGATTTCGTTATCATCTGTTTTCTGATTTTCTAAACGAAAAATTGCGATTAAATTCAATTATTTGAATAATTCGTTTATACTCCTACAAGTTCCATAGAGAGAAGAATGTTCGATTATACTTATATTTTTGATCAAAAACAAGCTTTTAAATAAAATATGTATCACTTGTTGGTAAAATTGAATCCAAATACATTTCATTGCTCAGCAGGTAAACTAAAAGTTTCTTTTGATGATAAAATAGATTGACAACGATTATTATTATTATTATTATTACGGTTGTTGTATGAGATCTTACCGTCAACAGAAAAAATCAACCCTTAAAATATTTTGCTGAACTATATAATTATCTCACTTTAGGACAAACAGAAACTCCAACCGCCGAAATCTCATGCCAAAACTTTTGAGAAAGTCACGAAATTCGTGACGAAATGATAACTGTCCAATGAAGTTGGTTTTCTAACTCAAATTGCCTGTTATTGCTGAGAAAAAACAAGTAATAAATAATAATACTACACAGGCAAGAATATTTCAAATATATATATATATATATATATATATATATATATATATATATATATATATATATATATATATATATATATATATGTATACAGGGTGTCGTACAGGGAACTGAATCGATCGATATAGAACAAAGTACAGGTCAGACAATTTTGAAAATTTGGATGATTACTAATGTCGGTGTGGCCAATCCAACCAAAATAATTACAAGCAGCTGGCACTTCCGCTTATACCGGAAGTCGATACCAACTTGCTCATTTCAAATGGAAGATCCTATATATTTTAGAACTTTCGAAAAGAGCATAAAATTCTGAGTCGAAAATGTGAAGAATACCCTATGCCTAAACCTAGCCGTTTCAGAGATATTTGACATTTTATAGAAAATTTGACAGGTGCAACGGTTTACAAGAACCGGTATAACTTTCTTCCTGTAAAAGATACTCATTTGCTTCTTGTCACATGAAAAGAACACAACAAGAACTACGTTCTACAACTGAAATTAATTCAATAATATCATACAATTCGTTTCTTGTTTGAACTGCGGTTCGACGTTTATTGCGGAGTGTTTGCAATGTGATAAATCGGTCATCTATGGCCGTGGTTGAGCGTTTTCTGCCTTGACCTCCTCTTCTCACATACTTTCCAGTTTGCATCCATCGCATAACACTACGATGGATCGTCGATTTTGATTTCCCAAACATGTTGGCAACATCATTGTAAGATCGACCATTTTCGATCATTGCTACTGCCCTAGCGATTTCAGTGGGTGCTAAATCACTCACTATTTACAGTTTCACAATCAAAGTGATGATAGTAAACAAAAACCAACTAAACTCAAACGATTACTTACGAAAAAACTAGGAAATTCTACGTGGAGAAAATACGCATTTCAAATGTAATGTATCAATCGACAGATATTTCCGCTTTGATTTGGCTTTGACGTTGACTAACTTGATAAAAATGTGCATAATGAATGACAATTGTGTAAAAAAGACATGGCTTCTAGACCTACGCAGCACAAAAACCGAATAAAGCAAAAATACCTTTCATTTACGAAAGTATATCTCCGTTCCTTTAAATTTGCCGGTGTATATATATATATATATATATATATATACATATATATATATATATATATATATATATATATATATATATATATATATATATATATATATATATATATATATATATATATATATATATATATATATATATATATATATATATATATATATATATATATACATACAGGGTGTCCCATAAATAACACGCCAGAGTGACACTGGAGGTAGATTGGCTTCAGGTCAATCAGATAACATCAACATGACCTCAGTAAAAGTTTTCTGGTTTTCGAGATATTGTCACTCTTATGTTTTTTTCAAAAATCTATACTTTTTGGTCATTTTCTCGCCTCATAAACATAAATAAGTTCTAACTCCTGTTTTTTTTCTTCTTATGCTATCATCAATATATGGTTGAGACAATCGACCTATCATTTCATTAAAAACTAGCTCGCTAACCTAAAAAAAAAATCAAGTTGTGTCAATTTAATTTAAATCCGAAAACGTTGAGTAAAGTTTGACTATTTACTGTGAAAAAATATTGTACCAGGCAGAATCAGCAAATCATCTTAAAAACTAGCCTTTTCAATGCTCTTTCGAAAACGGTATAACATTTGTGGTTTTTTTCTTTCAAAAGTCTTAAAATTCCAAATTTTTGTCATTGAAGTCGTGCTACTTACGAAATACACTGCGCCGCAAATTTAACGCATAGCTTAAATATTTCCTAAGTTTTGACTGAATATTTTCTCAGGCGGTGATCCGATATGAATAAATTTTTCACCAAATTGTAGCTCCGTTCTTTGAGAAAAAGCAATAGTTATAAGATGATCAAAAAAAAATGAATAAACTTATTGTACAGGGTGTTTGAATAGCGATCTGTTTTCTTCGTCCAAGTTTAAATCCTTCTGCGGTCAATATCGGGTAGCTCAGGCAGAAAAAAAATAGACGGTATTATAATCGCATGACTTCTGAGTAAATTGTTTTTTCAATCGTCTGTTTATCTTGAGCCACTCGAAAGATATTCATGTTTTATAATTCTCATACTTTTCAAACGAAATTTTCTAAAACTTTTTTGTTAATTTGCGAAGAAGGCTAGGTATTCAAAATTTCTTTTTTACGCTTATATGGAAGCAGCCGTTGACACGTGTTTCGGACTCTTTGGTCCTCATCAGAACGGCGTAGCTAAGTATTGGATTGAAAATTTGGAGATGAAAATAGTTTAATAAATAAAATCCTCTGTTATGGAAGAAAATCACTTATTTGTGGTTTATTGTTTGAACTCTCCGGTATGGGAGATTTGGTCAAACTTTGCCACGGAGGCGATTAATTCCATCCGAGAGATCTCAGAAAGAGTAAATTAATATTAAAAAAGAAAATTTGTTTTGGGAAAATATTAAACAAGTAAAGCAAAAATTATCGGTATAGTTCGTTTATATGGATGAGGACCAAAGAGTCCGAAACACGTGTCAACGGCTGCTTCCATATAAGCGTACTATTCCGATAATTCTACTCCACTTCTTTAATGTTTTCCCATAACTAATTTCTTTGTTGTTAGATAAATAGTACCCTATTATTATTATTTTCAAACATTACGTAGGTAAAGGTTTCTTTGGTTTCCCTTACCATCTAATGATAAGAATTTTGAATATTAATATTAGACTGAATAGCATATACAAAGCAGCCCTGTTTTATTCAATTTTTTCAAATCAATAAATGTCAAAGAAATTTCAATTGCGAATGTCGTGGTGAGGCATCAACTTTTTGATATAATCGAGTTTTTTAAGATTCAACCAGCCTGTTATTGCTAATAATTATCAAAAGATTATATATATATGTATATATATAAATATATATATATATATATATATATATATATATATATATATATATATATATATATATATATATATATACTTTTCGAAAGGCATGTTGCATATAGGACCATTATTACAGTAATAATTTATTTGGCATTCCTCGCATACATATTTTTCTTGTAATAAATTATATCATAGGTATATATTTCCAGGATAACAATAACTTCAGGTTTAATTTCTTCACTCAATAATTAGAAAGTTCAAATTCATCACTTATTTCATAAATATCTACACATTTTTAAATGTTCCCTCTTCATCTCAACTCACTGGTCTTCGTATCTTCTTACGTGACTTCACACACCTGCCTTTGAAACAAATTTCAGTCTCTCTTGATATTTCTGTAGAAGTAGACGTTTGAAGGGAAAAAAGATCCATGGCTGTCTGAACTTTGAATGCCTTTTGGGGCTCAGTGGAGGTGCTCTTCTTCAATTCTTCTTCAGGAGCTACCGTTGAAGTTATTTCACCTCCTTCTATTGAGTCTGAGGAAATGGTACTCAAAGCATCTCCACCCACATCCGCTGCTTCAGTTGTAGTTGTAACTGAGGATAATGTAGTTGATTCTGTATAAACTGTTGCTTCTTCAGACGTGTTTTTTGCTGTTCCCACTGTGGTTGTCTCTCCAGAAGTGATTTTTTCGGTACCAATCGTGCTGGTTTGTTCAGAAGATTCACTTTCGAACATTCCAAGGAACTCTTTTTCAAAGGAGCTCATCGGGTTCATAGTCGCCGGTTCTTGAATTTCCTTCGATTTCAATTCGTTAACTTTAACAGGACCTTCAATGTTGTTCAGAATACTTCTGTAGTTTTGAGACTCTGCAGTATCAAACTGATCGATATTTATATCTTTGAATCCTTCGTGCTTTGCTCTTTCATTACTAAGTGACTCAATTTGCTTCTGTTCAGATGACGACTCCTCTGAATCTCTAACAATGTAGTTCTTCTCTTCTTCATTAGTTGGCGTTGTGCCGTGTATGTAAGTAGATGTACTTTCCACTCTGCCGCGAAGCTTCTCAGCTCTGTTTATAGTAGAATAAGGCAGTTGATCATTGTTCTCTTCGTCTTCAGCATCCACAGTTATTTTAAAATGGGAATTGTTTTCCGTGGTAGAAGATTCTTTACTTCTCAAATAAGAGACAGGGTAATTTTCAGTTTCACTGGATTCTTCGTCTCTAGTACTCCTAGGCGGTGAGAAATGAGATTTACCCCTGCTCCTGTACCTGGTACTTCTTTCAGTTGTATGACTGTCATGAGAAGTTGATTTACTCTCGTAATTTCTTCCAGGTACTCGTACCCTACCTCTTACTCTAGCTTTGTGAGTACTGGCAGTCTCCGGGGGTTGTGTGGTAGTTCCTCTGGAAGGAGACGCATATTTGGGTCTCAGTTCACCTACAAAACGATAGGTTGTACCGGTATCTATTCTGGGACTTGATGTTATCACCGATTCTTGATTCACGGGAACGTAAACAGGGGAAGTTTTCTGTTCGATTGGGGCATAAATGTGTACCCTTTGCTCTTCTTCGGCTTGGCTACTTATCTGGGAACTCTGGGAGTAGTTAGGTTGACGAATGAATCCGTAAAACTCATTTTGTTCATAAGACGATGCTTGCGTGGTGGTGGTGGTGGTGGTGTGAGGAGCTCTCGTAGACGAAGAATATTTATTTTTTGGTCTCCCACGAAGTCTAACTCTTCGTCGTGTAGGCTTTTCTGTTTCTGCGGATCTATGAGTTACTTCAGTCCTTGGAGGTTCTGGCTTTTCCGTTTGTTGAATCTGAAATCATGAATTGAATCTAACTGTTTACGCTAATTACCAAATTGGGGTAATTTGAAGTATTCTTAGTATATTCTGGAATATATATCAAATATGATTTATTATTTTTGTCCCTGCCAAGGATGCCTCCATAAAATTAATCGTAGGTTATTTTCCTCAATGATTTCATCAAATATGTAATTCTAAAGAGTTAGAGATATTTAGGTAAGATTGATTAAATTTAACAAAATTAAAGAAAAATTTGTTAATATTGTTCAGATCCATTGAGGTATATTTGTAAGCCACTTTTTAGAAGCTTGATACATCGATTATATGAATGGAACTACTACTATCCCATATCGATATAATCCCTTTCATTTAATATAAAATGGGATATACTTACAGCAAATTGACGGATCGGAATTTGCTCCTCCCTTTGGTATTGAGTTTCATCAGCAGGAATTACTTTTTGGGTTTGATATTGCTCAACTTCTCGTACAGGAGGTCGAGTCTGCGGTTCTTCTATGGATTGACTAATAACAGGTCTCTCATTTTCATTATTACTCTGGAAATCCATATAATACTGAGGTTGATTTTGGACAGTCTCCGGGAATCGAGTTATGGGCTGATACTGAGGTGTAGGAGGCGTTGATTCAGCTGTTGCTTCAGAAACTCTCTCAGATATCGTATTTTGTACTCTCGTACGTGGTCTCACCCTAGCACTATCTGAATTTTCATAACTTTTCACCCTGTAAGATTCACCAGGATGAGATTCTGTTCTGGAGGTTTTATGAGGTCTTCTTCTTTCGCTTGTGGGTCTTCTATATGTTGAAGCAGTAGTTGTCTTCATGTTGAAACGACTCTTACCTCTTCCCCTTGATCTTCTTGTTGTTGAAGTTGTAGGAGCTTCTGTACTTTCAATTATTACTTGAGTGGTAGTAGGTGGCGGCCTGGTTGACATCACTGGACTTGCTTCGTACCTCAAAGTAGTTGACAGTGGCTCAGCCTGGTCTTGTAAATCATTGACGAGTCCAGGAAGATTTGGATTTATATTGGTCAACTGGACTGGTATATTTGGCCTAGAATTTTGTGATCGAGAGGGAATTGTGTATTGTTCGAAATCTCTAATGATTTGTTCATTTTCACTATTTTGCACTTGGGCAGGCCTGGCTCTGGAATTTTGTATGTTTGTGATAGATTGCTCATAATTAGCATCATTTTCAACTTGTTGATTCCTTAAATCGAAATGATTTTGACTAGGCCTTGAATTTAGTTTCCTTATATTTGCTGGTATTTCTTCTACAGAAGTCTGTGAAAAGGTACCGTAATCAGGAGTGGTCGATCCAAAGTTAAAATTTTGATTGTTCGGTGAAAATCTATTGATAAAATCTTGAGTTGATGGAGACTGGGATGAAATTTCAACACTCTCTGGTTTCAGATTTAATTCGGGTGATACTTCTTGAAATCTAGTTTCTGGTTGAATTGTTTTTGGATTCTCTCTTTGTGGTTTCTCAGTAAAATCAGAATCTTTTGATGCACCGATTCCCTTTCTCGTACCTCTCAATGTTTCTCCCCTTTCCCTTTGCCTACTGGGAATTCTAGCAGGCTTTGGCTCAGGAGTTTGTTCTGGGGCATTCAATTCAGGTTGTGCACTGACATGTTCGAAATATTGATTTTGGGGAAAATCAGGGAATCCTGAGAATCCTGTTATTTGTTGAAACAACGTTTGTTCTTTTAGTTGCTTATTAGGACTTTCTCTAGGGCCTCCACTTTCCAAGCTATACTGATTTATATTGCTATCAAAGTTCGAGTTGCTTCCTTGAGTAGGTGCGAAATCAGGATTGACAAATTTGTAATTTGTTATAGGAACTGGCCTGCTCGGTTCTTCTAAATTTTCTAGTTGATTATTCTGCGGTCTGAAATGAAACCTGTTTACTACTACAGAACCAACGTGAGGAGATGGTAGAGGTATCTTCGAGTATCCATCAGGCTCCCTATAATTCAAAGGCGCTACGAAAAATGGCAGTTGCTGAGCTTTCCGTTGAATCCTGTTGTTGTCCAGATTGGAAAGATAGGGTAACGGGAATTTAGCAAAACCTCCAGGGGTATTAAGATTTGAGGGACCTATGAAAATTTGAGGTGAATCTGGTCCTATTTCATCTCGGACTGATATCGATTTTGCACTTTTAAGCACTTCTAAAACCGAATCGATATCGCCTTGATTATTTCCTTCCATGAATACAGCTAGTGGAGGTTGATGAGGTTTCTTTTTTTTAGGAGGCTGGGAATTATCTTTAACCTTATAATCAAGAGATTTTCCTTGCTGAATTTGTTTCTGTAGTTTCTCCACCTCTAACGTTTGCTGTAGAATATCTCTCTGAATACCCTCAAGCCTAGATTTTTGGGCAGAATCTCTTAAAGTTCCAAGGGCGTAATTCTGCTCATTATAACTTTGTGGGTTATTTTGCGTCACATACTGTGGCTGTGAAGATTGGCTTGCGGAAGGATTTCTGCGTTCTTGTTCAACTGAATATGTTTGTTGTTGTTGTGGTTCTCTTGGTAAAAACTGATTCCTTGTCTTTTGAATGAGAGATTGCTGAATTTGAGGTTCTTGAGCTTTTTGTCGTTCCTGTTGTAGAACGTATTGTGCCTGAAATTGCTGATCTCTAGGAATAAACTGATTTCTAGGTTGTTGAATTAATTGGAAAGATTGTGGTTCACGAGTTGGTTGACGTTCTTGTTGAACGAAGTAAGGTTGCTGTGCTTGATTATCATTTGGAAGAAACTGGGTTTCCGTTTGCTGATTCAGTGGCAGCTGAAACTGGTTGTCTTTCTGATGTTCTTGTTTCACAAGGTAGGAATATTGCTGTTCGGGTTCTCGTGGAAGGAACTGATTCCTAATTTGTTGGATCTGAGGTTTTTGGTGTTCTAGTTGAATATACGAAGGCTGCTCTTGGGTATCTGTAGCAGGTTTTTTTGACGTAACCTCTACAATTTCTTGTTTTTCTGCATGAACTTCAACTTGTTCCCTGACAGGGACATTCACAGTTTTTTGGTTATTTTGAAGTAGCAGTTGCCCACGGCTTTTTGAGATTAATTCAAATCGTTGCGCATTGTCTTGATTAGGTGTCTGAGGAGGCTGAGTTTGCGAGACAACATGATTTGAGTATCTTGGTTTGTCAACAAAAAGTTGTTGCTGTTTATGCGCTACCAAAGGTAAAGCTAATGGTGCACGTTGATCCGGAACTTCATCATCTGGCTTAGCAACTAGCTTTTGTTGTTGTAATGATTTGAATGCCTCATCTAGAATTCCTTCATTCAGACTGTGCTGATGTTGAAGTTGCTCTAATGGAACATACAATAACTGAACTGATTCTTTTTCACCCACAGGCTTTGAAGGAGGAATTTTCTCATTTTGGGCAACATTTTCTTTTTGGGTAATCCCGAAGAGTTCTGAGTTTATAACGCTCGGTCTGTGACTCTGAAAAATTGTTTTATTTGTCAAAGATATCTTCGGAATAGAACCAAGTTGTTGATATTGAACATCTAATGGCAAGGTGGAGTATTGAGGGATATTCTGAGGAGCATTTAAGTTGAAAATCTGGTGATTTGGTGGCAGAGGTTGGTAGACTTGTTGACTGAAGGCTTGCCCCTGCTTAGGTGGAATGAACTGATATTGTGGCTGAAAGTTGAACCCTTGTTGATACTGAACCTTCTGGGGAAACGATTTGACTTGATGGTGCTTCTTTGGCGGCGGAGATAGAACACTTTCGAACCTATAAGGCTGCTCCAATTTGATTCTTGGTCTTTGATTTGGAGATCTTTTTATATGAGGGTGTTTTCTTGGTCTATGTTCCATGAAAGTAGGTTTCCTATTCAGAAGTTTTCCATCGTTGACAACTTTTTTTTCGGCAGTTATATCAACGTTCATTACTCTGTCTAGAGATTTTTGTTCTCTATTTGTTATAACTGGATTGTTTTCCGGTTTGATTGGTATCCAATCGTTGGTGTCGTAAACTGGACCACTTTCTTCTAAACTCGCTATTGGCAGCAAAATTAAAAATGTGAGTATGCCTGATGACCAGGCTAGTTTCCTCAAAATCTGAAAAGAAAATGGATTGAAAAGTTAAACATTTCGATACTAAATGATGTATGTAATATTTCAAATTCGTCATTGAAGCTATGATTATGTTCCAGCCAACATATACAACATGTTGTATACTATAGAACATAAACCGCAAGTTGGTTTGTAAATACCTGATTTATTATGAAGTGTAGGTAGTTTTATCTTATGAATTTCTTTTTTATATATGTTTACCTATTCTAAACTGAGTTTTACAAGGTATTCTTACATTTTGATTTGGCAGGAAAGTAGAAATTTTGTGTGTTGGTTAAGTTAAAAATGTAAAATTTTCAACAATCTTTTAAAATTGTTGTGTTTGACAAAATATAGTGAAAATCAAAAACCAATGTTTTATTTACATTATTGTCATGGAATTTCATCATGCTTATTAAAATGGGTGCGAATAGCAAAGTTGGACCTAGGACCAAAATAGTTTTTCGTTTCATGACTTTTTATGATGCTTGGCACCAAAAACTCAATTTCATATATATCTTCTCTCTCTCTCTCTCTCTCTCTATATATATATATATATATATAATAATAATAATAATAATATATTTTATTTCCAGAATCATCATCATACACTTAAAATACAATAATGAAATGAAAACAGGTCAAAGAAACAACATAAATTGAAATTATATTAAAACAATGGTTAAAAATAACAATTTACGCATTTATTATAAGAAATAACGCATGACGCACGTTTCGGTGGAACTTCACCTTCTTCAGATGCTAATGGCAAACTAACCATAGTTTAACATCAGATGCTAATGGCAAACTAACCATAGTTTGCCATTAGCATCTGAAGAAGGTGAAGTTCCACCGAAACGTGCGTCATGCGTTATTTCTTATAATAAATGTGTAAATTGTTATTTTTAACCATTGTTTTAATATGTTTATTAATTTACACCAAGTATCGGCCCAATCAATCCAAAAAATAAATTGAAATTAAGATATTGTTCTCAATTTGTACTACAATAGTCCATGATTCTTTGAGAGAATATGGCTCACACATTAATATGAATGAAAATACAGCCTTTCGAAATGAATTATATACAGATAACCGTCTAATACTTATTGGGAGAAAATTATACATTTTTATTGCCATATATAACGTGCTATGCTCGGTATTCGAATATTTATGGATCGGAAAAAAATATTCATGAATTCTCCTAGTCGAGTTATTATTTTTATATTCAGCAAAATAATAAGGATGCTTACGAAAAAAAAGTAATATTCTATAAATACATAGACCTGGAAGAGTTAGAATATTACAAGCTTTGAAACAACTTCTATAGGATGATCTGAAATTCATATTTAGCATTGTCCTTATAGCTTGTTTCTGAATTATAAATATATGCTCAGCATGTGTACTAGGGCCCCAAAATATAATACCGCAAGATAAGAGGGACTGGAAGTTAGCAAAATAGATGGTATTCAATGTACTAACATCCACTTGATTCCTTATAGCTCTTATAGTATAAATCACAGAATTCAGTTTTGATGTTAATTTATCACAGTGTTGATCCCAACTCAAGTGTTTATCAACTATCATACCCAGGAGCTTTGTACTTGAACTAACTGCTACAGTATTGTCTTTCAGGTTTATGGACTTGGGATGAATCATATTTGATCTAATATTGGAGAAATATACTATACTGGTTTTGTCTGCATTTAAAGTTAAAGAGTTTGATCTGCACCATTCATCAATTTTTGCAATGGCAGATATCAGGCCTTCATATACACATCTAGTATTATGGGATGATATCAACACATTAGTATCATCAGCATATAAGTATGAATTAACATTCATCATTTTGTGGCTCGGTATTTGAAAATTATCAGTTTTCTTCTCCAAAACATTTGTGATACTCAACCCATCGTGGGTCCTCCCCTGACGATTGTCAGCAATCCTCTCCAATACCTCTGGCAGATCGTCATCATAAACAATGAAAAGAATGGGCCCTAAGATAGTACCCTGACGAACACCTGATTTTCCGATGACTGAAATTTTTCACCATTCACGTCTAGCACAATAGTTTGTTTTCTGTTTTTTTTATATATATGCTCGTATGTATGTGCTCATGTATTTTAGCGTTGTTTACACGATAACGGGCGCAATTTTGAAGCAATAGGGTTGAAAGTTTGTAAATAGGTAGTTTCGCATGATATCTTGGATGGGAGGAAAATAAATCTTCTTTACATGATGAAAGCAATTTTGGAGTAATAGGGTTGAAAGTTTATAGGTAGGTATTTTTGAAAGATATCTTGGATGGAATTGGGTTTGGGTCGAATTGTTGGGGGGTTGACCCCCTGGGGGAAGAAATAAATATTGTTTACATGATAAAGGGCGTAATTTTGGAGCAATAGGATTGAAAGTTTATGAGTAGGTAGTTTCGTATGATATATTGAATGGGATAGGTTTTAATGCGAAATGGTTGGGGGGTTGACCCCCCCAGGGAAATAAATCTTGTTTACACGATAGAAAGCGCAATTTTGGTACCATAGGGTTGAAACTTTGTAGGTAGGTAATTTCGTATGATATCTTGGATGTGATTGGTTTTGGTACGAATTAGTCTGGGGTTGATCCCCCGGGGAGGAAATAAATATTGTTTAAACATCAGAGAGCGCATTTGTTTTGAATTTAGAAAAAAAAACATAATTTATTGAATATATTTTTTAAACTGGATACGTAAAACCTGCTCTTCTGATGCAGCTCGCTGCGATAGAGTTTTTTATTTATCTATAATTCGATAAACTAAGCAACTAATTAATTGATTTTTACATTCATTAAACCATATTTCCATCTTCGGAATTTGTTTTAATTCAAGAAATGCACCTAAAATCGGAAACGGACAATATAACTCTGTACCTATGTATAAGTTATTCAATATTTCGTACGTTCATTTGAACTTACGCAAACCGTCCGATTTTAAATCGGCAAGAAACTTGTTTTAATCATTCTCATTCCTCCAGTTTTTGACATTCTCGATTCGGTTCGAAGGATAACATATTATAGTTATTATATCCGCTTCAGCTTTCTTTTTTCCCTGACTATACGTATACGTTCTAAACAAGAAACTGGTGGCTAGTCTCGAGATTGCGATTATTTATAATGGAACTGGGTTTTGCAGCTTGGCTTCTTTCATTACGGCGAAAATTTATTCTAATGAATACGTGCATATCAGATACATGTTAATCTATTCGAGATTAGTTTTCGAAATGAAAGTAGTTCTATCTCGATGCGAAATACTTGCAATATATGTATATTGAAATATGCGAAATATTCTTGTTAATTAGGACTGATATTTGGCATGAAAACAGTCACAATATAAAAAGTAAAAGATCGAAAATCTATTCAAGTATTATATATATATATATATATATATATATATAATATATATATATATATATATATATATATATATATATATATATATATATATATATATATTAATATATATATATATATATAGTTATTTTGATGAATTTAAAAATACAGACCATAATCAAACAATTGTTTACACCCTGTAACATGTAACGAGCTGCTCGTTACTGAATTCACTGCTTAAAGTTAACTTCCACATAGAAGTTTTATTTCAATATCGTACAGAGTGGTGAAAAAAACTGCATCAAAGTTTGGGCACATGTTTTATCGAATAACTTCTTGAAGTTGAATGGAACATCCTGTATACAATGACATATTTTGACGCAGAATTAGATTCCCTTTAAAACTATACCAGGGTTCCCTATACTTATCTCTTATGATTTTTATGCAAAAGACATTTTTATATTCTACTCATGAGTAATTCCTTTATCTTAAAAATGTCCTGTATTGCAATGAAAAACTAAAATCATTTTTGAACTCATTTTATTGAAAAATTAACAATTATTATTTTAACAAATGCTCAAAGAGGTGCTTATTATTCTCGATGTATGGAATGAAACGCTTTTCTTATTCGGAATTTGAGTTTACGTGTTCCTTAATAAACAGATTTTCAAAATGTTTTCAATTACAATACAGGATGTTCCATTTTAAGATAAAGAAATTAGTCATAAGTAGAATATAAAAACGTCTTTTGCGTAGAAATTATAAGGGATAGGTACCTATAGAGAACCCTGATATAGTTTCAAAGGAATCTAATTCTGCGTCAAAATATGTCATCGTATACAGGATGTTCCATTTAACTTTAAGAAGTTATTCCATAAAAAATGTGCCCAAACTTTGATGCTATTTTTTTCACCACTCTGTACAATATTGAAATCAATCTTTTATGTGGAAGTTAACTTTAACCTTTCACCTGAGCAGTGAATTTAGTAACGAGTAGCTCGTTAGATGTTACAGGGTGTAAACAATTGTTTAATCATGGTCTGTATTTTTTAATTTATCAAAATTACTCAGAAACGGTCAGTTTTAGGTATAGGGAATATAACAGTTACTTACGTTTATTTGGTCTATATTATCTAAAAATATAAAAAATATAGGGTGTTCCATTATAACTTTGATATGTACCTCTTTTGCGTCACCCTGTATATTTCAAAATAATTTTGGAATATGCTCCTCATGGACCTATATATGACTGTGCTAAATTTTTTTCCCCACTCTCTTCATTTCTCATAGAAACACCGAGGCGAATGGGATGGGCCACCCTGTATATATATATATATATATATATATATATATATATATATATATATATATATATATATATATATATATATATATATATATATATATATATATATATATATATATATATATATATATTAATTTAGATACCAATATTAATATTTGGGATTGCAGTCTGGGTGAAATAAGTGTACACTTTATTCCTCTATCTTTGTGTTACCTTTTTAGTTTTTTATTTTATAATTTATATTTATATAATATCTTTTTAAACTTATTGATCATGAAACAGACAAAATTTAAATTCATACTTCAATTTTCTTTTCGTTTTTGGTTAGATATAGTTTATGTTAACTAAATTAAGGATATATTATGACATATCACATTATTATGATTATTATTGTTTGTGTCCAATAGTTTGACGTTTGGGTTCGCAGACCGAGCTTAGACCGGAAGAAGAAGATTATGTTTATGTCACTGCCTTACAGGTACTGGCAAGAGCTATCTTTGTCTATGTTCGCAGCCATCGCAAATTTATTAAAATAAAATTTCAGTTTTCAAATAAATAATTCTTGAATAGAAGATAAAATATAGTTAATAATTAATATTCTTTCGATCTACCTTCGGACTGTGACACCCGTTAATGCGAACTGATGAAAATGATTAAATTAACATCTTTGAATGTAACCACAAATTCCATCTCCTGAAGAAGGAATTAATAAATCCGGAAAACTTGGGATAGAGGAATAAAGTGTACACTTATTTCACCCAGACTGCAATCCCAAATTTTAGTATTGGTATATATATATATATATATATATATATATATATATATATATATATATATATATATATATATATATATATATATAGTATATATATATATATATATATATATATATATATATATATATATATATATATATATATATATATATATATATATATATATATATATATATATATATATATATATATATATATATATATATATATATATATATATATATATATATATATATATATATATATATATATATATATATATAGATATATATATATATATATATATATATATATATATATATATATATTCAATATTTCCATCAATATATAAAATCATTGAGAAGAGTTCTCCATAAAAATTTTTTTTTAAATATTCAGCGCATAAAATGTTTCAAAATCGCATACAACCACTTTCAAAAATATCTTTTTCGTAATCCCATACTGTTATTTTGATTTAACGGTATTCAGATGATAATTGAAAAGTCAGTGTTAACGGCCGCCGGCTTATAATTTCATAACGGCCGTTAAGGAATCACTTGATCAAATATTTATTTCAAGACATCATTCTGCTTACAATAACAACATTGAAATCTTGGTCCACAGCGAGTTGGGAGAATAAACCTCTGATTTTCATTTCTCATAGGCTAATAATACATCTTCATTAACCTTCTTTCTTTTTTTCTTGCTTTTACGCCACATTTCAAAATTTTCATATTCTTTTTGATATCGCTCTTGAGTTATTTTCGGCAGTTAATCAACACTCGCTGCACTGCACATGATTCTCCCAATATTTCTAAGGGAATTTGATTTTGTTCCTCAATCTCATCAATTTCATCCATGGTCGTCGTTAAAGCGAACTTGAGAACACAAAAAACTGACGTTGTTTATAAAACTGTCAAACTGTTCCATGACAACAGAGTGCACGACGTTGGGATTTTTCTTTAGAATTGCGAGGTACGGGGTTTTTTCTTTCTTCGGAATCAAAATATAATCTTTCAACGGGATTACGAAAAATTTTTAACGACACACGGCCGATACGAAAATAACGGATTCGGTTAGTTATAATCCTCGGCTGCGCCTCGGATTACAATATCCAACCTCATCCGTTATTTGCTACATATCGGCCTTGTTACGTTAATAACTATATAACGAGAAAACATTTCAGATATTTCGTTATAAATGTCAAACGTTAATTGAATTTTATTTATGGAAAAGTGTATCTGTTTTGAGAAATATCTTTTTTTTTCATGAGATTTTGATGAGATTTCTCACGTTCTCTCAATTTCACATATAAAGCATTAGTTAGTTAGGTAATGAATGAGAACAAAATAATAAAGGTCCCTCTAGAATATTCATCAATAAATTCAATATGTTACACAACTCTATATTTCAGTTTTCAAGGTTATTAATTACATATATCATCTATAGCCATGTATTGTTGAATAGGTAATAATGAATGTCTTCTGGGTTTCACACAACATTGTTGCAGCGGTAGTGAATCGTTCTCATAATCAAGAATTTTGCACTAGTCAAATTTACTTATATAATATCAATATCTATAAATTATGAACTTCAATTTTTGCAAACATATTTACTGACGTTTCTTATTGATTTAATAATTTTTTTTCAAATTAATGATACGGATTAGTTATTTATGTACCAAGTGCGTTATAAAGATCGTAACGCCCTATGGGTGTTAGGATCTAGTAACACCACTTGGTGCATACAAGATTTTATTTTTCACGAAAAAATTATTTTATTATAATGAAAAATCGATTTTAAAATCGGTTCATTACTCCTATCCATTTTCCTTCTCATAGTAGGCTTGCCATTTGTTGATATTTTGACGTTTGTGAATATTTTTGTCATCATATTTAGTGAATGTCATTGCTGCTTTCTTTGTGTAGTCTTATAGAAATAATGGAAGTGAAAATGAATTTACCCAAGAATATCATAGAAAATGCAACCAAAGCTGCGAATAATTCATTGCCAGAGAAATCCAGAGTCGTATACGACAAGGATTATGAAGTATTTAATCAATGGAAGTTGCTTAAGTTGTCCTCGTAAAATGAGTTATGTCCATAATGCCCGCTCGTAACGCCCTAGGGCATAATGAGTGTATTTATAGCAACCGTATCTAAGGTAAAATCAACAAATAATATACAAGTGAAAAATAAATAATTTTCTAAATAGGTAACATAAATTTTGACTATTCCTTTTATTCTTAGGATAACCTACCATTCACAGGTATGTTTTCGTTGCCCCTATCGTATTATTTCACAATATCAGTTGATTTATGTTTAATCAATAACACTGTCAACAATAATATTCCTAGATCATAACTTAGATGAATATTTAAAAAAAAAATTGTGAGCTTATCAAAACCAAAATTATATATATATATATATATATATATATATAATATATATATATATATATATATATATATATATATATATATATATATATATATATATATATATATATATATAATTATATATACCGGGTGTCCACGGAAGGTGGTTCGCCCCTATAACTTTTTTGTTTTCGGAGAAAATGAAATGAAATTTACAGGATCTGTTTAATGCATAAAACCGCGTTTTTTGACAAGTAACTCATCTTCATGCAACTTCCGGTTTCACCGGAAATGATATAGACTTTCGATTTTTAAATGGGATGCCTGGTATATTTTCAGTTTTTTTGTCTCCATATGACATTGAGAATACAACCATGTATCATTTGCTACTTTTTGTAACCGTTGTTCAATTTTTTTTTCGAAATAAGTTTTTATTGTAGAGGGCTATTATAGATGCGTTCAAATTAGTTATTTATGTACCAAGTGCGTTATATAGATCCTTATGCCCTGAGGGAAACATTCGGCCCGAGGGCCTCTGGCCCGAGGGATGAATATTGCCCGATGGGCATAAGGATCTAGTAACGCACGCGGTGCATACAAGATTTTATTTTTCACGAAAAAATTATTATATTATGATGAAAAAGCGATTTTAAAATCGTTTCATTGCTCCTATCCATTTTCCTTCTCATAGTAGGCATGTCATTTGTTGATAGTTTGACGTTTGTGAATATTTTTGTCATCATATTCAGTGAATGTCATGCTACTTTCTTTGTGTGGTCTTATAGAAATAATGAAAATGAAAATGAATTTACCCAAGAATATCATAGAAAATGCAGCCAAAGCTGCGAATAATTAATTGCCGGAGAAATCCAGAGTCGCATACGATAAGGATTATGAAGTATTTAATCAATGAAATTTGCTTCATTTCTCCTAGTACAATAAGCGGGCGTTTTAAATCCATTATGCCCGCAAATGCGGGCATAATGGCCTAGGGCATAATGAGTGTGTTTATAGCAACCGTATCCAAGGTGAAATAAACATATAATATACAAGTGAAAAATAAAAATAATTTCGGTCCTAAAATGGCCCTGTTTGCCGTCCAGGGACGTAGATTTGTGGGCGTGGCTTTGGACTTATTTTATTTCAGTTGTGTTGGTCACAGGCTACTCGATGATTTCAAACGTTATTTTAATATCAATAAGATTCTTCATTTAAAGAAAGTTCTAAAGTTATGGGATTTCAGGTTTTATCGAAAGTTTTCTTTCAATCTAATACCTAGAGTGCGGTATCAAATTAATCGTAATAAAATTATCTTTTTTTTAACCCGACGAGTCACCATGTTGCCATTTGAAAAAAAATAGTAATAAAAGTTTTAAAATTAAACTTCACATAGCTGGAACATTTTGATCGAAAACAGTGAAGTTGTATTTTAACATACATTTTAGGACCGAAATTAGTTATTTAAACGCATCCATAGCCCTCTAGAATAAAAATTTATTTCGAAAAAAAATAAAATAAAGGTTACAAAAAGTAATAAATGATACATGGTTGTATTCTAAATGTCATATGGAGACATAAAAGCTGAAAATATACCCGGTGTCCCATTTAGAAATCGAAAGTTTATGTCACTTCCGGTAAAACCGGAAGTTGCATGAAGTTGAGTTACTTGTCAAAAAATGCAGTTTTATGCATCAAATAGATGCTCTAAATTATTTTATTTCATTATCTCTGAAAACAAAAAAGTTATAGGGTCGAGCCACCTTCCGTGGACACCCGGTATATATATATATATATATATATATATATATATATATATATATATATATATATATACACATGTATGTTACAAATGAACGACCTGGCCTGCTGATCTTTTATGATTTCAGTGTAACAAAAAAAACAAGTCATTAACGAATAAATCCTTGGGATATTCGAAGTAGGCGAACATTCACTTTCGTTGAATTAAGTTCCCTGTATTGAATTATTAAATCATCAGAGACTGCTTCATTATTACTTCTGAAATTGCATAATCCTGGGAAAAAGGTGTTGTTGACTGCCAAAATAATTATTGATATTTACTTGTTAATACCAAACGGGTTAAATATCCACACAATCAGCTAAGCAATATTATTATTAGAGTAATCTATGTAATCATTTTTTAAATACTGAAATCTATCAAAAATAAAATTAGCTATTTGTTTTTTGACTCAATTTTTTTGAACTTATAAATGTCAAATTTATCTCAATCTTCAAAAAGTTTTGAGAAAGTCACGAATTTTGCGGACAAAACTGTTCAATAAAGTTGTTTTTCTCACTCAAATGGCCTGATATTGCTTAGAAAAGACAAATATATATATATATATATATATATATATATATATTTAACAAATAAAAATTAATCGGGTGAGGGGTCAATGACTATTGGTTGGTTCCTTTTTCTTATTTATTCCTCAATATTTCGTCCCTTATTTGGAGACTTTTTCAAGAGGATCTACAACATAATATAATAAATTACTAAAATAAACATTAATTGAATAACACTTACAGAAGTGGAAACTAGTCACAAGCTCTAACATTGAAAAACATTAAAACAAATAAAACATCGAGAACAGACATGACACGTAGGTATTGTGTATAAAACGAAGACTGCGAAGTCAAATAAAAACAAACAAATCGATCGACGCACAGGTGGAATATAAACTAATCACCTCTTAAAATGTCTCAAAATATTACAATAGATATTGCTGGTATTGTCAGTGTCGGTCTTAAAATTGACAGAATTCACGCTGGAATTAATGTGGCACATTTCTAAGAATAATCGGCATCTATATTTTTCTTCATGCTCTAAGATTTTAACATCCTCAAACTGAAATTTATGTCCTGTGTCCACACAATGTTTCGCTGCCGCGCAAGATAACTTTTTAATTCGAATATCACTTCGGTGTTGAGTCATTCTATTTTTTAACCACTGTTTCGTTTGGCCGATATATACGCCAGAACAGTCTGCACAAGGGATCCTGTAAACCACATTGCTGTTAAACAGAAACGGTGTTTTATCCTTAATTTTGGAGAACAGATCGGAAATTTTGATCTGATTGTACTTCGCCAATTTAACAGAATTCGTTAATCCCTGAATATACGGAATTCTCCTGAATTTAAAATCTAAAGGAGCTTCTTCGGTTGGTCCGTCGTATAATCGTGTGTTATGAACAAGCTTATGCAGGACATGCCTTGGATATCCGTTATTCAGAAACATGTTAAAAGGCCCATTCAAATTTTGCCTAAGGAACCTTTCATCGCAAATGCGTAATATTCTATTCTTCATAGCAGTTACAACGTTGAACTGTTGATTTGTTGGATGGTTGGAATAGAAATTGAGAAAACGTCCTGAAGCTGTCGGTTTTTGATACCAATTCAGGATAACTTCATTATCATCCAATCTTATGACTAATGTGTCCAAAAATGGCACACTTCTGTTATTTTCTAAACCTAATGTAAACTGCAAGTGATCGTCAAATGAATTGAATATGTCCAAAGTAGTCGCAACATGTAATTCAGGCACGGCACAAATGAGATCATCAACATACTTGTAGATAAAGGGCAATTCAAAAGGCAGCAGCGGAACAACGTTATCCAGCAAATGATCCATTACTATCATTGCCAGAACTGGACTAATAGGTGATCCCATAGGAGTTCCAAAACTTTGTTTATAAAACTTTTCTTGAAAAGAAAATTATGTATTTTCAAAAATAAATCGAATCAACAGCAAGAAGTTTGATTTTTTGATGGAAGTGTATCTTTCAATTGATTGCCAGTTATTCTCGACAATCAGCAAAATGAGGTCTACAGGTATATTCGTGAAAAGCGATACCACGTCCAAGGAAAGCAAAACGTACCCGTCAGGAAGAGTGACGCCTCTCATGAGATCCACAAAATCAAATGTATCCTTAACATTATACTTCGACTTATTGTCAAAGGTCTCACCCAGTATATTGGCCATGAATTTGGATAGTCGGTAAGTCACAGAATTTATCGAACTAACAATGGGCCGTAAAGGAATGTTTTCTTTATGAATTTTTGGAAGGCAGTACAACTTAGGAAAAAGTGAATTATGTATTGTCAAATCCTTAAACTGCAAATTATTCAATTCAAGATCTGTGTGTAATGTTTTAACTAGTTTATTGTATTTTCCTTGAATTGACGTTGTCGAATCTCGGTCTATTTCAATGTATGTCGTTCTATCTTCAAGCAATTTCAACGTTTTGGTAACATATTCTTCTCTTCTCATAACAACACTACATCCTCCCTTATCAGCCTGTATGACAAGCAATTCCGTATTCGCCCGTAGAAATGTTTTTTCATATTTCAAATTTCAGTTTGAGGATGTTAAAATCTTAGAGCATGAAGAAAAATATAGATGCCGATTATTTTTAGAAATGTGCCACATTAATTCCAGCGTGAATTCTGTCAATTTTAAGACCGACACTGACAATACCAGCAATATCTATTGTAATATTTTGAGACATTTTAAGAGGTGATTAGTTTATATTCCACCTGTGCGTCGATCGATTTGTTTGTTTTTATTTGACTTCGCAGTCTTCGTTTTATACACAATACCTACGTGTCATGTCTGTTCTCGATGTTATATTTGTTTTAATGTTTTTCAATTTTAGAGCTTGTGACTAGTTTCCACTTCTGTAAGTGTTATTCAATTGATGTTTATTTTAGTAATTTATTATATTATGTTGTAGATCCTCTTGAGAAAGTCTCCAAATAAGGGACGAAATATTGAGGAATAAATAAGAAAAAGGAACCAACCAATAGTCATTGACCCCTCACCCGATTAATTTTTATTTGTTAAATTAACCTAAGGGTCGAAAAGGTATCAAAATTTGATTAAATATATATATATATATATATATATATATACAGGGTGTTATTTGATAATTGTCCAATATTTTACAAGGCGAGAAAACGACCAACAAGTATAGACTTTTAGAAAAAACATAAGAGTGGCAATATCTCGAAAACCAGAAAACTTTTACCAAGGTCATGTTGATGTTATCTAATTGACCTGAAGCCAATCCACCTCCAGTGCCACTCTGACGTGTTATTTACGGGACACCCTATATATATACATATATATATATTTATATATATATATATATATATATATATATATATATATATTTAAATTTATTCTATTAACGGTAGTCCCAATTAAAATACATTCACTACAAAGACAGTAATATATCCTAAAACTACTTAAAACCTAAACTAAAGTAATATAAAGTAATATAAATATACATCATTATTATTAAGAAACAACTTTAAATGTATAATTTAATTTTATGACAGTAAACGATTCAGTTCTGTTTTCATGACTCTTATTGAATTATATATATATATATATATATATATATATATATATATATATATATATATATATATATATATATATATATATTATATATATATGCGTAAAAGATTTGAAAAATCTTTTACGCGGTGCATTCCGAGAACCAAGTTTTTCAAATACTTCCGACCGCGGAAATCTTTCTGAACATATATATATATATATATATATATATATATATATATATATATATATATATATATATATATATATATACCGCACTTGCCAGAACGTATAATATATATGAAAGTAGGTTTCAAGAAACACAAAAGTGAGTGCTCATTTTCTCCCAATGTATGCATTTCGCGAAATAACAATAAATACAATCAAATACAAAACCATCGAATGTGCTAGCCACATTTCAACCTTTAACAATCATCTAATCCTCGTAATTTTTCCAAACAGACGGTATTCAATCCAATCAGAACGCGAAAGCATCGTTAAACACCGAATAATTTCAGATCACTTGATCGCCTACTTGCTAACTATTATAATTAATTATTGTAATCCACAGTCGATTGAATATTGATGTGATATTGTAACTGTATGTTTTGGAACGAAGCCAGTTAAATACCAATGGCATTTAACAATATATGCAATAATAACGTTTTCTATTATTGTGTTGTTCGAGAACGTGATTTACGAAGGTTAACAACAACAGATTGTTTTGTAGTCCAGAGTAGAAAAAGGTTGGAGATGAATTGAACTTTCAGGAGCGTGTAACAAAAGATTCAAGTTTTGATGTTGACCTACTAGGATTTAGAGCAAATTTCGATTCTTTTTTTTCAGCACCCGGATGTAATAGAAATTAGTATTTCATTATTATTCATTCAATTTTTACGATAACATCGCAGTTTTTCGGAATTAAGTTCCAGTTAAGACTTTAAACACTCAGCGAATTGAAGCTAGGCCTAAAACTGAGTCGTAGATTGACCATCATTAAATATAAAGAGTAAAATTTTGTCTGATGTGATACTGAAATTATTTATAATTTGGATTTCTTTACACCAAAAACTCAGCTATATTCTGTTACTTTAATATTGAATATAAATAAATTAAAAAAATTGAAAAACAAAATAAATTTAGCAAATAAAGAATAGTTCAATGATGACATTGTCATCAATATTATATATATATATATATATATATATATATATATATATATATATATATATATATATATATATATATATATATATACCGGGTGTCCACGGAAGGTGGCTCGCCCCTATAACTTTTTTGTTTTCAAAATAATGAAATAAAATTGAGAGGATCTGTTTGATGCATAAAACTGCATTTTTTGACAAGTAACGCAACTTCATGCAACTTCCGGTTTCACCGGAAAAATAGGACACCGGGTATATTTTCAGTTTTTATGTCTCCATATGACATTTAAAATACAACCATGTATCATTTGTTACTTTTTGTAACCTTTTTTTATTTTTTTTTCGAAATAAATTTTCATTCTAGAGGGCTATGGATGCGTTAAATAATTAATTTCGGTCCTAAAATGTATGTTAAAATACAACTTCACTGTTTTCGATCAAAATGTTCCAGCTATGTGAAGTTTAATTTTAAAACTTTTATTACTATTTTTTTTCAAATGGCAACATGGTGGCTCGTCGGGTTAAAAAAAAAGATAATTTTATTACGATAAATTTGATACCGCACTCTAGGTATCAGGTTGAAAGAAAACTTTCGATAAAAACCTGAAATCCCATTACCTTAGAACTTTCTTTAAATGAAGAATCTTATTGAGATTAAAATAACATTTGAAATCATCGAGTAGCCTGTGACCAACACAACTGAAACAAAGCCACGCCCACAAATCTACGTCCCTGGACGGCAAACAGGGCCATTTTAGGACCGAAATTATTTATTTGAACGCATCTATAGCCCTCTACAATAAAAACTTATTTCGAAAAAAAATTGAACAACGGTTACAAAAAGTAGCAAATGATACATGGTTGTATTCTAAATGTCATATGGAGACAAAAAAACTGAAAATATACCAGGTGTCCCATTTAAAAATCGAAAGTTTATGTCACTTCCGGTGAAACCGGAAGTTGCATGAAGTTGAGTTACTTGTCAAAAAACGCAGTTTTATGCATTAAACAGATCCTGTAAATTTCATTTCATTATCTCCGAAAACAAAAAAGTTATAGGGGCGAGCCACCTTCCGTGGACACCCGGTATATATATATATATATATATATATATATATATATATATATATATATATATATATATATATATATATATATATATATATATATATATATATATATATATATATACAGGGCTATTCAAATTCGAGTATATGCATGGGGATTTCGATAACGGTAAGAGATAGAGGGATGGTTAAGTGGGGGCAAAGTAGCATATTTCAGAGGTCAGTTATATGGATAAAAAAAATCTGATCTGGCTCCTTTAGTTCTGGAGTTATATAGGAAAATTCGAAAATTTCGAAATCCTTTTTTTGCCTATATCTTTTTATTTAATGAATTATTTTCAAAACAATTGTCACTTTGCCATTGCCACTTTTTCTGAGCTATCTAAATATCTGAATAGAAATTATATACAGGGTGTCGTATAAATTGGGCCACCCTCAACTTTCAATTTTCAAATACAGACCTGTATTTTTTATTGCATTTTTTTGAATGCCAAGAGTCATGTTTCATATTGACGTAGTATTTTCATCTGAATTACAGAGTGTTCTGGAAATATTGAACTATTACCAGTAAAATTTCAACATTTTTTTAAAATTCCAGCTCCAATTAAATAAATATCATAGAATGAGGTATAAAATGCCTAGGATTTGGAAGATAATCAACATTATTCGACGAAAAAATGTCTGCTTCAAGCAATCATGCACATTTCAGTTCACGCAACCCATGATCAATGTACGAAAATGTGAAATTCTTCCCAGTACGTACATGTATGTGCATATAATCCAATGCCCAAACAAAATAATCTTCCAATGGCAATCTTCATACTCCAGACACCAATTTGGAAATATTTCATTGTTACTCACTTTTCGAACTATCTATATTTGTTTCATATTGGCGTTTTATTTTTATATAAATCATAAAGTGTTTTGGGAATATTGAACTAATACTAGTGATATCTCATCATTTTTTAATTCCATAACAACTCTAATTGAATAATATCAGAGAATGAGAGGTGAATCAGACAAATTGATTCCTTAAGAAAAATGAATTTCAGAATTTCCAGATTATCTAGTCTCACTACTTGTTCGGAATAACAATAGAATAAAATCAACATTCCTGAGAGACATTTTATTTCTTTACCATAATGTAGCATTGGTAGAATAATTATTGATCCCCATGTCGATTCACCTCAGTAGGTATGAGGAAGATCTGTTGTACGTATTCTGCTGAGAACTCACAAACATAATCTGTCACAAGCATAACATTGTATTTGATCATATAGGTTTTCATATTGTATAACTTATCGCATAAGAACATGTTTAGTTATTATCTAGAATTGAAATAAGTCATTATAAGTAATCATAATCGAAATGAATGTTTGAATTGACGATCTTCTCGTTCCAGACATTTACAGAGTCGTTTTTTTAAGTTATTATTCGCTCTGAAAATATCTCTTCGGCGTAGTAATGCGAAAACGTTCATGATTTTAATTCTTAAATCTTCTATATTTTCAATTTCCTTTTGATATATTCTATTTTTTAGTGTACCCCATAAAAAAAGTCAAGCAGAAAGATGAATGCTCCTACTATTTCTGTAGAAAACGTTAATCATATCTCTTTTCTGCTCTATGGGGAAACCCAGTTTCAGTACTAACAGATTTTTCATTAAATACCAACGATAATTTCCAAGAAACTGTCAAAATAATGACAAGTGAGGTGAAATAAATATTTATTTTCCAAAGCATACTATGATAATTCAAATAGTTTAATCATAATAAATGGTTGTATATAGCAACAGAATGCCCATGAATTAGCTGAAAAATGTAGATAGTTCGGAAAGTGAGTAACAATGAAATATTTCCGAATTGGTGTCTGTAATATGAAGATTGCCAGTCGAACATTTTTTTGTTTGGGCAATGATTATATGCACATAAACGTACTAGGAAGAATTTCGCATTTTCGTACATTGATCATGGGTTACGTGAACTGAAATGAGGATGAATTCTTGAAGAAGACATTTTTCGTCGAGTAATGTTGATTATCTTCCAAATCCTAGGCATTTTATACCTTATTCTATGATATTTATTTAATTAGAGCTGAAATTTTTAAAAAATTTTGAAATTTTACTGATAATAGTTCAATATTTCCAGAACACTCTGTAATTCAGATGAAAATACTACGTCAATATAAAACATGACTCTTGGCATTCAAAAAAATGCAATGAAAAATACAGGTCCGTATTTGAAAATTAAAAGTTGAGGGTGGCCCAATTTATACGACACCCTGTATATAATTTTTATTCAGATATTTAGAAAGCTTATAAAAAGTGGCAATGGCAAAGTGACAATTGTTTTGAAAATAATTCATTAAATAAAAAGATATAGGCAAAAAAAGGATTTCAAAATTTTCAAATTTTCCTATATAACTCCAGAACTAAAGGAGCTAGATCAGATTTTTTTTATCCATATAACTGACCTCTGAAATATGCTACTTTGCCCCCATTTAACCATCCCTCTATCTCTTACCGTTATCGAAATCCCCATGCATATACTCGAATTTGAATAGCCCTGTATATATATATATATATATATATATATATATATATATATATATATATATATATATATATATATATATATATATATATATATATATATATATATATATATATATATAATATCAGACATGAAAAAAATACTCCTACACCTGATTATTTTCCTTCGATACTCTGCAATCTAAAAATGAGTTAAGAAAAAAATTTAAAGGAATATGTTACACGTCTCCAATAAATCAGTGTCGATGCCTTGTACCACTAGAAATAGTCTGTAACAAAAATATCCAAAAAATGTACCATGACCTCAAATAGTTATTTATGTACCAAGTGCGTTATATAGATCCTTACGCCCGGAGGGAAACATTCGGCCCGAGGGCCTCTGGCCCGAGGGATGAGTAGTCTTATAGAAATAATGGAAATGAAAATGAATTTACCCAAGAATATCATAGAAAATGCAGCCAAAGCTGCGAATAATTCATTGCCGGAGAAATCCAGAGTCTTATACGACAAGGATTATGAAGTATTTAATCAATGAAATTTGCTTCATTTCTCCTAGTACAATAAGCGGGCGTTTTAAATCCATTATGCCCGCAAATGCGGGCATAATGGCCTAGGGCATAATGAGTGTGTTTATAGCAACCGTATCCAAGCTGAAATAAACGTATAATATACAAGTGAAAAATAAAAATAATTTCCGTCCTAAAATGGCCCTGTTTGCCGTCCAGGGACGTAGATTTGTGGGCGTGGCTTTGGACTTATTTTATTTCAGTTGTGTTGGTCACAGGCTACTCTTAAACTTTTTTTGTGTATTTAAGTACTATTAAATTATGCATTTAATTTCAGAAAAGTGTCATTTATTTGCGCGTTTCTGGGAAAAAGTTTATACTATCATATATTTTTGAAGAGGTAAAAAAAGACAAATTTTATAGTCTATAAATATACAGGGTATTCCATTCAAAAAAATATAAGTTTGCTTTTTAACTCGAAAATAGTAAATATGTAACAAAAATCATCTACACCACTGCATTTTACGGAAAAAAATCTATAAGAATGATGTATCATTTAAGATGAAGGATCCCAAATGCAACATTTTCAAAAATGCCCTGTATCTTAAAAACTAAAAGGGCTATTAAAATTCTGTTGACAGCATCTTCAGTTTTACGAAAAAGTAGCACAGTGTCGTGAAAACCGCAACCCTCTATCTTCAAAAATAACGGAGATACCATTCAAAAGTATCGAATATTGGACACACTGTACATTTAGTCTCTAATACTAGCAAATTTTTGCTGCTTAAGAATCAGGAATAAAAAAATGAATAATAAGAAATAGTCGAAACGTGTCATACATATTCAACTGAAAAAGTGAAAATTTAAAAAGATTTAATTACGATGTTCTAAAGTTTTCACCAAGAATCAGTTTTTTCAATTCAAATTAATATTTTATTTAAATTGAATTCATGCGGGTAATTAATATTGTGTAATTTTTTACGGTATGACGGTTTTGATATGACTCTAAGTTATAAAATGGAGAAAGTGTTTTCGGAAATGATGAGGACATTCTTGAACTAACGTATTGATGAAATATAGAGAGTTTTGATATTTTATGTGGTTCGTATAAATTTCACCTCATTATTTTAAAAATTACAGAATGTGTTATTTGAGACCACTGCACATAAATGTATCGAAATTAAATCGGAAACTGTCTCCTAGAATACATTATACATTTTAGTTTGAGTAATTCAATTTCCGAAAGAGATTATATGATAAAGTATAAACTTTGAAATAAAAAACCCTTGGCTTATGTTTCACAATATATTGTGAAACATAAGCCAAGAGTTTTTTATTTTAAAGTTTATACTTTATTCTTTATGATGTTTCGCCAAGTGATGTGCGAGAATTCAATCAAGATTATATAACATAAAATCTCTTTTTACTGAATCAAGATTCCCCCTCGAATGGGTTTTGAAAAATTTCATAATAATGTAAGTAAAGTAAAGTAAAGTAAGTTTATTAATATAGGTATCATAATATACAATATATAAATGTGACATTTTAACAATAATAACATTTTAGTAGAAAATTTGCTAAGAAAGAACATGAAATGGCAACGAGAAACAAAACAAACGAAAACAAATGAAAATTAAATTATTTTAACAAAACTAAATTTGAATTTACTACGTTTATTATCACAAAATATTTTGAAAAATATAACACTGCGATTGCAATTTCGGTCACTAGATCTAGTGACCGAAATTGCAATAGCAGTGTTATATTTTTCAAAATATTTTGTGATAATAAACGTAGTAAATTCAAATTTAGTTTTGTTAATCATGTTAAATTATCACGTAGTAACGACGGATTCCATCAACTATTTAAATTATTTTACATATTTTATAAGTCCCAAACAAGTGAAATGGTGCAGACGTGGTAAATAAAGCCCGAGCTGATTTAGATATATTTTGATTTTAGGTAATCTATAAGTAATTTTTCGAAATGTATGATAGAACTGCAACTTATAATGTCTTTTGGAAGCTTGTTGTATTCAATGATTCCTCAGTGGAATAGTGAATTCATTGAACTCGTGTAGTTTGTTCTTGTCACATAATGTTTATAACAGTTACAGTTTAATCCTATTTACACATAACTTTAAAAAGAATTAAAAAAAACTATATCATAACATTGACTTCATCTCGTACGAGATGAAGTCAATGTTATGACGAAACGCGTTTACTCAATAAATTTTTATTGCAACCTGTAAAAAGTTAGTTTTTTTATTTCTTTATGAAGTTATGAATATGAACTTTCACCAAGTAAATGCCAATTCCATTAAATATTTACACATTGTCAACAAATTAACCGACTCACATTGGAAAACCCATAAATCTAAATGGTTTCTCTTTCTGTTTGAATCAATAATATAAACAGTTCTTCTATAATGAACAAAAACAAAACTTGAATCTACTACGTTTATTATCACAAGAATACTTTCAAAATTATAAAACTTTGATTGCAATTTCGGTCACTAGAACATCATCGGGCAGATTGAGTTAAGAACTGAATACAAAATAATTATAGATTAGCGCTTACGGGTGGGAAAGAATTATTGCGGGTATCTAAATAGAGAAGAGGAACATATTTCAAGAAGGGTAAATCGAAGTGGATTTCCCAAATTCAATCTGGTCGTTCAGCAAGATATCTTTTGCATTATGATTAAGTTAAAAAATTTCCAATGATTCTAAGTGAGTTAGTTTGGTTCCTTTCGGTAATTTGTGCATAATTTGGTTATCTATTTGTGGAAACGGGTGGTGGTTGACACGGCAATGATTTGAAAACGTTGAATCCGTTTTATTTTTCAAAAAAGATTTTTGGTGTTCTTTGAATCTTGTCTTGAACGATCGACCAGTCTGACCTATGTATATACACTCCTTTAAATACAGGACAAATCAACTTGTACACTACCGAACTTTCAAATTATAAACTGATATTTTTGACATTGAATAAAAATCCTTTTTATTCAATGTCATTTTTATTCAATGTGTTTTGTCTTTGGTTTGAAAGCAATTTATTTTAGTATTACATTGAAGTATGACATTAGCAACTTTTTCAGTTAGTTTTTATATTTTTCAAAGTATTTTTTTTTCGATAATAAAAGTAGAAAATTCAAGTTTTGTTCATCATTTTCCTTCACTTTATGTAATATATGAAAATTGAGTATGGTCAACTTGTATCTTTTTCATTATTGTACATTACAAAGACTTCAAAACCAAGGTATATATATTTTCGGTCACTCTGTATCGCATGTTTCCCATTCTATCTATAAATACTATAAATTACTCACGGACATTTTAAAATGATCTTTATTCTCAATAAAATAGTCTAAAAACTTCAGTGGCATTTCCCTAACAACTCGATAAATATTCTTACGATATTCGAAGGTCAAACAATCTACTGGTCGATATTACAACAGCAAGGAAGTCTTGTAGAAAATAAAACCAATTATAGTATGGTTTCAAAAAATTCTCAGGAATAATATAACAAGAGAGTGAGAATAAATTGAAAATAATTTGACAGATTTTTTCAAAACTTGTTGCCAGTCACGAGAGCCCGAAGGGCTCGAGTGGCTATTTCCAAATGGCAACAAGTTTGAACAAAATCTGTCAAATTATTTTCTATAATTTATCGAACTCCCGAGTTATATTTGACTAGATTATTTTTTGATTCAAAATATTTTTTGTTATTTCTGCATCAGAAAAGGTACTAAACCGATGATTTTCATCCATTTTATATATCGCGTTAACACAATTAGGTAATTATTTTGACAACTATCTGACGCTAAGCAAATAAAAGCTACAGTGATTATTCCCGAGAATAATCACAAAAGATTTATTCCCACTATAATAATGACATCATTGGTTAAAACTTACTTTTGTGACAAATAAAGAAGCATTTCATTGGTTTTAAGAAACGTCAAAAAATAATCTATGAAATAACTTTTATCATAAGGAAATTCTCCTGTTAAATATTACATACTCTGCGTTCACAGTTTATAATGAACTGATTTACAGATTTAATGTTTTTATGTATGCAGATGATACCTCAATATAGTGATCTCGGGATCGACATCTGTGGAAATCGAGATAAAAATTGTTGAAGTGTGTGATAGGATGGAGTCGTGGTGTCAGCGCAACAAATTAATTCTCAATGCGAGCAAAACGGTGCAATTACAGTTGCATAATGGTAGGCTATCACGTGATAATGTTGTTGACGAGAGACCCGATGTTTGGGTTGTTTTCTTGACTCAGAATTGAGGTGGAAGACTCACAAGAATCATGTTTGCAAAAGACTGAGTAGCGGATATTTTGCTCTTCTTCAGCTGAGGTCCAGTATGGCACTTACAGATCTTGTAGGTGTGTATCATGCTATGGTTCACACGCACCTCACTTTCCATACATTATTATGGGGTATATCAACTGGTTGGAGGAGGGTATTCATTGCACAGAAGAGAGTTATTCGACTCTTGTTTGGCCTTCATCCTACTGAGTCATGTAGGAGGTATTTCGTTGATGGCCATGGTATACTCACTCTGTCCTCGATATTCGTCCTCAAAGCAGCAATGTACCTACGCTAGACAGAATTTTGCCTCTTTTGCGAGATTGGGTGCTTCATATAATACAAGAAATGATTCGAAATTACTTTTTCCTAAGCATAAGAGTGCGTTGTATGAAAAGAGTCCCGAATATGTGTCTGTTAGGTACTGTTTATAATAAATTGCTATTATTTATTACTAGCATAAGTAGTATTGTAAAGTTCAAAAAAGAGCTGAAGCGTTTTCTACTAGGTCATGCATTTTATTCATTTGAAGAGTTTTCTTCCACATAGTTCTGTGTTGGTCTTTGTAACTTATGTTGTAGATATATCAGTATGTTTTTATTTATATGTGTATTCTAAAATTCTATTTATACATTATTATGACGTGTACATGCTTGTTTAAGCCAAAGTACGAATAAAATTTATTATTATTATTAAAATAAATCGTAATCAATAATGTAAATAAAGATGAGTAATTCAAATTATCTTTACAAATTGAATATCTTACGAATATGAAAATGGGAAACACATGTGAGGATGTGGAAACCTAAAAGTAACCTATTGGCAGGTAGATAAAAGTATAAAAGTGAGTAAATATATTTACACAGGTACAAAGGTTCAATAATTCACTAAAATAAATTTATGAAGGGTTAATTATTCATATCTAATTGATCACTCAATAAATTATTCTTCTCCTGAGTGTGCCTATCCGTTCCGGATGCTGGCGACAAGCAAGGCAATTCGAACTTTACTGGCTGCTGCTCTAAACAGTCCTCGTGTAGATAGAGAAAACCAAGCTCTAAGGTTTCTCAACCAGGAGATTCTGCGTTTTCCAGGTCCCCTTCTCCCAAGAACCTTTTCCTGGAGTATTACTTGTAGCAGGCCGTATCTCTTTTGGTTCCTCATTATGTGTCCGAAATATTCTAATTTGCGCACCTTAATTATGTCCACTAATTCGGTCTCTTTTTGAAGCTTTTCTAGAACTGTCCCATTGGAAACGTGATCAACCCAGGAGATTCTAAGGATTCGTCTGTATAGCCACATCTCAAAGGCCTCAAGTTTTTTTGTGGACGCTTTCATCAAGGTCCAGGACTCGGCACCATACAGGAGCACTGGCCAGACATAGCACTTAAGCAGTCTCAGTTTCGTGCGCAAATTAAGGTCTCTGCTTCGAAATAGATTTCCCATTTTAACGAAAGTGGCCCTTGCTTTTTCTATGCGGCATTTTATTTCTACAGAATGATCCCATTGCTCATTGATCGTATAGTAGGTACCCAAATAAATTATTTCTTTTCCTTAAACTGATTTCAAGGGCTTCTAATTAATTGGAGTTATAGCCTTTCTTCCCTGTATGTAATCTTTTGAATTGAATCTATGATGACGATCCAGCAGGTGTGACGAATATATCGAATCTGTTTTTATGTTCAGATATTCTAGCTCTTGTTTCTGCCCGTTTGACCAAGATATACCTAGGTACCAGTGGCGGTTCGTGAGGTTTTGGTTTGAGGAGGCTACAAGAGGTGTTAAAAATACACCATAGGCGAAAATTTTTAGGATTTCAAGGTCAATATAATTTAAAGAAAATCAAAGTAAAACAAGCACCCTAAGCTATTAATTTGTTTTCACTTTCGAGTGTCTACCTTGAGACCTACAACTCCTATTTACAATATTCACAAAAATTCTTCTCAGCCAATTAATCAATTCATCTATTCATCAAATTTTTTCTTTCACATAATAGGTACCTACCTACCTACTTAACGAATTTTTTAACAGCTGGTGAGAGCAAATAAAAAGTTATATTTTTGAAGATTAGCGGGATTCTGCGATCTTTAACGTTAGCAAAATGATCTATAATATCCTCATAAAATTTTTTGTCTTTCGCCAAAAGTTTTACCAATTCCTTTTCAATAGACAACAAACTAATATTTTTCAAACGATCCTGGCTCATTGAATTTCGTAAATAAGTTTTAATTCTCTTAAGAGTGGAAAACGAGCGCTCTACGGAAGCCGATGTCACCGGGATAGAAACAATTAGACATAAGAGTTTATAAACTTGGGGTAATTCTTGATTCAAATCATTATCAAAACGATATTTAATAGTCCTCACATGATTTTCATTTTGCCCCAAAATTTCATTGTCATTATAAACAACACACAGTTCACTTTTTATGGCCACCTTATCAAAAAAAGTGTATTTTTGACATAAATTTTCCAAAAGGTTATCTGGAAAATTAGCCGAAAATCCGGTGAACAAATTTTTATTGAGTAAGTCGAAGAAATGCAGTTCTTTCAAATCAGAGAACCTTATTTCTATTTGACCCCTAATAGTATCCAAAATTTCATAAAATATTTGCTTTTAGTGAAGCTCCATATCTGCGTAACTGAATTTCTTTCGTTTTGGGCTAAATTGAGTCGTATCATCAGTAGTTTGAAATACAGAAAATAGTTTTTTAAAATAAACTTCTGCACGAAATTCTGAAATTTTTTCCAAAAGAAACTTGAACCGATTTCGTGAGTAAATTACATCTGAAAAGTTGTGCTGTAAGATTTGAAAAACTATTTCTGTTTGTTCAAAAATTAATTTAAAGATGTTTAAAAAATATATAAATTCCTTATCTTGTAAGTAAGATATTAATCCGCGTGCTGTATTTAAAGTTACTTTATCGGTGAAAAATTCCTCACTTTCAACTAGGTATAGAATTAAATCCTCAAATCCTAAGCGGCCCCAAACAGAGACATTTTCACTAGTAAAAAGTAAACACTGCCAACAAAATAATTTATTTTTTACCTGTGATCCGGTTAGGCAAGGATTTCTCTCGTAATTCTTTGTATTGAAACCGCGGTTTTGTTTACTGTTACGTTGCACCAAATTCTTTAATTCAGAGGTAGGTCTCACTGATTTTATCAAAACTTTATCCTCATAAAATAAATAAATAAAGTTATGGGATAACAAATATTCCACTAAGTCACCATTGAAATTTTTGAAATTAATTTCAGTAAAGAAACTCATTTTTACACAATACGCGAACTCTTTCTGGCGGGCTGGCGGGATGGCGGCCATTAGCGCGAATTACGACACATTACGATTTCCAACGAAATTGACTCGACGTCATGCGAAATTCTATAGTGTGATTGGTCGATATTGTATGAATCTGGGTTCCTTCCGTGTTGCCATTTACATGTGTTTTGGTTTACTATTGCAATAACGTATTCTGTTTTTGAGTGGTGTGAGTTTGCTTTTATGTGGCAGGCATAATAAACGTTGAGAATATACCTTTCTAAGCATTCCGCAGCGTTGCCACAAATCTTGAAATGAATGAAATGCAGTAAATGTAAATACCTTCTATCTTAATTAATAAATTATATTATATAATGTAGGTTGAAAGGAAGGTAGGTGCATAAAATAATATGATTTTGATTAATATGAATATGCTGAATGCTGACTATTCAATATAATATATATATTAGTGATACACGGAATATTTTTGGGGAGGCTTAGCCTCCTTAGCCTCCTTTGACTAGCCGCCCCTGCTAGGTACCTACTATAGGACATGAACTGCTTGTGAACAAATACCTGATTCATTATGGGGTGTAGTTTTATCTCTTAAATTTTTTACTTCTAATATGTTCACTTATTGTAATCTGAGTTTTAAAGGATATTCTTACTTTTTGAATTGACAGGAAGAAGCCAATGTGTTTGGCAAAACAATTGTTATGTTTAAGAGAATATGGTGAAAAACGAAAACCTTTTATGTTTACCTGTTATGTTTACCGACTTTTTACAACTATCGACCTGCCAATAGATAACATTTATGTTTCCCCATCCTCATTTGCATTCCCCATTCTATATTTCGAAAGCTATAGTTCCACCGGAGGAACAGTTTTGTTGCTGTTGCGTTCAAAAATGTTTCTTAAAATTTCTTTATGTTTCGGCAACAAATGTGGAAACAATAAATTTACGTATGTTGCCATAAGTTTCTACCTACGGCAACAAAGCGAAACATTCAGCAACAAAATGTTCCTCAATATTCCTCTGGTGGAACCGTAGCTTAAGATATTCAATTTGTAAATTTAGTTAGAATTACTCATCTAAAAAAGCCACTGTGCGTGGCGAAACAATTATTATGTTATAAAATATAGTAAAAACCAAAAACCCAAGTTTTATTTAAATTATTGTCATGGAATAAATGGAAATTACAGTGACTTTGAGGAGGTGAATGTGGGTGTTCCCCAGGGAACAATCCTGGGACCACTCTTATTCATACTCTATGTTAATGATCTGCTCATGAATACGCCTGAGGGCCAGATTGTCTCATATGCTGATGATACAGCAGTCATAACTGAGGAATCAGATTGGAAAAAGGTATAGGAAAAAATGAACTTTCAACTACAAGAAATATCAGAAATTGCCGTTGAATATTGATGAAACTGTATTTGTAACTTTTGGAAATTATTGTGATAGTGTATCTGAAAGATTGCACGTTAAAATAAAGTAATCAAGAAGTTAAGAGAGTTGAAAGTTGTAAATATCTGGGTCTAATAGTAGACTATAGGTTGAGTTGGAATTTGCATGTTAACTATATATTAAACAAAACAAAATATTTGGTTTTTATATTTTTTAAGTTATCAAAAATAATGCAACATAAGACTTTAATGATAGTCTATTACGCTTTATTTAATAGTGTGCTCAACTATGGTATAATAGCTTGGGGTGGAGCTTATTCCACGCAAATCTCTTTGCTGCAAAGAAGGCAGAATAGAATTTTAAAAATAATCAACAAAAATAACCTCATATGTGAAAATCAACCTTGCACAATAGAACAACAATTTTCACTTGAATCTCTACTATATCATTATGTAACTTTATCAGAATTATGTTCAAAATCAACAAGTGCAACTAGAAAAAAATCTATACAATTGCCAAAAAGAACATTAAAAATAAGTAGAAAAAGATCTTATATCAAAGCAATCCTAGTCTTTAATGCATTACCTAATGAACTAAACAATATTGAAAATGAAATTAAAAGAAAAAAGCAGCTAAAAGAATATATTAGACGTAATAATATTTCATTGCGCATCAGGTGACGACTGTGATACAAACGAAAAAAGGTTTTTAGAAAATATTTAAAGCCTAGTTTTTTAAGTTACTTAGAGTTAATTATATTATTTTTTAGTTTAGTTTTAATAATACAATACAATACAATTTTGATCAAGTATAGACCCAATCAATTAAGACCAGTCAGATGAGATAATCAATTGACAATATTTCCAGAAGTTTTCAAACTTCAATGTAGGGTCGGGAAAGAGTTAGAAACAAATTATGAAATTTTGCAACCTTTTCCGGAACATTTTTAAAATTGCAATAACATTGAATTTTGCCTTATGCTTGTGAAAAAAATTCCAAAAGTTTTGCGAACTTGGAGTAGTATTAAATATATTATTTCATATCACGTATCGAATTTGCAACCAATTTAAGGGCACGGAACATTTTTTTCATTCAAAATTAACGTTTTTCTTTGATGAACTGACCAAAAAAAAATTTCAAAAGTTCTGCTAACTTGACAGATACTTCGGAAAAATATACCGAACAGTTTTATAAATTTGCAACCTTTTACGTTGACCGGAACATGTTTATTTACAATTTTTTTAATTCGTGGTCATTTTTTTCGTGCAAGATGGTCTCGAAATAATTACAAAAGTTTTGAAACTTGGTTGCAAATTCAGAAAATATCTATTCTGATTCAGAAAAATATGATTTTTGGATTTTTATATTTTTGCAAATTGCATAATGTTCCGGACCGCGTACAAGGTTGCAAACTTGCAAATGCATCAGAGTAGATTTTTCTGAATGCGCAACCAAGTTTCAAAACTTTTGTGGTGATTTCGAGACCATCTTGCTCGAAAAAATTACCACGAATTAAATAATTATAAAAATTATACATAAAAATATTCCGGTCAAAGTAAAAGGTTGCAAATTTATGCAACTGTTCGGTTTTTTTCCGAAATATCTATCAAGTTTGTAGAACTTTTGAAACTTTTTTTGGTCAGTTTATCGAAGAAAAACGTTAATTTTGAATAAAAAAAATCTTCCGTACCCTTAAATTGGTTGCAAATTTGATACGTGATATGAAATAATATATTCAATACTACTCTAAGTTCGCAGAACTTTCGGAATTTTTTTCACAAGCATAAGGCAAAATTCATTATTATTGCAATTCTAACAATGTTGCGGATTTCGGAAAAGGTTGCAAAATAAGATTTTTTCCTTTCTCTATGGAGCATTCAATTGGCCAAAGTTCAAAAACTTGGGAATTATTGTTAAATTTCCGATTTTCAATGTCTAAACCAGAGGTTCCCAAACTTTTTTTTCTCATAGACCACTTTGAAAATTTTGCTGGTTCCGGTGGACCCCCTGCAGCTGTATTTCTACCATATTCCCAAAACTCGACAAAAATATGAAGATTAGATCTAACTATGGAAATTTGCGTTGCGGCTGAGTTGAAACCACGAATTAACAGTATTCGAAAAAAAAAAGTGAGAATTTATTGGTTAATTAATTAATTGAATTGATGGATGTCAAAAACTTGAAGTTGGCCAATCACAAAAGTGATTCCATCCAACTTTACTTTTTAGAAATCTATCCACAGCACGAGAAACCAATGAATTCTCACTTATTTTATTTAGAAACCTCCTCGTTCCCCCATTCGGAATGGTAAAAATGAAAAGAGAAATAGTTCATATTTTTGTGTTGTATTTATTCAAATCTGTAATTAATACACTTTTAATAAAATTCTTAGGTTTACATCACATTGTAATATGATAACAGTCGTGATATAATTAGACTTAAACGTTATAGTTATTAACGTAACAAGGCCGATATGTAGCCGTTATTTGCGTATCGGCCGTGTGTCGTTAAAGACTTTTCGTATTCCCGTTGGAAGATTACATTTTGATTCCGAAGAAAAAACAAACCCCGTACCTCGTAATTCTGAAAAAAAATCCCAACGTCTTGCACTCTGTTGTCATGGAACTGTTTGGCAATTTTATAAACAACGTCAGTTTTTTGTGTTCGCAAGTTCGCTGTAACGACGACTATGGATGAAATTGAGGAACAAAATGAAATTCCTTTTGAAATATTGGAAGAATCATGTGCAGCGAGTGTTGATTTACTGCCGGCAATAACTCAACAGCGGTATAAAAAAGAATATGAAAATTTTGAAAATTGGCGTAATAGCAAGAATGTAAAGGTGGTTAATGAGGATGTTTTATTAGCCTATGCGACGGAAAATCGAAGGTTTATTCTCCCAACTCGCTGTGGACGAAGATTTCAATGTTGAAACTTGCTTTGAGAGTTTATGACAACATTGACATTTCCAGGTTAGTTATTTTAAATCTTGCACCATATTAGAGTATTACCAACAGAAATGTATTTTCAGATTTGGAAAATTATTTTTATTCTTGAGACGAAAGTCTGATGGATACAACCCAAAGAAATCAAAAATTTTGTCACAGGGCACTCGTTTCGCAGATCCTCGGCTACCATGCTTGTAGAAAATGGTGGCGATCTACTATCGGTAAAAGAACTTGGAGGTCGTATATTGAAAATTCAGTTTCGAAGAGAATGAAGATAACGAGACAACTTTTTCATAATAATGAGGCTTCACCGACAACAAGTTCAAAAACTGTTGCTATAGATGGTAAATCTCTAATCAATAAGATAGACATTTCAAATAATAGCAATTGTCAAATTACTTTTCAAATAAATAAATAGTTAGTTTTATTATAATTGTTATTGTAACCAGAATGATGTTTTGAAATAAATATTTGAACACGTGATTTCTTAACGCCGCTGGCCGTTATAAAATTATAACGGCCGGCGGCTGTTAACACTGACTTTTCAATTGTCATCTGAATACCCTTAAATCAAAATAACAGTATGGGATTACGAAAATAACGTAACGTAACTTCTGCAATGACAATCACAAAATAGTCATAATTTTAATGGAAAGGATGTTCTTGATGGATTGACAGCAAATTATCAATATTTGGCTTCAGTTTTGTTAGAAATAACAGCATATCTGCCCCCTTTTTTTGTTAAAAAGTTGGTAACGACACTTAAACTTCTTTCGACACGATATGAAGAGGGAAACGCTATCAAGCTTTTTTGCAGTTCCCAAAGTCCAGGATATTTTGCTGCTGGCAGCCAAAATATTTGATACTATTTATTAAATTTCACCTTCAGCACTATTAGTGCTGAGCTCGAGTAGCTTCTCTTGTAATATAACATTCTCCGCTTCCGTTTCATCAAATGGATTTTTGATCCATGGTGGTATTTCTATCGTCAAAATATCTTCAAAAGTGATTCTGCAGTCATCATGCAGGGCAATTGAATGTTGAACGTATGTCTGAATATTCTCATCAAGGCATTCTACCTGCGACAAAGTACTTACTTTTTCCGATACTGGCAAATACTATCATCGATTCACTTTACTTTACTTTTCTTCTCGAAATTCAGGAAACAAATGAGTAACTTTCAGCATAGGCATTCCTATTTATATTAATAATAATAATAATAATAAGGCCTTTATTTCCTACAGGTAAAAAGAAAAACCCAGTTACAGGAAAAATTCTTAAATAACTAAATAAAAATTAACAGAAGCGGCTTCAAAAATATTAGCATTACAATAACTAAAATTAACTTTTAAAAAAAATGAAATGACAGAGAGAAAAAAGAAATTACTTTAAGATATTAATACAATTATAACTTGAGAAACGATAAGAACTCAATATCACTTATGTCTATCTATCAAGATACTCCAAAAAAACTCGACTTATGGCTGAAAACGTATCAAAGTTCATATCGCAACTATCAGAAACCTCATTGAATAATGAACACATGTATCTAACAGGCGATTGTACAAGAGAATTGGTTCTTGGAGTGGCCAAGAAAAATAGTTCATTACATCTTGAGCACCGCCTAGGCACCAGAAATTCCACCATAGCCAGAAGAGGGGGACAGTCAATACAGCCGTGTAATAGTTTATATAAGAATTTCAAAGAGAGAAGTTTTCTGGTGACTTCAAGCGATTTAACCCCAAACCTGTTCAATAAGTTATCCTGATCAAAACCTCTTGAAGGGTAAACACCATCCTCTCTCCACACCAGATACTTAAGGAACCTCCGCTGCACTGACTCCAAATGATACTTGTGAACATTGTAGATAGGATGCCAAATCATACAACCGAAATTTAATCTGCTCTTCACTAAAGAATTGAACAACTGCAATAGAGTTCCCGTATCATGAAAGTGATTGGCATTGCGCACAATGAAACCATAGGCTTTAAATGCAGCCGAGAGCGTAGCACTTATATGAGGGACAAACGTGAAACGTTGGTCAAACAAAATACCAAGATCACGAATCTCAGATACCCTAGCCAAAATGCTATTTTCAACATTATAATCGAAGTGAATAATATTTTTCCTCCTGGTATATGTCACAACATTACACTTAGCAACATTAAGGTTCAGCTGATTTGAAACGCACCACTCAGACACATCATTCAGTCCCTACTGCAGTCTCATGCAGTCCTCAATAGTGTTGATTTCTCCATATATTTTCAGATCGTCAGCGTACATGAGATTATGACCCTTGATGCAATCCAGCAGATCATTCACAAAGAGAAGAAAAAGAAGGGGGCCAAGATTAGAACCCTGAGGTATGCCTGATGCTGCCGTGGACCGAAATGACTGATGACCCTCGAATTCCACAAACTGACATCGATTATGCAGATATGATTTAATAAGTGAAACCAACCCGCTAGAGAAGCTAGATTTAGTTTTTAGCTTCCATAATAACTTTTGGTGACATACTCGGTCGAATGCCTTCGTAAAATCAGTATATATAACATCCACTTGAGAACCATCGTCCAAGCTCTCCAAGACAAATTGCGACATGGTAACTAGATTCGTCATACACGATCTGCCGGACATAAATCCATGTTGCCCAAGTCCTATTTGCTTCTTAACTGTTGGATGGATATTGTTAAACAAAATAATCTCAAATAATTTGGAGAAATTGGAAAGAATTGATATGGGTCTGTAATTACTGATAAACATTGGATCACCCTTCTTCAGCACAGGTACAATTTTGGCAATTTTCCAAACCTCAGGAAATATGTTTGTTTTTACAATTAAATTAAAAATATGACACAATGGTGTAGACAATACACGAATGCAATCTTTCACTATGAAACTTGGAATACCATCTGGACCAGCTGTGTTTTTTGCATTCAACCTTCTAGCAGCAACCAAAATATCTTTTTCTGTAATATTACTAACATGGACATTATGCTGATCAACACTCACACTATCATCCGGTAAGTCCACGACATCCGGATCAGTATAAACAGATCTGAAGTATGTTGTCAAAGCATCCACTATTTCTCTAGGTTTGCTATACCGCCCTTCACCATCCATCATTACTCCTGGCAAACGTGAGTTGCCCTTCTTATTTCGGAGAAATGACCAGAACTCGGGTGGATTACTTTTTATATTAGCTTCCGATTTGGAAACAAAATTCTTGTAAGCATACTTGATCTCAGTTTTAACTTTATTACGTATTGTCTTGAATCTTTCATGATTAATAGTGGTTGGCATCCTTCTAAACCTTTTGAAAGCCCTTTCTTCAGTGTATATATAGTTTATCAATTTAGGTGTATACCAACTTGGAAAACGCCTTTTCCGATTCAATTTATAAGGAACACATTGCTCAAATATACTATTAATAATATCGTAAAACTTGATATACGCAACTTCTGCATTATCGTTAACATCAGAAACCAGAGACCAATCAGCATCAAGGATCAATTCATACATAAGTGGAAAATTAGCCTTCCTGAAGTTAAATTCGTTTGATGGAGATCGGTGCACTCCAAAGTTGCTCGTACCTGATAGTTCCACTTGTACTGTGAAATGCAAAAGAGGGTGATACTCGTCCATTGGTACCAAAGAAAAATTGTCTCTCAACATACAACAGGACACATTACCGAACAGTAGATCCAGTAGCCTATCACGAATATTTAGTTTGTTATTGAATTGTACAAGTTCTAATATTTCTGAAAACAATTTCAAGCATATTGGTAAAAAATCAAACAACTTCATGCAAGATTGCAAGCAAGATAGGTGAAGTCAAGCCAACATTTTAGTTCTTCACTATCGAAACCAGATAAATGTTCGTGGACCCCGCTTACGAATTGTAAACCCCCATTATTTTGTCACGCCAACGTAGACCCCCTCGAGTCTCCTGTGGATCCCTGGGGGTCCACCTGGACCACTTTGGGAATCAATGGTCTAAATTGACTGGCCTAATTGGTTAGTTAAATCGTTCATCGTTCAATTTTAAGCACCGCAGACGCTCAGAAAAAACCTTCAAATATGAAAGTACCCTTTGACATTTCTTTGTTGAGAATCGAACGCTTGCGAAATTCTACGTCAACGAAATCTATGATTCAATTTTTACGCTCTTGTGGAATCACGACGAACTCGCGTTTTATAACGTTTTAATTTCGAAACCATGGCCAGCGCGATGCTCTAATGAATTTGACGTAATTACGAAGATTATCGAAGAATTCGTAAGTAAGCGCCAGTCGATTGTTCGGTCACCGCCTACTCTCTTGTCCTGAACAATAACGACACCGATTTAAACGATATCAGTATTCTGCGGGAAAGGCAATTTAATCGTTATTTACGTAATATCTGGTGCAATATGAAACACCGTGTCGAATGCCAACTTTGACACAACCAGTTTGTACGGGGTGACCCACTAATCCACTCATAGTCGAGCGAGAAACTGCTTATTTTCTTCCGTATAGAATTAGTAGAAGATGAAAATGGATGGTGGAAATGAAAGTTTCATTCAATGAACTTGATGAGAGATGGAAGTGAGCACATGAAAAATATTTCATGGAAATTTCAAACTTTCATTGACATTGACTTACATTTGACTAAAGTATAAACTTTAAAATAAAAACACTTGGCTTATGTTTCACAATATAAAAAATATTTAGATACTGTATTTAGCAGTAATAAAAAGTCGACATGTTTCGAGTTATGAACTCATTATCAAGACTGACTACAGGAGAGTATTGCATCGTAATTTATAAAACAGACAAAAGCAAAGGTGATACCTGAAAACCAATTTGTTCGTTTACAAGGGGTAATTGACTATTATGGGCGGAACTTATTTCGCTGTGAATTAAAGTATCTGTGAAGGTTGGTTTTCTATAAATGTTGAAAGTAAGAGAATTCAAATTCCTAGCAATCTGAACGTCTAAGAAATTCAAGGTACCGTTTTCGTTTTCTACTTCTTTTGTAAATTGAATCGAGTTGTAGAAAGTATTTATATATTTAGGGAAATTATCTAACTGCCTATCTGTACCGGTCCAAATACAAAAAATATCATCTGCATAACGCCTCCATAACAAAACATAAGCCAAGTGTTTTTATTTTAAAGTTTATACTTTATTCTTTATGATGTTTCACCAAGTGATGTGCGAGAATTCAATCTCAGTTATTGCATTTGACTTATAAAGTGATAATTGTTAATTTTCAAGAATGGAAATAAGAGAAATAAGAAATACTAGAAGTTTTAAATTTGAATTTTATCAATGAATTTAATAAATCAAATCAAATCAAAATATGCTTTATTGTCTTAAAATTATACACTTTAGATAGACAAAGCGAAAAATATACCGCCTGGCGGTATATTGCCAAGTAAAAAACCCGAAACTCAATTTAGATAAATGTGCCTCTATTGTTTACACCAGAAACAAAAATATTTTTAACCATACTTATAAAATTAACAACACAAATTTAAGGGTGGTCTCCGAGGTCAGAGATCTGCGTGTGATATTAGACTCAAAGATGCTTTTTAGATCTCATATAGAATCAGTCATTAACAGCTCAAATAAGTTGTTAGTTTTATTAAGAGAAATACCGGGGAATTTCGAAATTTGACAGCATTGAAAAAATTGTACTATGCTTACGTTTACAGTAGACTGTGCTTCGCATCCGTTATTTGGGCCCCGCGGTACAGTATATATATATATCTATATATATATATATCTATATATATATATATATATATATATATATATATATATATATATATATATATATATTAGTCGACTTGAGTCTATCCAACATAAATTTTTAAGATACCTATCAGTCAAAGAACAGACTCCAATTTTAAATCACGATTATAGCCTAATAATGCGTCTGCACAGTATGGTCTCCCTAGAAGAGCGAAGAGATATGTCTCAAGTGTCAATAATTTTTAAAATTTTTAAGGGACTAGCATTTTGCCCAGAGGTGCACAGTAAGATACAATTCAATATACTAGCCAGGAATTTTAGGCATAAGGAACTTTTTCAATTACCATTTAGAAGGTCCAATTTAGGACAAAATTCACCGCTGTGCAGAATGATAAGATCTTTCAATTTACATTCAAATAACATACAACACTTCGAAATGGCTTTGAATAGCTTCAAGATGTTGATTAAACGGTTATTCTTAAGAAAGATATAGTTACATTATAAAAAGGCCTACATTTTTCATAAATCTAAATTCTAACTAGACCATTGTCAATTTGTAATAGTTATTTTCTTTGATTTCTTTTTTTTTTTTTGTAAAGGTACTTTTAACCCGCTAAATGTATATTAGTATTGGGAGGGTTTTGTTTGGATGTTTGTATCTGTGTAAACCCCTAATTTAGAAATAAATAAATGAAAATAAATGAATATAGCAAATAAACAATGTAAAACATGAGAATAAACACACATCAATGAAAAAATATACAAACTAAACAATGTAATACCTAGAAATAAAAATCGCACCACATTTCCATACAAAATATATACAAACTTTACAATAGAACCGAGAGTGTCAAATCCTCCTCAATCGAAGCTGATGCCTGTGTTACTCAATTTGGTCCTGACGATCAATCAATGCTCAGACTATTGGCCAAGGAAGTTATAGATTTTAATTCCCCTGGAAGGTGTTTCTAAATTTTCTTAGCATTGTAAATGATGGACTTTTTTTGTTAATTCAGAGGAAGGAATAGGGAGGTGAGCATGATGTCCCGAAGATCTGGTGGAATACCCGTGCTGTGACACCAAGGGTACGGCATGAAAATACTTATAAATCAAGCACACAGATTCAAGCAAATATAAAGAAGCAAGCGTCAAAATTCCATTTTTTTTGAAGTAAGGTTTGCAATGAGCCCAATTTTTCAGTACAAACATGTAACGAATGGCTCTCTTCTGCAATGTGAGATTGGTGTCAAGTTGTGAAGAATTACATGAACCCCAGAAGGGAAAACCATAACGAAGATGAAATTAGAACAATGCAAAATACGCAATTCTTGTATCTAATTCACTTGAGATGGATTTAATGGCGAAACAGGCCGATGATAATTTACACCACTGTTGTAGAGTAGATATCTTCATATCAGGAGGTACGTGTTTAAGCGACGAATTTCTGCATTTTCAGTCTAAGCGGTGAATTGTTGTTTCCCAATATCTTTGATGGGATGGCGCTCTGGATTGTTATCCATCCATTGTTACTGACCACGATTTGTATTGGGGAACAATTAGAAATTTGTTAATTCACTCCGAGCTGCACTGATGAGATCTAATAAGATCGAAACAGCTGTATGCAGATTTTGAGTCGGGGTGACTTGACAATTTCTATAATTCACCGTTCGATTGTGAATGCAGATTTTGCGTTGCTGAATACGTATAACCAGCTTCCTCGGAAAGTTGTTTGATAATTTTTTTAAAAATTATTAAAGAATTTTCCTTGTTCACTTTATGTAACGATGATAATTTTTTTGATTGTTTTGATTTGATTTTGATTTGAATTTTATCAATGAATTTAACATATCAAATTTATTAAATAAAATACGCATGGCGCACGTTTCGGAGAAACTTCACCTTCTTCAGATGCAGAATGTAAAATGAATATATTTCTCCGATATATAGAATACAAGAAATAAATAAATGACTAGTTGTGTAGAAAGGGTAAATACAAAGATGGTTACAAATAATTATAAAAAGTGGAAAGAATTTAAAAACCCTATTTAGGCGAATAACCGGATTTATATATAAATACAAGATGCAGATTAAATTTGTCGGCGTTATTTCAAATACCTAATGGAGCTTGCTATTTAATACAGGATATATAGCAAAAAAAATAACCGAGTGTCCCACGACTCCTCTTCTCTTTTAAAATTTTTAACATCATCCTAATGACCTAGTTAAAAAAATCACATAATGAAATACAAGTCCGATGTAAAAATTCGATTTCCAAAATTAAATTATCATAATTATTATTTCATGAAGATATCATAAATTCAATTATATATTATAATCAATAAAGATGAGGTTCAACAAATGACATAGCCAGCAAGCTTGAAATAAACAAAATTAAAATTCTTGTGTTGAAACTTTCACTGTTTATCTGTCTCGAACGAAATTGACATGCACCAAATAAAAATTGAAGCTCCAAAAAAATTATCTATTTCTTTTTCGTTAGTTTAAAATGGAAGCGAGATGAAAAACCGTATTCTTAGGTAACTTAGCATTTAGCACGTTTTATTAAAAACATTCATTTCTTAATTTTTCTAGTATCTATGTAAACTGGAAGAGAGAAGACGAATTCTAAATTTTATTATTCAGAATATCACTATTAAAGCTGCCACACACGTTGGGACCTGAATACATAAAATAAATAGTTTTTTCGAAAGAATTTTAAGTGATATATTCAATATCTAATGAAACTTTGTTAGGGACTAACAATACATTCATCATATTTATGATAGAATCTTTCGTATTAAAAAGTTATTACACTTTGAATAATAATAATAATTGTGTTGGTTTGAATTTTTGCATTTTTAATTCAGCATAGCTGTCATGAGTTTCAATAGAAATAGAGAATTAACCTTTTTATTTTCATTGAAAAAACGAAAAATATTGGAAATAATGTTCAAAAAATTAAACAATTTAGAAAAGTAAGCTCTATTGAAAAAAAGATATATAAATGTATATATAGGTATATAGGCTCTTTGTAGTATATATATATATATATATATATATATATATATATATATATATATATATATATATATATATATATATATATATATATATATTACACCCTGTTAGCATTCTTCCTTCGTTATCGAAGATTCTAGAAAAAGTTTTAACAACTCAAGTTTACGACTACGTATGTACGAATAAAATTATTTCTCCTCTGCAATCAGGCTTCAGAAAGGGGTGTAGTATGACTACGGCTCTTTTGAAGATTATTGATGATATCATAGGGTTCCTTGATCAGGGCCTTTCTATTGCCATGATTTTATTAGATTTTTCAAAGGCGTTTGATACAATTGACCATCGGTTGTTGTGTACTAAGCTTTGTTATTTTGGCTTTGATGTTGACTCTGTGAAATTTTTTGAATCCTATCTCAATGGGAGAAAGCAAATTGTTAAAATCGATGGTTCCTACCCTGAGGCACTATCTGTTACATCAGGTGTACCCCAGGGGTCGATATTAGGTCCAATTCTCTACCTATTGTACACAGCGGACCTGTTCGTGGGATTGAATCATTGTCAGTATCATGCATTTGCGGATGATTCCCAGTTGTACTTCCCTTTCGTTTCGGAGAGGGCTGCAGAGGCTTTCACATATATAAATCATGATCTGGAAGGCATGGCTTGTATCTCGAAGGAACACAATCTAAGGCTGAATCCCTCTAAGTGCACTTTACTTCTATTCAGCTCGAGTGCTAAAAGGTCGATGGTACATGAGAATGTTTCTATTATGTTGGATGGCGTGGGTCTTTCTCAAAGTAATTCTGCTATGAATTTGGGAATCATTATGGATGATCAATTACGTTTTCGTGATCATATTTTGCTTTTGGTGAGAAAATGCTACATGTCTCTTAGGACTCTGTATATGAATGTTAGCATATTGAATTCTAAGATGCGCAAAAAACTTGTACAAACGCTAATTTTGCCGATTCTGCATTATGGTCTGGTCCTTATCTATCCTTGTCTGGATCAATTTTCGAGGAATAGACTACAGCGCATTCAGAATTCATGTTGTCGATTTGTATTCAGAGTAGGTACGCAAATATGAGAGGATTTCGGCTAAGATTGATCAACTACGGTGGCTGAGAATGAACCAGGTTTTCTTTTTTCATATGAGTTCTTTAGTCCACCGAATTCTATCATATGGGATGCCTTATTATCTTCATTGTAGATTGAGTTTCAGAGGTAATTCTCATGCTGTTCATATTAGACATGGGGATACTCTCCACCTCCCTAGGTTTCGCCTAACTATCTTTGAAAGATCTTTCTCATATAATTCTATAGCTGTATATAATAAGATACCTAGGAATATTAAAAAACTTTCATTACATAGTTTCAAGAAGAAGATCAGATCGAGACTTCTATCTGCACAAATAGCTGTTTAATTTTTGTTAAGGGCTACCTAATGAATAAACTTTAGTTTGTTATTGTCAATTTATATTCAATGTTTACATTCTCATTTACTCCTAATAATTTACGATTTGTTTCAGTTTTTTATTTCGTGTCTGGTTTTTATTTGTCTGTATTTCATTTCACATTGAGTTGTTTTGTTCCATTAATTATTTATTTTCATTTTATTTTATATAGAGTCTTAATTTTCTTCTTTTTCTTTTTTTTTATATATATTGATTGTTTTTTTTTATTTTGTTACTTTGTTTCATTGATTATATTTTTTTGTAGTTCGAGGTTGAGTAGAATAGCTTTGCTAGACTTCGCCTCTCATAATCAATAAAGTTCTTATTATTATTATTATTATTATTATTATTATTATTATTATTATTATTATTATTATATATGTATATATATATATATATATATATATATATATATATATATATATATATATATATATATATATATATATATATATATATATATATATAACTTTTTGATAATTATTAGCAATAACAGGCTTGGTGAATCTCAAAAAACTTGATTTTATTAAAAAGTTGACTTTTCGCCACGAAATTCGTGGCTTTTTCAAAACTTTTGAAAAATTGAAATTTCGTGGCGAAACGTCAACTTTTTAATAAAATTGAGTTTTTTGAGATTCACCAAGCCTGTTATTGCTGATAGTTATCAAAAAGTTAAAAATAGTTCACAGGCAACAACAATTCGAATAAATAATTATATATATATATATATATAATATATATATATATATATATATATATATATATATATATATATATATATATATATATATATATATATATATATATATATATATATTTATATATATATATATATATATATATATATATATATATATATATATATATATATATATATATATATATATTCAATTTATGCTTGACTCTAATTGAGGCACTAAATATATATGCTATTTATATTGTTGAAACTTCGATATTAAATAAATATTGTACTTTATACAATTTGAATCAATTTTAGTTGATATGTATTTATAATTCATCATAGCCGTCGTGAGTATCGGTAGGGCATTGAGGAAAATTGCCAAATTATTCCTATTTCAGAAAGTGACATTGATAACGTCTATTAGGATCAAAATTTCGATTCGTTGTTCTTAAGTGATTCGTAATGTTTCTTTTCAAACTCATCAGATTGGTTGCCTTTTATCATCTTGGATTTCTTATATACGAATTTTCACTTCATTGAGAGGTTGCCAAAAACCGAAAATGTAGGTATAATTTTTTAAAAATTTAATAATTCGAAAAACTATGCTTCTCTATATTCAATAAACAAAATATTAAATCTTTGTTTGAATAAAGTTAAGGTACTATATTATTGTGATATCCATTGTGAAAACTTTATAATTTATCATATACCAAAAATCCAACACATTTGGAACAATTCATCAGAAATATCACGATTTAGAACATCTGTCTTTCTACATTAGAATGCCAAAATATTCAGTTCATTTTGGCTGTAATTAAAACACCAGAACAATTTGAATATTCATCGAAATTGTCGTGAAAGTCATATTTTAATTGAGGTTCTTACGTATATTTGAGCGCGGAACTCTAAAAATGTCATTTAGCTCCAAGATTTGTGTTGATTTAATCAAATTTGCATTTCGTTCACAATAAGAACACCGGTATGAAATTGCGTAGAAATGGATTTGAAAGTCTCGAGAGAAAAGCAAACCGGACACGAAAACCGACCATGATGGTCTAGTTCCGTTGGTTCTTTTCCCCTGGCAGTCAGTTGTCGGTTCGCATTTTAGTTGTCCGTCTGATGACCATTTAGTAGACCTGCTATTAGCGAATATAGTTTTACGAAGGTTCTTATACGTATATTCATAATCGGAAGCTAGTAGAAGGTGCAGCCAGATCCGGAGAAATTTCCTTTTGGGTCGTTGCTCCGCCATAAAAACTACGTATTCATTTAAACTTAAGAAAAGGCAATAGAACTACATACTTATGAATAGTGAGTTTCTTCCAAGGATTCATGAAAAAGGTGATGGAATCCGTCGTTACTACGTGATAATTTAACATGATGAACAAAAACAAAACCTGAATTCACTACGTTTATCATCACAAAAATACTTTGAAAAATATAACACTGCGATTGCCATTTCGGTCATTATTCCATCATCGGGCAGATTGAGCGAAGAACTGTATATATAATTATAGATTTGCGCTTACGGGTGGGTGAAAATTATTGCAGGTACCTAAATAGACAAGAGGAAAACATTTCACAAGGGGCTAATCGAAGTGGATTTCCTAAATTGGTACAATAGAATGTTCTTAGAAAAATCATTATAGTTTGAATACACTAAATATAGTAGAATATATCAAGTCAAACTGGTCGTTCAGCAAGATATCTTTTGCATTACGATTGAGTTTAAAAATTTCTAATGATTCTGAGTGAGTAAGTTTGGTTCCTTTCGGTAATTTGTGCATAATTTGAAAGTTATCTATTGGTGGAAACGGGTGGTGGTTTTCACGGGAATGATTTGAAAACGTTGAATCCGTTTTATTTTTCAAAAAAGATTGTTGGTGTTCTTTAAATCTTGTCTTGAACGATCGACCAGTTTGATCGTTATACACTCCTTCACAAACAGGACAAATCAACTTATAAACTCCTGAACTTTCAAATTTTGAAGTGATATCTTTGGCATTGAATACAAATCCTGAGAGTTTTGTTTCAGGTTTGAAAGCAATTTTAATATTACATTTAAGTATGACATCAACAACTTTTTCTGTTAGAGGAGCAAAATATGTTAAAGATGTGAATTTTTCCGATATTTCTGCTTTCGATTGAGGATATATGCTGTTGTACGCTAGTTGACTAGGTTTCTTGTTTATCATTTTATCTATCAAACATCATTCATGAAAATAATAATTTCGAATTCCAGAATTTAACCAGGTACAGCAATAACGAATAACGCTTTCAAAATCATTTCTATGATTAAAATCTATGGTTCATCAAGTTATGACTTTGCTGATTTCATACATGAGTTCAGAATAGAAATAAAGGCATAACATATCATGTCTTAGATGATATTTTAAGAAAAAGATTGTATAATTCAGCCATTTATCCAGTGTATCCAAAAGTGGAAAATATTGATGAAAATTTTAAATTCTACTTAAGTAGGTGATCCAACTGGAAAATATCCCGTCTAATCGAAAGTATATATTGTAAAACTCAGAATGATCCCATCGGCAATCCAATACAAACAAGAAGACGGATTGCCCATGGGATCACCGTTATCGCCTTTGTTGAGTGAAATTTTCATGAATAACTTAGAAGAAAAAATTTTCAATGCTGATAATAATTTAATTACTAACGTTTCATTATGGAGGTGTTATGTAGATGATATTTTTTGTATTTGGACCGGTACACATAGGCAGTTAAATAATTTCCTTAAATATATAAATACTTTCTACAACTCGATTCAATTTACAAAAGAAGTAGAAAACGAAAACGGCACCTTGAATTTCTTAGACGTTCAGATTGCTAGGAATTTGAATTCTCTCACTTTCAACATTTATAGAAAACCAACCTTCACAGATACTTTAATTCACAGCGACAGTAACCAACACATTAAAATAAAACTCAGTGCTTTTCATTCGTTCATACATAGGTTGTTCACGATTCCATTATCGGAAACAAATTTTCAAACTGAAGTTAATACAATTAAATTATTAGCCATCAATAACGGTTACAATGAAAGTCTTATCGACAAGCTCATTGGGAAAAAACGAATAAAGTATCTGTTGCATTCAATATACCCCACGCAAACTATTAATGAAGAACAAAAATAATTCCCAATAAATTATGTGCCTAATTTGAGTAGCAAAATTTGTAACAGACTATCGAAAAATAACGTTGAAACAATTTGTATAAATAAAAGAAACGTGGAGTAATTCTTGGTCAATAATAAAGAAAAATCTAACATCGGAGAAAACAGTAGTATTTACAAAATATTTTGCGACGAATGCCCTGCTTTCTATATTGGACAGACAGGAAGGAATATAAATATTCGTGTTGAAGAACATAAAAAGTCAATTTTACAAAACAAAAATACCACTGGCTTCTCTGAACATTGTATAAAATTCAATCACTTCCTGCATTTCAACAAAACCATATTGTTACATTCAGGTAACAAAGGAAAATGCCTTGACCTTCTTGAAATTCTCGAAATAAGTTCCGCCCATAATAGTCAATTACCCCTTGTAAACGAACAAATTGATTTTCAGGTATCACCTTTGCTTTTGTCTGTTTCATAAATTAGGATGCAACACTCTCCTGTAGTTAGTCTTGATAATGAGTTCATAACTCGAAACATGTCGACTTTTCGTTACTGCTAAATACAGTATCTAAATATTTTTCATATTGTGAAACATAAGCCATGTGTTTTTATTTTAAAGTTTATACTTTATTCGATTAAAATTGTCTTGAAATGGAATTATTCAATCTAGGGTTTTGTAAACCAGAGATTGTGTTTCATTTTTGAACTGATTCGACTGAAAGTAGAAATTAGCACGTTGTGTTTATAATTTGTCAAAATGCTTATACACTAATCACACAAAGCTATGCGTCCATCCAAGAGAAGAACTCTAATTTCGTAGAGAGTGAAGTTAACGATAAGAAAATAAGTATACAATTAAATTTCCACATTCTCCAATAAAAATAAATGAACTAATTACTAATGGACGGTATTCACGATTGCTCGCACTCCTTCCCCAGATTTCTAGACGATAAACTTCAACAAATTCCGATATGCTTGATTTTTCACGCTCTAATTGTTACCAGTTTCTATAAGATTTTAGCCTTTGACTGCAATTGATCAGAGAAATACAAACGCAACGGAATTAACGATGTTATTTAATTGAACGCTTTTTCGCGGTTGTTTCAAGGAGGACATGACCATAAAGAAAACTGTCAATGGAATTTACGGGGAAATTTTTTACCGCTTCCATTGTCACAATGTAGGCCAAAGAGCAGCTTTTCTAAACCTTTTCATCCCGCTCCCTGTATAAAATGAAATGCGTATAATAATAATGCATTTTGAGTTATTCGGCTCCAAACGTACCTTAATTTTAAACCTTACAAATAACATGTTACGAATGGGTTAGAAATACATTTCATAATATTCTCAAGGGCTCTCAATTGTAGAGGAAGAAACCTTCATAGACTTCACTACAGTAACGAAACCAAAAGACTATTTAGCAATTAATTGCTCTTTGAATTTTGGACAGGAGTAGATGATGAATTTTTTGTACTACATACCAAACAAGGGCACTTCGAATTCTATTACAATTTTTAACATTTTACCTTTGTGAAACTGATTTTTCTGCGATAGCTTCTTTGAAGAATAAATATAGATCTCAGTTAAATATAGAAAATAAACAGAGAGTTTCTATTTCCAATACTAAGCCTTTCTTCGAAAAACATTGCTCTTCAAGACAGGACCAAAGAAGTCACTGAAAATAACTAAATTTGTTTTTATATTATTAAGTTTTGATTAAGAAGGTTTTGATTTAGTGAAGTTTTTTTCATTTGATATGTTAACTATTGATTATTATGACGAAATATATTTCATTTCACATAGTGTATGTATGTTTTTCGGTTAATAATCAATTTTTTGGAATATTATTTTCTCTTGGATATTCTCCCGACCTCCCTTCAGTGTTCTCACATCCCCGCAGGAGGGGCCAACCCCACAGGTTGAGAATCGCTGCCATAGAATTCATGGATAACAATAAGCAGTTGCCCTGGATAATTTTAAGGCCTACAAACAATTTTAGCACTGCTATAGGAGCTTGAATCTTATACCGAACAACCATGTGGCTAGATGGAAAGCTATCTTCATGAAAGGCAAGTATCTGTTGCGGTTGATGATGCGAGCTCGAACCTGCATACTATAAACATCGGTGTACCTCAAGGGTCTATCTTGTCACTGACGCTTTTTCTGATACATAGTATAGATCTCCTGAAATTGACTAAAAAGCAACTTGTGTGCTTCGCTGACGACAGTATTCTAAGAGCATCAACCACCAACAGGAGACCTATAATTGCTTCTACATCTGGCAATCAACGTGTTGCTCGAGCAACATATCCATCTATAGATGTTATTTTTTTAAAAGAGTTCAGAGTCAGTGTCAGAAGAGCTTTCATACAATATATCACACGCCTTATAAGGTCAGGTTGATTTACGAAGGGATTGCAACTACGGAACAAATAAAAAGTAAACCGATGCTATCCTTAAAAATTGACTGTTGATATTTCACTCGTTGCTAATAAGATTATTTTTTTAGATTCACCTGGAGGATATTTTTGTTCGACCAGTGGGGTCTCTTCAGTAGTCCCCACTGGTCAATTTCCAAACGAGGTGGACCAAAATCTTCTAGAAATACTAGAGAACAAGGACATCCAAGAAAAATATCAAAAAATATTATTTTGATTCAACCAAAAAAGTCTATAAAAGGCAACTCATCTCTTGAAAATAACTGAGGCAGAATACGCAAACTGCTTATCTTAATCCTCATAGTTACTAGCTAAAATTTGAATATGTTATTTCGAATTCATGAAAATCAAATTTTTCGGGGTTGTCACGCCCTTATAATCATCACGCCCTTATAATCATCACACCCCTGGAAGTATTTCTCGACAATTTAGGACCATATTGTATATAAGTTTTGAGAACACAAGTGTTTTCTGTATTGTGAGATCGCTATTTCATTGAAGAACGTTATAATAAGAAATTTATAATACTATTTGCTTGATTGTTATAGTTATTTATGTACCAAGTGCGTTATATAGATCCTAACACCCGGAGGGGAATGTTGCTCGATGGGCGTTAGGATGTAGTGACACACGTGGTGCATACAAGATTTTATTTTTCACGAAAAAATTATTTTATTGTAATGAAAAATCGATTTTAAAATCGGTTCATTGCCCCCATACTTTCCATTTTCCTTCTAGTAGTAGGCATGTCATTTGTTGATATTTTGACGTTTGTGAATATTTTTGTCATCATATTCAGTGAATGTAATTGCTGCTTTCTTTGTGCAATCTTATAGAAATAATGGAAATGAAAATGAATTTATTGAAACAATGGTTAAAAATAACAATTTACACATTTATATATAAAAAATGACGCACGTTTCGGTGGAACTTCACCTTCTTCAGATGCTAATGGCAAACTAACTATGATTCTCTGTTACATCTGAAATTCTAGTTTGAAAACTTCTGAAAGTTCTACCAATGTAAAACTTATCACAATCGCCACAATTAATTTTATAAACTCCTGATTTATTATATTTATGAACTTTGGATTTATTATTTTTTATATGATTTCCTAAATTATTACCGGTGCGATAAGCAATGTTAATGTTGTGCTTAGATAAGAACACAAACGTAGCTTTGTTAATCAGAAGTCGGATTTACATTATGCAAACCATTTAATCCAAGAAAATCACACATTCAATTTCGATTTTAAAATATTAAATACTGAAAGTAAGGGAATTAAACTTAATTTTTTAGAATCATTACAGATAAATAAATACAAGCATTCCGGTCTCCTATTGAATAGCCAAATCGATCATACTTCAAGACCCCTTCTCAATCTTTTCAAAATTAACGAACTACCTGACTAGCAGTTCAGAATTGGTTTTTCCTTTTCTAATAATTATTTGTAACCATCTTTGTATTTACCCCTTCTACATAATTTGTCATTTTTTGTTTTCAATGTAACAGAGAATCATAGTTAGTTTGCCATTAGCATCTGAAGAAGGTGAAGTTCCACCGAAACGTGCGTCATGCGTTATTTTTTATAATAAATGTGTAAATTGTTATTTTTAACCATTGTTCCAATATGTTTATTAATTTACACCAAGTATCGGCCCAATCAATCCAAAATTTGAAAATGAATTTACCCAAGAATATCATAGAAAATGCAGCCAAAGCTGCGAATAATTCATTGCCGGAGAAATTCAGAGTCGTATACGACAAGGATTATGAAGTATTTAATCAATGGAAGTTGCTTCATTTATCCTCGTACAATTAGCGGGCGTTATGATCCATTATGCCTCTTCATAACGCCCTAGGGCATAATGAGTGTATTTATAGCAACCGTATCTAAGGTAAAATCAACAAATAATATACAAAGGAAAAATAAAATAGTTTCAATTCGTGTATTTTCATTAAAAAAATCATTGTTTAATTGTTATTGATCCTAACTATCAACGTTCATTTACTGATTCCGAGAGCTATGTCAGTGGGGGCCATCCAAAAATTACGTCACACGTTAAGGGGGGTCAACGCATTATTACATCGTGTGACAAAGGGGACACGAGTCATAAGCTTCGTGACGTCAGTTGTATAAATCTATAATTTTAAAACTATCACTTTCAACTCTTACGAAATTTTCAAAATATGTGAAGTAACAAGAACAAGGGGAGCACCAAAAACAATCAAATTCGTGTGACGTAATTTATAGTAATCCCATAAGAAATTAAGTAAAGAAGTTTTTACTATCAACTCTATTATATTCAAAAAAACAATTAAATACAAGCACTATAAATAAAATTATCTTCAATTTATTAATTGATGGGGCAGATAATGATATAAAGCCAAATTCTCATTTTGCAATTTTTTTAACTAAGGAGAACGACTCATTCAGCTAGCTCAAATATCAAATAGGAAGAATAGGGTTTTAAAATTAAACTTCCTAGAATCTTTACATTTATAGCAACCGTATCTAAGGTAAAATCAACAAATAATATACAGGTGAAAAATAAAATACAATAAAAAGTTTGTTTATTGTGGTTCATTAAAATAATTGATCAGACAATTTACGAGGTATTTGGATTGTTGTTCGAGTCTTCTGTTATGTCCTTATTGTACCCTTACAGTCAATTTCCGTTACCGGACATCTCACTATTACACTAATGAATTAATCTGAAGCTATTTTTTTCCAATTTCTTAAAAGCCTTCGTGATGAAATGTTCGATTCCGTTCGATGACTTACTTACCGAATACTGTAATTTCTAAGAAAGTGACAAGTAAATTGTTTCAGCTCTAATAGGCGTCATTAGACGCAGAACATTGCGGTCGTATCTTCCGTTTTAAAAAAAGAGGTGTTATAAAAAAAATGTCAATAATGTTGTCTATTGTTTCGCTAGTGCACTGAGATCTATCACTGAGGACGTATTTTAACCTCATTTTTGGTAGTTTTTACATACTCATTATTTGCTCCCTAAGTCAGTTTTTAGGGGCTGAAGGGATGCACAAAGCTTGAATAGCAGCAAAAACGAATGACACTTCATAAAATTGCGGCAGTGAGAAAAATAATTTGAAATTATCACATAGTATCTGCCTAACATCAACCGGATACACCTATACATTTTCAGCTTCTCAAATGACTTCGAGTGGCTGTAGAGATTTGCAATTCTCGAAAAACCTCGAAAATGCTTGTAATTTTAACATAAGATTTGCGGCTGTAACATAAATCGATTGGAAATCTAGTACTCACTTCTTTAACTTCAATTCAATTTATGTACCGGATTTCAACTCTCTAACTCATCCAGTAGAAGCTGCAGATGTGTGCAAAACCTCAGCAAACCACGAAAACACATTGAATCTATACATAAAAAAAGGGTGGGCATGCAAAATAGTTGGAACCACTACGCTGCACTTTCCTTTCATCAAGCCGTGGAAGTGCTTAAATCCTCAACTATCAAGGAAAAACAAGAAATCTCCATATGAAAATGGCAAAGATTAGGGAAAAAAATTATACCATGAATAAGCAATTCGTTAGTATCAACTCAATCTATATACAAATTTTCAACTCTCTAACTCAATTTGGAGGGAATTTGGGGGGTGCAAAAATTTCTCTAAAAATGTTTTTCTAGCTTTATGCACCCTTACAAAAGTCCTTGGAAGCTAAATATCAGAATTATTCATATGATAATTTATATATTGATTTGAGAGGAAAAGAAAACGATTCAAAACAGTGATTTTTTCAGGAGAGCAAAGTTTTTTCAGAATTTAGTAAAACAAAATCAATATTCTCATTAGAGCCATGTTTTACCTAACATTCTCTGATAATAATTTCAATAGGAAAATATATAAATACTACAAAATGAAAAAAATGGGGGGTTTACATTTGAAAAAATTGATTTTGGACAGTTTTCTCAATCTCATTTTAGATTTTATTTTTTGCACACCCTGTATGACTAGTTATCTAAATATTATACAGAATCTATTAGAGTAGGTCTTTCTCAACAAGGAGTCCAAACTAAAGTTAGTAATAAGGGCTTCCTTATAGGATTTTTGACATAAAAACCTAACTATGTCAAAAACGCTCAGACTTAGGTATAGGACATAATACATAAAATCTGCCTAGAATCTTGCGCAGATTCCAAAAACTTATTAATATACAGGGTATTCCATTTGAAATAAGCAAGTTGCCCTTATCGTTATTAATATACTGTCAAATTTTCAAAATTTTTCTATGTGTAGTTTTCCATATACAGATCGCGTTCTTTCCCGGTGGAACACCCTGTATATATATACAGAGGCACCGACTTATAAAAAATATTGAGGGGGCTCATACCGGAGGTCTTGCCCCGGGAAATTTTCTAAATTTTAGATGAAAAATAGTGAGTTTGAAACTTTTTTTAAAGCATTTTAGAGTTATATGAACAACATCAGAAGCACATTTTTAAAAAATATCCGCATTTCTTATTTTAAATGTACTGTAAAAAAGTTTCAACTACAATTTAATAATTACTATAGTGCGTATAATAACTGCTTCGAATATATTGAAGAATGGGCAGTTCAATTCGAGGATTTTAAAAATTTTCAATGTGCGACATTAAAAATGAGATTTCTATGGGAATATGTGGCAAAATATTTAAAATATTCTAGTTACCATTTTCCGAAAAATGATATTTGAAAAAATGATCTATTTGAGAAGGTGTTATTGGTAAAAATATATGTTATTGTTGAAAAAAATTAAATGTTGCTTATCTGCCACTGTGGAAACATACAAAAAATGGACGCAGTTATTCCTTCATTTTAAACATAATGATATTGCTTATCAAAATATTTTGAAAAATGGTAGAATACGCGCTCTCCCTTCCAGGATCAAATACAGCAACATAACGTGTTTTTTAGTTAGTATCAATAAAATATGGACAACTGAAAAAACGCAGTTGAACATCAAAACTTTAAAATCTATACTAAGGATAAAATATAATTTGACCAATTCATGTTAAAAATTTTACTACATTTTACTAAATGATCTGAATCTTTTGCAAAGTATTCACTCAGATCAAAAATAGGACAATGAAAAAATCATAATTTTTTTAAAATCATAATGTTCAAATCATTGTTTCTTACAAATATTTTGATAGTTTGCATTAATAAATATATTTTTGTATATGTATAGACAAGTACATGAATGTATACAATAAATAATTTTTGTTTTAATTATGAGTCTGATTTCATAGCTGAAGTAAAATTTTCATTTAATCCCATTTGTCCCGCTTTGTGTTAATGAAAATGTGGTCACTTTATATTAATTTAATTCAAGATCTGAACCACAATTATTGCACTCACCATTTTGCGTTATTCTTAATCCACAGTCAGTTCTGTTACGGAAAAAAAAATTAAAAAATGTAGACAATCGCGCAATTCACATATCACTGTAAATCTCACCGTTAACTGCGATCTACTTTTGTCACTTCTACAAGAGTAACCAGCGTTCGACAGTTCCACAAGAAGAAAGTCTTTTCCACTTTACCGATATATTTCTTATAAGATACCAACCAGTTCTTGGGCGTCGAACGTAGGAAAAGGTGGGTGTTTGGTTTCGGGGAGGTAAGGAGGAGGTGAGGTCTGAATTGTGAGAGTTAATAAGTTGTTAGGCGAACACACTGTATAGATGAGAGTGAATTTGGATGAAGATCGATGAAATATATAAGTTTATTGGATTTAATGGTTATTATTGATTTTCTTATGACATTTCCGGTTGGTGGGAGTGATTATATTCTATAATATAATAATTCACATTAAAAAAATTTATATTTTCACAATGTGAATGGAGGTTATGTGAAGAGCAGAGCTCAGTCTCAGAGGTTGTATTTTGTTTTTTTTAACATACATATTCTTAACCCTCTAAATCAGCGGTTCTCAAACTAACTCGAACTAAAAGCAGAATCATTTATATGTAAAAAAGAGAGAGACAGTAAGTAGTAAGTTAGTAAACAAATGATGAAACTAAGTTCATTAAATAATATGAAGTTGATTTTTATTCCTCATTAACTGGGTAATGGCAGGCTTGATAGAAGAAAGATGAATTCTCATGTCTAATTCGGCATCCAGCCTATTGCGGTATTTCGTTTTTGTAGCTGTATATGCTAAAAATCCCGTTTCACACAAGTACGTTGTTGGGAACAACATTCAAAGCCTTTCTGGCAAGTTGTGAATATTCATCACGAACCCTGTACCAAAAATCATCCGGTGAAATTATTCTGAACAATGATTCCATGCATTGTGTCTGATGACATATAAAAATGATTCATAGATCTGATACGACATATTTTCTGGCTTCTGCAATTTGGATGAAAAAGGATTTTGAGTTCATTTTCAGTTCTTCAGGCAAGTAATATTCAAAAGTCGCTCGCAGATAATTGAAATATTGCACCAATTTAACAAATGTTTCATCCTCAAGTACTTCTATATCTCTAAGACTTAGGTGATTAAGGAACTCACTTAGCAATAAAAAGCATTTTATTTCTTTCTCACCAAAACAAGTAATCCAAAAATCTAATTTTCTTTTGAACGCGGTTATCTTGTTGTTAGCATTGAAAATTGTTGTCAGTTTCCCTTGTAGTTACAGGTTTCATTCGTTTAGTTTTCTAAACATGTATGTTGAAAATGCTAGTTTAAATAACCAGCTTCTATCGGACAAACGGTCTTTCAAATTGAAAGGAATATCTGTGAGAAAACCTTATAATTATGATCTTGGTTCAAAAAGCCTTGTCCAAGTTTTACCCCGAGACAACCATCTCACTTCACTATTGAGCAGTAATGTTTTATAATTGCTACCATAATCTTCACATATTATTGAGAATAATCGGGATTGAAGTGGACGTGATTTGCAAAATTGATGTTTTTTACCGCCTCATCAAGAACAAATTTTAGATTGGACGGGCATTTTCTTAACCCCGAGTGATTGTCTATATAGGATGCAACAGCTGGCACTACAATTTGGCGCTGTTGAAAGATGCTTTGCAGATTTTCATTCATTATTATATTGAATACATTGAATTTACGTGTACCTATGTACCTGTAAAACCTATAAGTAGGCTTTTGGTAGTTTATTTTCATTTTAGGTAACTTTATTTTCATTTATAGGTTCCACTTTAATATTTGTATTCATCTAATTTTGACTGCCGACGGAGCCCTACCGGAGGCTTTGCGGAGCACCGGGGCTCCACGGAGCACACTTTGAGTAACGCTGCTCTAAATCAATTTGGAGGTGAGTTACAAAAAAGATTTGAAACCTCAAAAGGATACTTTTCATACATCAACTCAGACCCCGTACTAAATTTCAACCCTCTAACTCAATTTGCAGAAGCTGTGGAGGTGCGAAAAACCTCCAGAACTACGAAAAAGTATATATACATAAAAATGGTGGCGGTTGTAGAAAAAACTTCGTAGGGGAGACCGGGTACAAAAGTAACATTTTGTACTTTTGCCTTGGTTTCTCGTTAGGTGTTATTATTTCGGTGAAATTGATATAGCCATACAAAAAAATGCTCTTCAGCCGCTTTTCGATAGACTTCCATGTTAGTTGTTATTCGTGCGGTGGTTATTATGCGCTGTCGCGGCATTTTGTTGAAATAAACACACACACATAAAAAGTTTACTTAGAGTAAATCAATACGGGGACAAAAGTAACATGTTACTTATGTACCCATAGGGCTGCGTTAATTTTGTACCCTACAGCATTTTTGTTAGAACATGAACCTGGAAACGGAACATGCTAGACAAAAACGAATTTAAGCACTGTAAAATCAATCTAATCGAGTATCAATATGCAAATATTCAGATTAATATCATCCTTTTAATACTATATAAACATTCAATAAGTAAACGTCAAAAAATTTACTTTTGATTTGTGAAATCACATAGTGTCCTCTCACACGATAAGACAGTGCGTGGCGCGGGCGGCGATTGAATGCAACTGAAGGTAGCGCCACTGGCTATCACCTGACAGCAGCTAAATAGTGTTTTGACAATTCTTTAAACCTACAGAGCATTTGTTACTTTCGACCCGCCGTTACTTTTGTACCCGGTCTCCCCTACCACCAAAAGGCACCCCTAAATATAAACTTAAACCAAGTACAAATTTTCAACTCTGTAACTCGCTTTGAAGACAGTTTTTCGGTGCAAAGATAATTAAATAGTTATTTATGTACATACAAAATTTTATTTTTCACGAAAAAATTATTTATCTATAATGGAAAATCGATCTTAAAATCGGTTCATATTTCAGAATTCAATTCAAGCGTTCTTAATCAAAATAAGAAATGGGAAGAATATACTGAAGAGCATCAAATTAGAGCCGATCGAAATAATAATTTGGCCTTCCGAAGTGGTGCATAGTAAAACAAAAGAAACGAAGAACTTGATTCTTTCGAGATAATGAAAAATTGTGTAATATAGTATCTGGGTTCAAGATTGAAACAGTGCAATTATTTGTATTGTTCATTTGGTCGATAGACTATAGTTATTTAATTTTTCTCGAAAAAATTATTTTATTGTAAGGAAAAATCGATTTTAAAATCGGTTCATTGCTCCTATTGGGATCTGACATGGAGGCGGAGCTTAGGTGAAACGTCAAAACATGGCGCCTCAAAACCAACTTTCAACACGAATTATATGAGAGATTTGATAGTTTTTTGAGTTTTTCCTATAACTATGTTAGTTTCGAGCGAAAGTGTGAAGCTTTATGAAGGTGAAAATTTACTCCAGCAAAAATAAAGATCCAAATTCATAAAAGAATGTGGGAAAAATGAAGAGAATTCGAGGCCTGGTATCGTGAACTTTACTGCTTTTTGCTTATCTATTTTGATTTGATTTTATTTGAAGTGTAAAACACTTAGTCTAAGTCAACTGTATTTGTCTTTATCACACCCTACAAATTAATTATTTCTGAAGAACTTTGGGCAAAATATATTCGAAATTTCACGAAAAACATCTATTTAGTAGTATACATGGATTCAATGAGATATCATAATGTTTCATATAATCAAATGTGGTTTTCATAATAAAACACCATCAACCATAATGCAAGGTAAGATGTATTAATAATGTTGAATATATAAAGAAAAACTTTTTTATTCCGTGTGTATTCTGCTTATAACTAACTTCAATCTAATAAGCATCATATACATAAATTTGTCACTCCATTATTTCACTTAATCTTCCATGAATTTGTCATCTTCTAAGATCGGAGAAGACATATTTATCGTACCACATATCACTGTAAAAATTTCTTCTAATAATACCAATAAATTTCCAGGCAACACAGATCCAACAATTTTATTTTTTTTGGCTGCAGCATCTGGAATTTTCATTAATAAAGGGAACTAATTCAAGTTTCAATCATAAGGCTTAATCACCTGGAAGAATGTGATTTTCTTTTGTAAAATGCAAAGAACACACCGTCATTCTAGGAGTTGTGTGATTCTTTTTCAGATTGATTTTCCATACCTTCAATAAATCAATCTTTTCCTTTTCTCCAAAATGATTTTCTCTCAATACAATATATTTGTTTGGCTTCGTAAACCGATGAAAGCTTATACTTGTATTTGTATATGCATTAGAATTACAATTTTTCACGCCACAACACTCTCTAGGCTTGCTGATTAACTTTCCATTATTCACTTCTTGCGACCTTATTTGTAAGAAATCAAAAACTTGACATGCAATTACATATGTTGACGTTGGAAATCAAAACTTCATCCATCTGGCCGCCAGAGTTCGCCAGCTGACATGTCAGATCCCAATACTTTCCATTTTCCTTCTCATAGTAGGCATGTCATTTGTTGATATTTTGACGTTTGTGAATATTTTTGTCATTCAATTTAGTGAATGCTGCTTTCTTTGTGTAGTCTTATAGAAATAATGGAAATGAAAATGAATTTACCCAAGAATATTATAGAGAATGCAGCCAAAGCTGCGAATAATTCATTGCCGGAGAAATCCAGAGTCGTATACGACAAGGATTATGAAGTATTTAATCAATGGAAGTTGCTTCTTTTCTCCTCGTACAATGATCGGGCGTTATGATCCATTATAGACTTCAGGCCCATATCAAAAAATGGATGGGTCATATGAACCACCAGGTGATGTATATAGGACGATATAAGAGCATAAAATAATAAGATTCAGCACTATGCCGTCACTTGAAAGCTGTCCAACTGAGTGCTTGTGAGAATTCAAAAGTGCAGGTAGAGGGAGTACATTTTGGTCATATATTTTTGTACGGCATTTTTACCATCGATAGATCCATGAAAAATAATAAGAAAGCGCGCAGTGCCGTAAAAAAATGGTGCGCCACAAAGTCGGTAAATTGTTTTGATTTTCTGACATTTTCGAGGGTAAATTTGGTCATTTCATTCTGTACGGCATCAGTTTCATACTGTTTCAATACAGCTTCTAATCCATTATTCCGCAACGCCGTACAAAAATCATGCGACATGGGGAAAAAATCGAGGGTTGCAACCCCCTCTCTTTCCGTGGTCCGGGGGGTGATTTGAAACAACATAAAATTATTTTATTTTGAAAGTATTTCATGCATAGATAATATTTTTTCACATGCCGTACATTTTCGTTGGTCCAAAGGTTTGTAGGGGAAAACAAACTCTAGGAAAAATCCATAGAACGAAATGTAAGAAAAATCCATATAGCGAAATGTAGGTGAAATTCATGACGATATTTTTTTATACGGCATTTAGATAGTTTATTGTACTTAATGCAATAATTTATAGAAAGTTAATGCCGTACAAATCTGAAAGATCATATTGATAAAAAAGTAATCAAAATATAAAATGAATATAATTTACATATATATCGTCATTTTCATCAGCCTAATAGATATGGTCTGCATTAAAATGTACGGCATCATTTTTTTCTAATTTATTTATCTTAATACTATTCAAAACAAGGAAAAAATGTTGAAAATTGCTATATTTTATTAATCTATGAATATTTAAACTTTCGCAATCATTCAAAAAATTTCAGTTTTTGTATTTCTCTATAATTTTTTTTTAGAACAGTTTCTTTTGAACGGCAATACTATATAACAATTAAATTTTACAGTATCATTTTAAAAAAAAGTTGCCGTACAGAGTCAAATGATTTTACAGCTTTATAAATCAAGTATACCATGAAATTAAGATATTTATTAATATACATTCAAATGAACAAAAATTTTTTGACGGCATTATTTTTAATAGTACTTTTGAGTGCTAAATAATGTTTTGGAACCGAAGCCGTACTTTTTCAAATCACCCCCCGGAGCACGGAAAGAGAGGGGGTTGCAACCCTCGATTTTTTCCCCTTGTCGCATGATTTTTGTACGGCGTTGCCGAATAATGGATTAGAAGCTGTATTGAAACAGTATGAAACTGATGCCGTACAGAATGAAATGACCAAATTTACCCTCGAAAATGTCAGAAAATCAAAACAATTTACCGACTTTGTGGCGCACCATTTTTTTACGGCACTGCGCGCTTTCTTATTATTTTTCATGGATCTATCGATGGTAAAAATGCCGTACAAAAATATATGACCAAAATGTACTCCCTCTACCTGCACTTTTGAATTCTCACCAGCACTCAGTTGGACAGCTTTCAAGTGACGGCATAGTGCTGAATCTTGTTATTTTATGCTCTTATATCGTCCTATATACATCACCTGGTGGTTCATATGACCCATCCATTTTTTGATATGGGCCTGTAGTCTATTATGCTTGCTCATAACGCCCTAGGGCATAATGAGTGTATTTAAAGCAACCGTATCTAAGGTAAAATCAACAAATAATATACAGGTGAAAAATAAAAATCATTTTGTTCAGCTCCAAAAACCCTCTAGAAGAGATATTTTAGTTTTAGTTTGAAATTCGCACCTGAAGAAGGTTAAGTGTCAGCGAAACGCGTTGTGCAACTGTTGTTTAATTATATTATGTGCAAATCGTTAAACCCAGAGTTTCATTTCCCAAACATGTTAACCCTAACAACACAGGGATGTCCTAGGTATGTCCTTTTGATGTACCGCGGTACAAGGACATGATTGGGATATCCAGGGGATGTCCCGCATAATTTGTCCAGAGGACATCCCATCTGGAATATCCATAGGATATCCCATTCATGTCCCTGGAATTTTCGATATCCACTCACATATATAATAAGAATCATCGAAACTCGTCGAAATGTTGCAAGTGTTTTTCTTCTGGAAAAAAATTGTGAAGAAAAATGAAATATATCTCATACATTTCTGGGAAGTGACCATTTCACAAGTAGAAAATTATTCCTTTTGGCAACATTGTTTGAATTATCTGGTGTTCTGTCAACAATGTAAATTAACCTCATAATATACCTAATGCGCAAGTTTGTTTTCTTTGTTAGAAGATCAACGGCATTCTGCATTCTTATTGTTTGTGATTGGCCATTTTCGTGAGCATTTGAAGAAGTTTATCAGTTTATAAGGTGTAGTTATATAAGGTGTAGTTGAACAATTGAAAAAATTTTGAATTTAAGGTTGGTATAATATTAAAATATTGAATGTACTCTTTTCAATCAAATAATTGATGCAATAATATATGGTTAACCCATTCTGAATATTATGTTTATAGTTTATTCATTAAGGGCCAAGGAGAGAAGCCACAGAGAAAAAGACGATGTAATAATGCCTGCAACAAATGCACCGTCCCCCTTAAATATATATGAATAATTTTAAACTGATTAATTTATCTAGTTTCTTTTATTTATTTATCATATGAATTTATGTTTAGAATGAGTTTTTGTTTGTAGTTTTTTAATTTTTTTCTATTCTTTTGTTGATTCATCATCATATATATATATATATATATATATATATATATATATATATATATATATATATATATATATATATATATATATATATATATATATATATATTATATATATATATATATATATATATATATATATATATATATATATATAGGATGAGTATTTGTTTATCGTTTTCTGTAATTATCATACTTTAACACAATGTTACATTCTTTTATGAATTAAACTTGTTTTGTGTTGAGAATCTTAGAATTTTTTTTCCTCAAATTTTCCATAAAATTCTTCAAATTATATGAATCAAGGAAATGGAAAAGCCAGGACGTCCAGGGGATGTACCTCATATATATCTTCGGGATATCCCTGGGACATACCAGAAGGACATCCCATGGGTGTCCTTTTCGGTGGAAAGTAGATGTCCCTGGGACGTCCCTAGTAGGTACCATGTCCCGACAAAGGATGTCCCAGGGACGTCCTAGTAGCCAATGAAGGACGTCCCTGGGATGTACAGGGGATGTACTTGTGTCGTTAGGGAATGCTATTTGTTCAAAATTTCAAACTGTCTGTCCGAATAAATTTCATGAAACACGCTTGCCAAAAACACGAATCGAGTTCAAATTATAATAATGAGTATCAAATTAAAGCATTCACTTTCTTTAGCCAAACGAAATGAAATTCTCTCCAATTAAAAACTTCAAATTCATTTTCGACCGACAGAGGTATTTCTTTGTATTTTACTATAATAAAATATTCATATAGTCGAAGATCTGTTTCGAAATAACGCCCACTTTACACTTTCCTCAGTGTCAAGCAACTCGGATCCCTTTAATCATATTTTCGGGGAAAGTGGTCCGCTTTCGACCTTGGAGATCGGTCAGCAAGAACGCGACATCCACTGCACATCTCGTCCGTTAACCAGAGAAAGTACGATTTGTTATATGCGGACGTCCGATCGCTGTGGAAAACGGTTTAAGGCGGTGAAGATGACGCCGTAGGCCATAACACACCTGTGGGTCAAGTACCTAGTCCTTGACCTCCAAGTGCAGGTGTTTTGGTACTTAGGAAGGCGTGAGCGTTAACAATGTTCCTTTGTGAATTTAGTGATTTTTGGACGCATTTGTTTATTGTGTTTGGTTTCGGGTGAATATGAATAATATAAAATTCTGAGAGGACTGCGGTGTTAGAAAGATTTCAGATTTCCAGTAATCAACTGGCAACCAGCAGACAGTGCCTGAAGAAAACCTAATAGAAGCGAAACGTAGATCACGTTGTGAATCATTCTTTGTGAAATGAATAGTCAGTTAAGATTTTCATTATTAGTATAGCAATCCAAATTGCAGAGATCATCTGAGATTTCAATAAATAATTAAGATTTTTCTTAGTCAAATTACATTTCCTGTTCACAATTGAAGTTTCTTATAATCATATAATCAATTAAGATTTTCGGTTGTTAGTTAGTTATTTATTATTAATATTTTCAGTTGTTAATTAGTCAGTTAATATTTATAGTAGTGAAGTAAGTTTTGTATTACTCAATTGAGATTTTCAGTCAGTAGTTAGTTAATATTCCTACTATTTAATTAAGATTTTCAGTAGTCAGTTAGTCAGTTAGCATTTATAGAAGTCAAGTAAGTTTTTTAGTAGTTAATAAAGATTTTCAGTCGTTAGTTGGTTAGTTAACATTCCTAGTAGTTAATCAAAATTTTCAGTAGTTAGTTAGTCAGTCAACATTAAAAGTAGTCAAGTAAGTTTTGCTCTAATCAATGGAGATTTACAGTTATTAATTTGTTAGTTAGTATTCCTTAAAGTCAATTAAAATTTTTTAGCAGATAGTTAGTCAATTAATATTTATAGTATTCAAGTTTTGCAGTAGTCATTTGAGATTTAGAAAATATTTATTTGTTGGTTAGTTAACATTCCTTATAAACAACTGAAATTTTCAGTAGTTAGCTAGTCAGTTGATATTTATAGGATTCAAGTACGTTTTGCTTTAATCAATTGAGATTCTCAGTTATTAGATTGTTAGCTAACATTCCTTGTAGTCAATCAAGTTTTTCGGTAGTTAGTTAGTCAGTCAACACTTATAGTAGTTAAATAAGTTTTGAAGTCGATTGAGATTTTCAGTTATTGATTGGTTAACACTCATTATATTCAAGTAACTTTGGCAGTAGGTAATTGTTGTTTTCAGATTTTCATTAGTTAGTTAACATTCATAGTACCCCAGTAAATTTGGCAGTAGTTGATTGAGATAATCAGTTGTTGACATTCCTAGTATTCAAATAAGTTTGACACTAGCTGATTAAGATTGCTAGTAGCCAATTTAGAGTTATAGTAGCTCATTATGATTTTCAGTAGTGAATAAAAAATTTAGCATTTCATTCACTATTTTCAGTAGTCGATCTTTGTTACCACAAAACTTGCTAGAAATATTTGAAAATAAGTATCAGAAATCAATGAAATTGCTCTCGTAGCTGACTGTATATTAATTTTCGTAAAATGAAGTGTTAAGATTTCACAGAATTGGTGAATAAATTCAAATAATCAAAACTTTCGATTCGTTATTCAATATTGGTGAGTTAAGTAACATTTGAATCACAAATATCATGAATATTAGAGAATATTTGAAAGTTCTTGGTGTTTTGAATAGAGAGCACAAGCGATATTCCTCAAAAAAATCAAGTGTTTTCAAAAGGCAGACTGTATATTCTCAATGAATGGAGTATTTAGTTTTTGTTACTATGGTAAGTTAAACATAAATTTTCAATATGTTCAAGCATACTAATTATAATTTCATAATAATATAATAATCATTAAATTGCATAATTATTTATCAAAATGATATTTTTAACAAGATAAATTGTTCAAATAATTCCAGGAAAATACTATTCGATTTTTTTCAAATTGTCTGCATACTTCATCTGGTATTTCTTCTCTGGATCAAATTTGTCCACAAGTTCCTTCCACAATTTAGAGCTTCAGAACCCAAGGCTACACAAGGGTAGCAATTCTGTAGGAAAATAAAAATATTAGAAAATAGAATACTCTTGAAATTTATTTTCATATGTGAACTAATCTTGGTCTAATCTATTACTTTTATCATAGATTAGATAAACTAATTCAATTTCATTAAACATTCAGGTTCATACTGACAATAATTACATTTTTGATTTAAAACTCTTATGCTATTCTTTCTAGACATATTTATCAGGAGATTTCGAAAATAATATACATATTAATGATCTCGTGAATTAGTTTGAAAACAAAATTAGTCTTGTACGTCAGAACACTTAATTTAAAATACTTTCCACTTATATTCCCTTTATACAAAGAATGTATTCAGATATTGATTTATTTCATAGTTGAAGCATTACAGAAATGAAACAACATTTTGATCATGTTAGAAAATATTACAATCGCAGGTTTTCATCTGAATTTAAATATAGAAAGTCTCTACTTCCATTATTGAAATTTCGATCTGCTATTTTAATTCCGATTATTATATTCGATTGTGATGCCAGGTATTCATTTATACAGATCTGAATTTATGCTAAACTATCGTGAGTTATTTATGTGAATGTATCACCTCTAGATTCAAGGTTTTTTCAGTCATCTTTTATGAGTATCAAATATATTATATATCATCCGAAGATCCAAAAAAAAAACTTGACTTATATTCTGAAAAATAACGCTTAAATAGCAAACCGAATTAAAAAGTAAAAATTATTAAAACTACGAGCAATTAGTGGAGTTTTGCTCCGACTTATTTTTTTTTGTCGTGTGGGCATCAATTATTTTTCTCCGTTATATGTGACAACACAAACACTAGCGATTCCCGCTGCTATTGATTTAATAGCTATTTATGCCATCAATTACGAAATGCCTTATTTTGTGTAACGCGTGAGATTTTTGCGGAACGAACGAAGTGAGTTTCGCAAAAACTCACAAGTTACACAAAATAAGGCATTTCGTAACGTATTGCATACAAGATTTTTTCTAATTTTGAAGAAAGTAATAAAAAAATAAAATTTAATATAATTGATAAAAATTTGGAAAACATAAATTTAGTTTGTTGCTGTTACTTCATGTTAGTTGTCAGTTTGACATTTTGTAAAAAAGTCTAGACGGAAGGTTTTTAGCGAGATTGATATATTTTTAGTTTTATTTTAAAAAAATGAGTGATTCAAGTTCTGAAGAGCTACCAAGCGATATTGAAGAGGCAGCAGGTAATGCTCTATTATCAGTAATTCCCAAAAAGTCAAAGGCAGTTTATGATTTGGCATACGAAAAATTTGTTACGTGGTGTGATGAGAAGAAAATTAAACATGTTAATGAGAAAGTTTTACTTGCATATTTTGAGGGTAAGAAAGATCTAAAAGTTTCCACATTATGGACACATTACTCAATGTTAAGGTCTGAACTAAATCTGAAAAGGAATATTGATATTAAAAAATATACAAATTTGGTAGCATATATTAAAAGGCAAGCGGACGGGTACAGTGCTAAAAAGTCAAAAGTTTTTATTAAAGAAGATTTTGCCAAATTTTTAGTGGAAGCTGAGGACAAAGAATACTTAATGGCTAAGGTAACAATGATAATTGGAATGGCAGGAGCATGCAGAAAAGCAGAATTAACATTTCTTCCAGTTGAAAGTGTTATAGACGAAGGAAGCCATTTTCGTGTTGATATCCCACCTTCAAAAACAAAAGTTATACGGCAGTTTGCAATTACCACTGGAGACATTGAAAATACGAATCTTGTTGAAATATTAAGAAAATATAGTAAGTTGCGTCCCCAGGTTCTTAAACACAACAGATTTTTTGTAAAATATGCGAATGGAAAGCGTACCAGAAATCCTGTGGGAATTAACACATTTCGCAGTCTGCCAAAAGTTATTGCACAATTTCTTGGTCTTTTAAATCCTGTTCTATATACTGGCCACTGCTTCAGAAGAAGCTCTGCCACTTTCCTAGCAGACAGTGGCGCTGATATTTTAAAATTAAAGAGGCATGGAGGTTGGAAATCTACCTCTGTTGCGGAGGGATATGTTGAAAATTCCACGAATAATAAAAAACTTATAGCGCAAGAAACATTTGGTGAAACATCTAATGCAATGTGCGCCGCTTCCCAAATAACAGCAAGTTCGAGCAATGAAAAAAATATGTCGTCGGGAATTAATTTTAATAATTGCAATAATTGTGTTATAAATATTTATAATAATTAATTAATTTATAATTTATGTTTTTAACTTGTATTATAACAGTTTAATAAATAGAATAATTCTTTTTGTCACTAATCTTAAAATACATTTTTCGTCACCAATTGCATAAAATTTTACTTTATGCAACTAGTTACAAAAAGTAAGACGTTTCATAATGTCAATCAGTTTTAAAAAGTGTCACTTTATATGTCAAAATTAGAAAAATTATTACTGAACTGATAAGCGGTAAAGAATTATGGAATATACTTTTTTTTTTAAACTCGAGGGACCTACAGTTTAACGCCGGTTCCGAACGGCCAATGGGCTTGTGAACGATGCACATTACCCAACAATTTCTCTTAAATCTATAACCACTAAATTCTGGACATACACAACACCCAAGAGCAAGGTGGGACTCGAACCCACAATCCTCGGTTTACAAACGATATAAGGCGGTTCACCTTACCGCTGGTCTACCGAGGCCTCTAGAATATACTTTTAATTATTATCGATAAATATTATAATGTTAAACGAATCCACTGACGCATTGAATGAACAGTTAGAACAGCTAACATTCTAAGAATTAAATTTTACATTATACATATAGTATGTACATATATTATATCATATAGATGATTATGCATAATAATTTTTCTTAATTGATAAGAATTCTCTATGGAATGTTTTGAATTTAAAAATTAATAGGTTAACATGATGTTGATAAGATGTGATTATTCATAATAATGGGCAATCTTTTCGATTAATTTTTTTGTTAATTTAGATTGTCATAATTTTATTTGAAATTTGTTTGGTGGGTACGTCGAGTTTCTTAGTACTTAGCGTCTCACCTTCAGGAGTGCGAGTGCACCCGGTTTATGTCATCAAACACTTGTGCCAACTCATCAATAACCTATCATTTTTCAAAATCGCGTCGATGTCCAAGTTCGAATTTCGTGGTGTTCGTGAGACGACATGAAAATACACGACCGCATTTTTTAAGCATGCGCATAAGCCACAATATTATGCGCCATTTTAAAATTTTAAATTAAGGCGCGAAAGTTCGTGAGTTAAAATAGCGTAGGAATGCAAACCATGCCTAAGATTTTCTCAATTATTATTTGACATCAATATAATATACAGATAACAATTCTAGGAGGAAACTCTCAATGCAATTAAAATTTGATTAGCTAAAATATTTTGGAGTTATAAGACAAAGGACCAATGATTATTTTTTTGAAATTATTGAAGAGCACCTGAGCAGGTGTAGCGAACTGAGACCATTGCCCGAGCTAGGATTCATGTCGAGAGGGCAATAAGAAGAATGAAGAAGTCCAAATTTTAAATTTTATTCCACACACCCTTCAACAACGTGGTATTTGCTGTGCAGGTAATTGAGGCCCTAAAAAATTTGCAACCACCTCTTATCAGAGAAGTTGAGGAATCATACATTTCAACTGAACTTGTCTAGTTTTGTTAAGAAAAATTTTGTGGCAATTTTAGAATTTCATTGAAAATTTATTCATTTAGTTGTTAACCGTTTTGTTTATTTTCATACTCGTAATCTGTAAGATTTAAAATCAATACATAAAATTACAAAATTATTTGCTACTGAATTTCCTCTTTAATTCACCCTATAAAGAAAGTGTAGCTTTCTTTTAAATATTTCATGTAACTGTGTGCCTATATGTTTTCACAGAGTAGATATAACAATATGTATAAAGTATCTTTTATTCCAGGTAGTGTACCTACTTATATTTAATCATCTCTACCCAAAATTTAAAAAAAAATAGTAAATTCTAGTCTACTTCAGTATGTTAAAATATTTATTTCAATTATAATGTCTGAACAGAAGTACATACTGAAACGGTGTTCTATAAGTAAAAATAGGTTTAAAGAAACAGGTTCAAAGCAAATAGATAATTTTAAAATGTTTTACTTGTTAATGAAACAATAACATATAGGTAGAAGGTAGATCAAAACTGATGGTAACATAACTAATATGAGTGAAAAAAAAATGGTTGACAATAACAAGTAATATATTTAACAGAATTTATAAGTAATAAATGGAATAAAATTGGTTAAATAAAAACTTGGAATGACTAAAATATTTGCTTCCCAATCTCTGGCCTTCAAGATTTCCACAATTTAATTTCACACTCGTTAGGGGCCCAGGCTACCAGATAACATTTTTCCTTCTTTGTTATGTGTATCTGTCCCTGTATTTGATTCCAGTATTTGTGATTTTTATTTACCTTATTTTCTTAAATATTAAGTAGCTTCAACTGAAGGAATTAAATTAAGCACTACAGCTTCAGGCTCTTTTTGAAGGAGCCAAGTGAATCCAACCAGGATTAAATTGAAATTTTTTGGAAGGCTCTGAATTTCTGTGGAATTTGCTGGTCTTGCAGTGGCTGTGGGTTCAGGATTTTACAAAGGAAACATTTGTATCAAACTTCTTGTTTCTTCATTCCCCCTTTAGCTTATTGCGAAGCATTCCATGAACAAGCCTTCTCTGTTACACTAATATTGTGGAGTGCATGAATACATACTGCAGCCATGTGGTGACTTGTCCTCTTGGCAATCCCATTATCTGGATTAATGGACAACTGCAAGAAAAAGTATATTACACATTATACAAGTAAATACTACAATAGTTTATTAAATGCAATTAATGAATTAAATCAATAGCAAAGGTACAAATAAAAATCATATATGTTCGAATTTTACACGTTATTATGAATAAGCTATTGAGCATATAAAAATAACTATTAACACAGAAAAAATCCCATTGTCCTCAAAAGATCTTGCATCTTGAAATTTATAATCTTAAAATATTCGTTAAATAACATCTACCGGTTATATTTAACTCTAGGTACCTTGCTCTAGTATTTATACATAAGATACTTACCTACTGGTATTCTCTTTAGAAACATATTTTATATTTAATATCCACAAAAATTAATTTACTTATACATAAATCAAGCACAACAAAAGTTTGTTTGGATAATGCATCGGGCATAACCCTATAAATTTGACAGCAACTTGCTGTCAAAATGTAGAGAAATTCCATTGCACTGCGCATGCTTAAAAAATGCGGTCGTGTATTTTCATGTCGTCTGTGTTCGTGTCATCAAACACATTCACAGAAAGTCAGAAAAGTAAATGTTGGCAGAAATTGTTTTCATTTTTTCAAATTTGTCAAGAACACACAGTAGCAAAAATGGTACTGTTGTACCAATAGTTTTTCTCCAATTTATATAGCTCCGATTTAATTGTTTCATGATATTCCGGTGAAAACAGATTGCTCAATCAGAAACAAATTATTTGAGTACTTTTTTATGTGAGAATAATTAATTGTTATTGCAGTACAGAATTAGCTCGAATTGAAAATAAATATGAGATATGGTCATTATTAATTTGGCGAATATAAACTTCAGTTGCAAGAGTGTAATACTTGAAGGTCTTTGCGGTGATCAAATGTTGATTATAATAAAAGATAATATAGAAAAAAATTGAATTAACGAAATCGATACTTCGTGAAAACTGTAGAGAATAAAACTTATTTTCAATTTTCAGTAATATGGTCGGATATCTTCGAATCTGATGATGGTAAAGTTTGACGAAACGCGTCATATATATCGAATTTACTTATCGAAAAACTGAAATGCGTAGTTGATATTAATAGGTAGGGTTTTGTTGAAAATTATTAAATGTCGTAAAAATCAAGTATACCGGGTGTAAATGAGTGATAGGCCACCCCTATAACTTTTTGATGGATTCTTCGATTTTATTGAAATTTGGGTGGTTTATCTCAGACATAATTTTGAATTTTTTCACATACAAAATCAATATGTCTGAATTCCGGTTCCACAGAAAACGATGTGAAAATTAAAAATTTAAATAGAACACCCTATATATTTTTACACATTTTAATTTAGAGGCTTCAAATACATACATTCCATCTGTCAAATGTCAATTCTAGCGCAGTTTCAATTTTGTTTTTCATTTGGTTTTTTTCATCGTAGATGGCTGCGACGTCGTCTAAATCATAGATAATTGATTTAAAATATCGCCCAAAGTAATAATTTTTAAAAAAATTATTTTTCGTGAAGTTTGTTAACTATTAAATTCTTTTTCGAACCAAAACTCAGTTTTTTAAATAGAAACATACATGGGCCACTCCGTATATCGAAAAGCTCCTTCAAATTCCTTCAAAATGATGCACACAATAGTTTTCTCAATTTCTAAATAACGAAGTAATTATTGAAAATCTTATTCTTATTCCCTTTGCTCCTGAGACCGACCCTGTTTACGAAAAATTTGACAGATGGAATGTATGTATTTGAAGCCTCAGAATTAAAATATGTAAAAATATATAGGGTGTTCCATTTGAATTTTGAATTTTTATATCATTTTCTGTGAAACCGGAAGTTAGCCATATTGATTTTGTATGTGAAAAAACTCAAAATTATGTCTGAGATAAACCACCCAAATTTCAATAAAATCGAAGTATTCATTAAAAAGTTATGGGGGTGGCCCATCACTCATTTACACCCGGTATATTGAATTTTTCTTCAATTTTATTACATCGTTATACCTTAATCGTCTTCATATCTGATGATGGCGCAGTGCGCTGAAATCTATGAAACTTCAATTATTATATTTGATTTAATCTGATATATTGATTTATGTTAGAAATAAACATAAACAAATACAATTAGGTACCTACAAATGTTGATAATTTTATTTTTTGATTCATGCATGAAATATTTGATTTTTCTCAATGAAAAATTCATAGTGACTATTTTTAAAATCAATTAAACTAATCAACTCTGAAAAATTGGCACTAACATTCATTACTGTAAAATGATCATTACAAAAAAAACCAGTTGTGTATTAATTAAAATGAAGAATATTGGACATGCTAGTTCAACAAAGGCTGTTCAGTGATTTGGTTAAACGAAGAAGGTATTTATTTTCTAACGCACTTTCGATATTGTTAATTAAACAGGAAGTAGACCAAAGAAGAAGAAAATGTAACCAAATATATAAGATGTTTCCACCGTTAGCTATCTAGAACAGTTGAAATTCCAAAACTAAGTATTCTGCTTACTGGTAGAGTTTTATAATTAAATTTGAGGAATACGCGTCTCACTTAAATTATATTTTGTTATTGTTTTCATTCTTAAGGTTCCTCTTCCCGAAAATGTTTTTCAATATTTTTCGGTTGACATAAGAATGATGAACTTGAAAATTAAAACCAGAAAAAAATGACAATTTAAATTTCAACTAAAATGATTTCAATCTAACGATTGAATATATTTTTAAAAAATTACCACTTGTTTATACCGGAAATGAATGTTAAACTCATTTATTTTACTTATAACATTGTATATTTTTACATTTTTAGATTCTACAGAACATTATTATCATTTTTCATGTTCAATAGTCTATACGTAACTTTTACGGTTTTCGAGATAGGTATTTGGAATTTGAATAAAAATTACAGTTGGGGCATGTAATTTCTAATATTTCGCAAATGACTGAGTATTTTGTTATAAAATTTGGCTCTATTGGACAAAATGGCTACATACTTGGATCAGCTAGTTCAATCGTGCCTCTTCATACAGGGTGTTCTGCAGATAACTCAAAATTGTTATTAAAAATTTGAAATGTTTGTTTTTTGAATGGAAATCCCTAATTTTTCAATTAATTCATGTTAAGCTCCAAAAATAAATTCTACCTTAAACTATGTTGTCTATTTTCATATCTTACTGTTTCAATTTCATTTCAAAAAACAGATTTCAATGTCAGAAGAGAACAGAAATCCCTCTCAATTACCCCCTCCAAAATAGCCAAAGAGTATGAAATTTTGATATATTATTCATAATTTATTTCCAAAACTTTTTCGATAGGTTTGCTTCCCTGCAACTCTCTTGTTCAAAGTTTGAAATGCAGAAGTTTTTAACTGAATTTTCCATAATTTTGATAGTTTTGTTCGGCCAATAGCAGATACCGAATTTATACTAATTTGTTCTGATATTGGTAGTTCCAATATGTCACTGGGATTATATATATAATATATATATATATATATATATATATATATATATATATATATATATATATATATATATTTATATATATATATATATATATATATTATATATACTTATATATGTATATATATACATATATATATATATATATATATATATATATATTTATTCGAATTATTGTTGCCTGTGAACTGTTTCTAATCTCCTGATAATTATTAGCAATAACAGGCTTGTTGAATCTTAAAAAACTCGATTTTATTAAAAAGTTGATGTTTCGCCACGTCACTCGTGGCTTTATCAAAACTTTTGAAAAAATTGAAATTTCTTTGACTTTTATTGATTTGAAAAATTTGAATAGAAACATACTACTATGTTTCTTTAAAATTTTTTCGGCTGTGACCGTTCTTTGTTATTTATTACGTGCTATTCAGTCCAATATTAACATTCAAATTTGTTATTATTAGATGGTAAGGGAAACCACAGAAACCTTTACCCACGTTATGTTCGAAATAGGTTCAAATTATTTTGATTTTGAAGAGTCAAAGAATAATAATAATAGGGTACTATTTATCTTTTTTTCAAAAATTTCTCATTGCGGCTGTGGCCGTCTTCAGTTATTAATTACGTGCTATTTATATTTAGTCCAATCTAAACAGACAGGTCTGTTGATATTAGATGGGAAGGGAACCACAGAAACCTTCACCCACGTAATGTACAAAATAGGTTTAAAATATTTGATTGTTGTCTTTGAAAAGACATTACTTGTGATTTTGGAGATCACATGTTCTAAACTATACTTTCTTTCTAGAAAAATTGAAAATTCTAGATGTTTAGATTTTGTCTAAGAAGATGAGTTGTTGTGGTTACAGTTTGTTTGTTGAATTATTTTGTTTTGATTTATATTGTTTCTTAGAAAAATTAAAGAATTAAATCTGCGTATATTGAACTCAAATTTTTGATATCTGTTCTATCATTTACGACTTTATTTAAATTTTTTTGAATATGTAACATTTCTAAAATTTCTCTGCGTTTTTGATCTTTTTCTATTTCTAAAATTTTTGTGCTATTAAAGTTGAAAGTATGATTCTCATTGTTTTTATGTTTTATTAGTGCTGTGGTTTGTGTTCTGGTATATTTGTGTGCTTTTAATCTTTCTTCTAAATTTTGAAAAGTTTGTCCTATATATGATTTATTACAATTATTACAGGGTATACTATAAACCACATGAGATTTTTGCAGAAGAGGTGTTTTACTTTTTAATTCAGAATATAACACCTCTTCTGCAGAAATCTCATGTGGTTTATAGTATACCCTGTATTAATTGTAATAAATCATATATAGGACAAACTTTTCAAAATTTAGAAGAAAGATTAAAAGCACACAAATATAGCAGAACACAAACCACAGCACTAATAAAACATAAAAACAATGAGAATCATACTTTCAACTTCAATAGCACAAAAATTTTAGAAATAGAAAAAGATCAAAAACGCAGAGAAATTTTAGAAATGTTACATATTCAAAAAAATTTAAATGAAGTCGTAAATGATAGAACAGATATCAAACATTTGAGTTCAATATACGCAGATTTAATTCTTTAATTTTTCTAAGAAACAATATAAATCAAAACAAAATAATTCAACGAACAAACTGTAACCACAACAACTCATCTTCTTAGACAAAATCTAAACATCTAGAATTTTCAATTTTTCTAGAAAGAAAGTATATTTTAGAACATGTGATCTCCAAAATCACAAGTAATGTCTTTTCAAAGACAACAATCAAATATTTTAAACCTATTTTGTACATTACGTGGGTGAAGGTTTCTGTGGTTCCCTTCCCATCTAATATCAACAGACCTGTCTGTTTAGATTGGACTAAATATAAATAGCACGTAATTAATAACTGAAGACGGCCACAGCCGCAATGAGAAATTTTTGAAAAAAAGATAAATAGTACCCTATTATTATTATTCTTTGACTCTTCAAAATCAAAATAATTTGAACCTATTTCGAACATTACGTGGGTAAAGGTTTCTGTGGTTTCCCTTACCATCTAATAATAACAAATTTGAATGTTAATATTGGACTGAATAGCACGTAATAAATAACAAAGAACGGCCACAGCCGAAAAAATTTTAAAGAAACATAGTAGTTTGTTTCTATTCAAATTTTTCAAATCAATAAATGTCAAAGAAATTTCAATTTTTGCAAAAGTTTTGATAAAGCCACGAATGTCGTGGCGAAACATCAACTTTTTAATAAAATCGAGTTTTTTAATATTCAACAAGCCTGTTATTGCTAATAATTATCAAGAGATTATATATATATATATATATATATATATATATATATATATATATATATATATATATATATCAGTGGCGGCTCGTGAGGTTTTGGTTTGAGGAGGCTACAAGAGGTGTTAAAAAATAAACCATAGGCGAAAATTTTTAGGATTTCAAGGTCAACCGCCTTATAATTTGAAGAAAATCAAAGTAAAACAAGCACCCTAAGCTATTAATTTGTTTTCACTTTCGAGTGCCTACCTTGAGACCTACAACTCCTATTTACAATATTCACAAAAACTCTTCTCGGCCAATTAATCAATTCATCTATTCATCAAATTTTTTTTTCTTTCACAAAATAGGTACCTACCTACCTACTCAACGAATTTGTTAACAGCTGGTGAGATCAAATAAAAAGTTATTATATATTTTTGAAGATTAGCGGGGTTCTGCGATCTTTAGCGTTAGCAAAATGATCTAAAATATCCTCATAAAACTTTTTGTCTTTCGCCAAAAGTTTTACCAATTCCTTTTCAATAGATAACAAACTAATATTTTTCAAACGATCCTGGCTCATTAAATTATTTCGTAAATAAGTTTTAATTCTCTTAAGAGTGGAAAACGAGAGCTCTACGGAAGCCGATGTCACCGGGATAGAAACAATTAGACATAAGAGTTTATAAACTTGGGGTAAATCTTGATTAAAATATTATCAAAAAAGGAATTTAATAGTCGTCACATGATTTTCATTTTGCCCCAAAATTTCATTGTCATTATAAACAACACACTGTTCACTTTTTATGGCCACCTTATCAAAAAAAGTGTATTTTTGACATAAATTTTCCAAAAGGTTAACTGGGAAATTAGCCGAAAATCCGGTTAACAAATTTTTATTGAGTAAGTCGAAGAAATGCAGTTCTTTCAAATCAGAGAACCTTATTTCTATTTGACCCATAATAGTATCCAAAATTTCATAAAATATTTGCTTATAGTGAAGCTCCATATCTGCGAAACTGAATTTCTTTCGTTTTGGGCTTAATTGAGTCGTATCATCAGTAGTTTGAAATACAGAAAATAGTTTTTTAAAATAAACTTCTGCACGAAATTCTGAAATTTTTTCCAAAAGAAACTTGAGCCGATTTCGTGAGTAAATTACATCTGAAAACTTGTGATGTAAGATTTGAAAAACTATTTCTGTTTGTTCAAAAATTAATTTAAAGATGTTTAAAAAATATATAAATTCCTTATCTTGTAAGTAAGATATTAATCCGCGTGCGGTATTTAAAGTTACTTTATCGGTGAAAAATTCCTCACTTTCAACTATAGAATTAAATCGTCAAATCCTAAGCGGCCCCAAACAGAGACATTTTCCCTAGTAAAAAGTAAACACTGCCAACAAAATAATTTATTTTTTACCTGTGATCCGGTTAGGCAAGGATGCCTCTCATAATTCCTTGTATTAAAACCGCGGTTTTGTTGTCTGTTACGCTGCACCAAATTGTTTAATTCAGGGGTAGGTCGCAATGTTTTTATCAAAACTTTATCCTCATAACTTAGTGCACTAAAGTGATGGGATAACAAATATTCCACTAAGTTACCATTGAAATTTTTGAAATTAACTTCAGTAACCAAACTCATTTTAAAACAATACGCGAGCAATATAAGTAAATACGTCGGCCATTAGTAACTACGATCACACTACGATTCAATTAATGCTTTCCAACGGATTCACTCGATGTCACGCGAAATTCTTTAGTTGTGATTGGTCGACATTGTATGAGACTGGGTTCCTATCGGTGTTGCCATTTACATGTGTTTTGCTTTTCGATTGCAATGAAGTATTCATTCGGAGTATTTGCACCGTTGTTTGCTTTTCTGTGGCAGGCATAATGAACGTTGAGAATATACCTTTCTAAGCATCCGCAGCGTTGCCACAAATCTTGAAATGAATGAAATGCAGTAAATGTAAATACCTTCTATCTTAATTAATGAATTATATTATATAATGTAGGTTGAAAGGAAGGTAGGTGCATAAAATAATATGATTTTGATTAATATGAATATGCTGAATGCTGACTATTCAATATAATATATTAGTGATACACGGAATATTATTGAGGAGGCTTAGCCTCCTTAGCCTCCTTTGACTAGCCGCCCCTGATATATATATATATATATATATATATATATATATATATATATATATATATATATATATATGTATATATGTATATATATATATATATATATATATATATATATATATATATATATATATATATATATATATATATATATATATATATATATATATATATATATATATATATATATATATATATATATATATATAAAGGGCTATTCCAATTCGAGTCTATGCATTTGTTGGTTTTGTTAAGTGGAGGCAAAGTAGCGTATTTCAGAGACTAATTATATGAATTAAAAAAATCTGACCTATCTTCTTTAGTTCTGGAGTTATGCAGGAAAAATTGAAAATTTTGAAACTCTTCTTTTGCCCATATCTTTATTTTACGAAGATTTTTTTTGAATTTTGTCACTTCTCTATAGCAACTTTTTATAGCCTTTCCAATTATCTGAATAAAATGTATATGGAGGGTATCGTACACATTGTACCACCCTCAACTTTTCATTTTCAAATACATATCAATATTTCCAAACCACTCTGTAACTCAGATGAATATACTACGGCAATATGAAAGATGACTCTTGGCATTCAAAAAAATGCAATAAAAAATACAGGTCCGTATTTGTGAATTAAAAGTTTAGGATGGCCCAATTTATACGATAGCCTGTATGTAATTTTTATTCAGATATTTGAGTAGCCTATAAAAATTGACAATTTGTTTGAAAAAAATTCTTAAAATGAATAGATAGGCAAAAGAAGAATTTCGAGATTTTCGATTTTTCCGGTATAACACCAGAACTAGAAAATCTAGATCTAGACGCTACTTTGCCCCCAATTAACCATCCCTCTATCTCTTACCGTTATCGAAATCCCCATGTATATACTCGAATTTGAATAACCCTGTATATGTATATATATATATATATATATATATATATATATATATATACATATATATATATATATATATACATATATATATATATATATATATATATATATATATATATATATATATATATATATATATATATATATATATATAGGTATATATATATCAGACATCAAGAGAAATTTGAAAACCTTGACCCAGGAGCTCTAAAACGGATGTTACTTTTCTCGCACTTTATTGTTGACTTTCGATACAGATTAGTCTATTTTCGGTTAAAATAAGACAAAAATATGAAAATTAACAGATCAGTCCTCAACTGTAATAAACTCCTGCGAACAGTTCAATCACGGTTGGTTATTATTATATTCACGGATTATAGACTAGAGGTATTATTGCTCAAGGACTGGTGTAGAACGTACTTTTACTAGACCGGTGAACGTTCATTTCAACTTCGTTTGGGCTGCGAGATCTAAAACTGGATTGCTTTTTGAATCTGCGGTATTTGGAACGCAGTACAGGCTGTTCCATTAACATATGTTTGAAATTGTGCTTTTGGATGAATTTGATTCGAAACTTAACAATCACCCAGCAAAATCTAAAAGATACAAGTTTTTTACAGACATCTACTTGGGTCCCATTTCAGTTACCAGAACCTTATCATAACAAAAATTAAATGTACTGATTAATTTCATATTTGGTTATATTTTTATAATTATGAATGAAAAAATTTTTTTTTATAGAAAAAAGGATAATTTACGATCTTACCATTGCATTATATATATATATATATATATTATATATATATATATATATATATATATATATATATATATATATATATATATATATATATATATATATATATATATATTATATATATATATATATATATATATATATATATATATATATATATATATATATATATATTATATATATATATATATATATATATATATATATATATATATATATATTTATATATATATATATATATATATATATATATATTATATATATATATATATATTTATATATATATATATATATATATATATATATATATATATATATATATATATTATTTATTCGAATTGTTGTTGCCTGTGATCTATTTTTAATCTCTTGGTAATAATTAGCAATAACAGGCTGGTTGAATCTTAAAAAACTCGATTTTATTAAAAAGTTGACGTTTCACTACGACATTCGAAAAAATTTGAATAGACAAAGACTACTTTGTCTTGCTAAAATTTTTTTCCGAATGTGGTTGTTCTTTGTTATTTAATACGTGCTATTCAGTCTAATATCAACATTCAAAATTGTTATCATTAGATGGCAAGGGAAACCACAGAAACCTTTACCTACGTAATGTTCGAAAATAAAAATAATAGGGTACTATTTATCTAACAACAAAGAAATTAGTCGCAGGAAAATATTAAAAAGTAGAGCAGAATTATCGGTATAGAACGTTTATATGGAAGCAGCCGTTGACACGTGTTTCGGACTCTTTGGATCCTCATCAGAACGGCGTAGCAAAGCATTGGATTGAAAATTTGGAGATGAAAATAGTACAACAAATAAAAACCTCTGCTACGGAAGACAATCACACCTTTGTGGACTATTGTTTGAACTCTCCGGTTTGGGAGATTTGGTCAAACTCTACCACACATATATATATATATATATATATATATATATATATATATATATATATATATATATATATATAAACATATGTTTAAATTCAATAACTTTTCAAAGTTTTTCCATTTAGTTACTCTCAAATTTCTTAGTATATTTCACTGTGCCTGTTATTTGATAACTGATAATATTGATGTTGAATTAGTTTTTTTTTGTATAAATTAAAGTTGAAAATATTAAAAAAATTTATTTTCTTGAATATTACTATTTCAAAATCATAAGTATTTATAATAATACACTGATATTTATATAGTGTATCTTAATAAACAATTTACACTGGTACCTACTTACCTGACAATATCGTTATCCTCAACTTATATCGAATTATTAATTTATACAGTTTCAGGATTATATTTTATTTGCTTAGTGTTTGTAGTGTGAACTACATTAAACATTTATTTTGTTCCTTCCAGTTTTCTTTCTTTTTCCTTTTACCAAACTGAATCACAGCAATTCGTTAGTGGGTATATCTAGTATTTTATGAACGAAAAGATTGGCAATACTTTCTAGTAAAGGTAGATATTTTTATATAACCGAACCTAAGAGTTTAAAAAAAAATTACTAATTGCTAGTAGAAATGCTCATGTTCTAGTTCCTGGTATAGATTCAAACAAGATCAAGTAGGTAGCTCACTAAGTCACTAAGAAATTCATAAACTATGATAAAATATTATATACAGTTTATGGATGTATAACAATAAATATAACCAAAAAACGGAAAGTTTTAATCAAATGGGCCAAATGTTATTCTCATTCTAGTTTATTGGAAATACTTCTTCGTTTTAAATGTTGTTATAAAGTTATAAGTATAGAATCAACTTCAGAAATTATAATTTCATAATTGAAGAGAATACTTACTTTCCTTTTATTGTAAATTGACATAATATAGAAAGAAAGACGACATTTTCGTAATAAACATGGATTATATTCATACAAGTAATGTTAATTGAAATTTGTATCGCACAACCTACCATGGATAACCATGAAATTTTCTGTTAATTATATAGATAGGCAGGTTGTTGAAATTTGAGATTTCTTTCTTCGTTTTTTTAAACTTTGTTATATAAGAAGTGTTTCTTGACAAATCAATTAAATTGAAGTGAATTAATAGGCCTAGTTTTAATTCGAAAATTTGGTATGGTTTGTTTTCATGCCACAACCGTAAGAGTAGTCATATGACATTTTCAACAAAATGATTCAATTTGTAGAATGTTTGAAAAACATTTTTGTTCAGCTCCACATTTTGTAAGAACCGTTTTATTATCATTATCTATTACTTGGAGAACATTAAAAAGTATCAACTTTATCAGTGAAAAAAAAGTTGATTAGCAAAGTAAAATGCTTTCACTTTATAAGTCGAAAATGTGAGAAAATAATTATATGGAATGTAATCAATAATCGTATTGAGTATATCGAACAATCAATTATCTAATCGATGATTTGCATCAACTAGGGAATTGAAGTATAATAATCAACACTTTTTAGTCGTTTTTTTTCCATAAAATACATACTATTGCAGTGTATCGAAGAAAAGCAGGCAGTTTGCGGGAGAAGTTTAAAAAAAATCCGTTTAAGACCTTCTTGACCACGATTTTCGAGAAAAAAGTGTAGAAAATTCAGGAGATTTTTTCTGACGTCAAAATAACAAGAAAAGTTTCTATAAATATATGTAGGCAAGTTATTTGTTTCTGAGATACAGAGTGTCAAAGTTGAATTCTTATTTTTGTTTTTGTGAATAAATTTCAAAGTATCTGTGACATTCGAGTGAAATTTGGTATCTGGGAGTATTTTTTAATAACAGTATCAAATTTGATGTTAGTTTGTCTCTTTCGTGGAGGTGGCGCCACCTCCATGTCTTTTCAGTCACTTTCAATGTCATAACTTTTTTGGACATACCTGTATCAAGTTTTTTAGTGGAAAAATAGATTTTTCCATAATTTTTGTGAGATATTTGGATTTGAAATAATCGATGTATTTGATTTATTCCCGAGAGGCTCGTATGTCAACTCTAAGTAGTTAGAAGTAGAAGTAGAAATCAATTCTGGCCCTCGAGATTCCTGGATTTAAATCCAATTGATTTGTTTTTGTGGGGTCACTTGGAGGCCCTAGTTTGTACGGTGCTAATTGCTAATAGAAACTGAAGAACAACTTCGTAACGAATCTATGCTGGATGTGAGGCATCGATTATTTCAAATTCCAATAACTCGAAAACAGTTACTCGCAGCGACCTGTAAGAATAATATCTTTCTTACACAAAAATGTTCGAAAAATCTATTTTTCCACTAGAAAACGTGACACAGGTACGTCCAAAAATATAGAACATTAAAAATGACTGAAAATACATGTAGGTGGCGCCACCCCCACGAAAGAGACAAAGTTAACATCAAATTTGATACTGTTATTGAAAAATACTCCTAGATACCAAATTTTAGTCGAATATCAGAATTACTTCGAAATTTATTCACAAAAAAAAACATTAGAATTCAACTTTAACACTCTGTATCTCATAAACGAATAACTTACGAACATATGTTTATACGAACTTTTCTTCTTATTTTGATGTCAAAAACATGCTCCTCAATTTTCTACCCGTACTTAAGAAACATCCTGTATATTTCATATGTACTGTTCAAAATTATGTACTAAAAGTTATTTTCAAACAAAATAAATTATACCTCACTAAGCAAATATACAACGAAAAACTGTTTGATATACGGCAACTTGATATTTTGTCTGTCTGGAGTTTTATGTACAGGAGGGATACATTGGGGATTCTCATTGATCACTTGCATAAAACACATAGTAAGGCCAATAAAAATGTAACTATACCAAAGATTCAGAAAATTTTAAGCCGCAGATCTCTTCATAGCTTTGCAGCAAAGTTTTATAACTTATTACCCCTCACAATAAAGAACATATCTAATATAAAAAAATTTTGAGGGCATGTTTTAGCCCCTTTTTAGTGGTAGGTGAGCGATATTTCACTGTTTCTGTTTTTGTTTGTTTTGTGCTGGGACGAAGAAACATAAAACAGCATTTACTTTTCTTAAAATAAAATACTGTATTAGACACATTCAGGCATACATGTAATGCCTAGGTGTCAGAAAGAATATGCTTGCTAGATTGAAATAGTTATCATATTCTAAATTATGAGAACATTGTTACAATATGTATTTTTTATATAAATATAAATATCATTATATTATATTATATATATATATATATATATATATATATATATATATATATATATATATATATATATATATATATATATATATATATATATATATATATATATATATATATATATATATATAGGGTGTCACGTAAATAACACGCTAGAGTGACACTGGAGGTAGATTGGATTCAGGTCAATCAGATAACATTAACATGACCTTAGTAAAAGTTTTCTGGGTTTCGAAATATTGCCACTCTTATTTTATTTCAAAAATCTATACTTTTTGGCCATTACTCGCCTGTTTTGAATATCAATAACTTATGAATAAAAGAGAGTAATGAATAGCGGTTTCAGATTTTTTCTACAACAACTATATACCACGTTGTAATTTGCCGACAAAAGACGCCTGCACTTTTTATTAAGTATCATTTTTTATTTGAACTATTTCGCAAGTAGCACGACAATGACAAAAATTGGAATTTTTAGACTTTTGAAAGAAAGAAACCACAAATGTTATACCGTTTTCGAAAGAGCATAAAATAGGCTAGTTTTTAAGATCATTTGCTGATTTTGTTCGGTACAATATTTTTTCACAGTAAATAGTCAAACTCTAGTTAAGGTTTTCGGATTTTAATTAAATTGAAACAACTTGATTTTTTTTGAGGTAAGCGAGCTAATTTTTAATGAAATGATAGGTCGATTGTCTCAACCAACAATTGATGATAGCACAAGAAAATAAAACCATAAGTTAGAAGTTTCAAAACGGGCGAGAAAATGACCAAAAAGTATATATTTTTGAAAAAACATAAGAGTGTAAGTATATATATATATATAATATATATATATATATATATATATATATATATATATATAAATATATATATATATATATATATATATAATATATATATATATATATATATATATATATATATATATATATATATATGTATATATATATATATATATGTATATATATATATATATATATATATATATATTTATATTTATATATAAATATATATAATTTTTATATATATTAAATATTATATATATATATATATATATATATATATATATATATATATATATATATATATATATATATATATATATATAGGTATATACATTTTTTTTCCGGGAACATATTGGCATCTTCAGCAACTTCCATCGAGTCAAATTTGGTATCTGAAGTGGTTTCCGAGACTGAACGAAACTATCAAAATTTGGTTAAAGTTTTCGAACTATTTTTATATATTTCTTGTTTTTCTCGTGGTTGTTCATAGTTTGCCAAACGTTGAGGTAAGTTCCTTAGTTGGTTTCAACTTTTTTCCTCAACCACGATGCACTTCGCGATTTTCTCTTCAAATAAAATAAATTATCTTCTACTATTCAATTCAGTTTCGCATTTAAGCGTGATTTTTCAAACTATAATTCAATCCGTTTGAGTCGCGTCTCTACGAGACGCATTTCGTCCGAAAAAATACGACTTAAGTGAACTTAATTTTTTTTATCATAACAATAATCGACTGACCTATCGATAATTCATAGAACGTCTACGTAACAGTCAGTCAGGTCTGCTATAACAATATAGAAACTTTGCTTAATTTCGACATAAGGAACAGGAAAAGCTTCTCTCGGTTTCCCTGCAATATCTAAACCGCGATAATGCATGCTTATTTTAGAAGAATTACACGATCTATTAGTTACGAAAATGAACGTTATAAGATTCAGAGAATCGGTAATAACTATTTACGAAATTGATTGAAGAAAGTCAAATATTATAGGTAGGTAACAGATAGGAAGTTCAGGTAGCAAACAAATTGGAAAAATTGCTGTATTACTACCTAGCATTTTGACAAAATTCTAGATTTCTTTCCATCTTATGAAGAAAACAAACATCTTCAATCTACGCGTTGAATTAATATAAAAAATAAAACAAATAAGAATAGTAAACAATGTGCAATTAATTATTCATACTGATATAAAACTTATAGTAATTTTTCATCAAACATTCTACAAACATTTATCACAGAGTGTGCCTGTGAGGCACGTGAAAATAAATAAATAATTCAGTAATATATTTCTGTGAAGGATTTTTAACTCATCTACCACAGAATTATTAGAATTAATAGATATGAAACAGTATCTTAAATTTTCAATGTCTAAATTAATTTGACAGCAATGACCTGTCACTAAGCCCTTTCTTATTTCTAAATTTAACATCAAATATTCATGTCGGTATTTTTCATAAGAAATTGTTGCAAAATTACATCTCATCAAAATAAAATCTGAGTATAAACAATGTCTGATGATATAGCAAAAAAACTAGGTAAGTTTATTATTTTTTCAACATGTCAAGAGAATAATTTTCGAAGTATCAATTTATCTCATCATTCTATTCTGAAAAAATATATATGTTGATTAAAAGTCATAGGTATGTGTTTTCATTATTTCAAATCGTGTTAGAAGATATGAATTGTTATATAAACGTGAAAAGTGGCTCATTTTGTCTGAAGTAAAATAATGTGTATCTTGCTTTCACGTATGAAGTTTTTTATTCGATGTGCAACTAAAATTCAGAATGTATTTTTCATTTCAAAATGTCATCCGATTGAAACAATGGCTTACTGGATATTCTCAGAAACACCGTTATACAGGGTGTCCAGAAACTATTTTGCCAAACGCAAACTACAGACACTAGATGTAATTTCATGTGCATCTAACCTAATTGATCTTTATCCAAAAGTTACTCCTAAGGGAGTTAGAGTTTTTTGAAGATGACGCTGTTAAGTCAGTTTTTTAAGCATATCTCAAAAAACCTCTACCTACAAACTTCAAACTTGGTACATTGTAGAACTCTGGAGTGATGAATTGTTTAATATAAACCAGTATTTTTTAAGGCCATCAGTTTTTTGACCAATTTTACATCAAATTCAAAAACTATGGCATTTTCTGATTCATGTGGTTCAAAAAAAAAAAAAATACCCAGCAGCTTTATACAATGTAACAAGTTTGAAGTTTGTAGGTATCGTTTTTTTGAGATATGCTTAAAAAACTGATTGAACAGCGTCATCTTCAAAGGGCGCTAGCTCCCTAGGAAAAAGTTTTGGATACAGGTGAATAAGATTGAATGGACATAAAATCATATCTATTATCTGTATTTTTCGTCTGGCAGGATAGTTTCTGAACACTGTATAGATTGTAAGAAACATTAAAATGCAATTTCTGCAAGTAGCACTAAATATGTGGGTGCCAGCTTCGTAGATCATTCCTTTTACTTCCTGAATAGTAAATTTTCTTCCAAGGTTGTTCATTATCGGGACCTGGACCGGCGGATTATTTTCTGCCTTCAACGATCGGTCACCGCAACCATGATATCTCCAAGAGTAGAGGCCCCAGCTTCACTATGGGTGTACGTTTACCAGGTCTATTTTGCGATCGTCGTGTGATGTCGGAGAGTCCGGGACCCAAGTACCAAGTAGAGTATCTGACTAAATACGGGAAGAGCGACGTCCCTTCCGCCGTGGCCGCAGAGCGCATCCGATCTAAATCCTGCAAACTTTGTAAGTTTCTCATACAGATATAAAAAAATTATAATCGAAACGTTTCATTCAAAACTGTGTCGAACATTTTCGAAGAAACATTAACTTCAGACGACAGGTAGTCTACTATATCACATAAAGCGAACAAGAAAAATTCCAAACTACTATATGGATAACAAACCATTGCGCCATCCGCTAAAGATTGGAAACAACAACTTACTGTTTACATCGAAAATGCAGAATTCCTTCTCGAGAACAACCTAAAAAAACACTTCCAATATATAAACAAAAAAATTGAAAAAAAAATATTTTTTTTCACACGCATCAGCAGATATCTGTCATCTCAAACCTACCTAATGGTCTATACCTAATACGATAATCAAACCTCACTTTGATTACTGCCCTTTTTTATTATGTCTTCTCAATTCAAACTGTATCTCATCATTGCAAAAACTGCAAAATAGAGGAATGAGAATACTGTTGAAATGTAACAGGTACACTCCCATAATATATATGTTGCAGGTTCTTGATTGGCTATCAGTTAAGGACAGATTTTTTTATTGTTCTATGATTTTTATTTTCAAAATAATAGCAGAAAAACTACCTACCTACTTCAACAAATCATCATTTATCAAAATGAAATTCATGATTATCCTACAAGGGGAAACATGAATTTTTATGTGACAAGAACAAACTACACGAGATCAATGAATTCACTAGTCCATCGAGGACTCATTGAATACAACAAGCTTCCAAAATGCATTATAAGTTGCAGTGTTATCATACATTTCAAAAAATTACTTATAGATTACCCAAAATCAAAATATATCTAAATCAGCTTGGGGTTTATTTACCACCATTCTGCACCATTTCACTTGATTGGGACTCAAAAAATATGTAAAATAATATAATTTTCATTTGTTTTCGTTTGTTTTCTTTTTCATTGTCATTTCATGTTCTTTCTTAGAAAATTTTTTACTTAAAAATTATTATTGTTAAGTAGTAACATTTATATATTGTTAGGATAATATTAATAAACTAACTTAGTATTTTAGAACTCTGGATATACTCACGGAAGCGCAAATTATGTATAATGTACTAGATGGCCATGGTCGAATTCCTATATCACATAAACTGAACAAGGAAAATTCTTCAATAATTCAGAAAGTATTTTTCGAATTGAGTAAGTTGCACTGAAAATATCTAATAAGATCGAAACAACTGTGTGCAGATTTTGAGTCGGAATGACTTGACATTTTCTATAATTCACTGTTGCCTTGTGGATGCGTCTCGGAATACATATATCCAACTTCAGTGGAAGATTGTTTCAGAATTTTGAAGACCTGACCATGCAGGGGGAGGCGGAAGGGAGATACAATTGTCCCGTGACGTAAATTAATTATTAAAAAAAGTTGAAATATCGAACTTTTAATTTGAAAAATATGTGATACTTTTTACGAAGAGATTAATGAAGTTTAGAATGGTTTTCTACACTGTCATTTGTTATATAATGTTTTTATAGTTCATCTGTGTCTGATTTAGTTTAATTAGTTTATTTTTGTTGATGTGTTGTATTAAGAAAAGTTTGATTTGTCTGAAAATATCCTTCAGTAAACACAAAAAAATTCTGTCTTCAGTTATAATGAAGATTTTTGTATTTTTGACTGGATTGTCTTTTTCGTTGTTCAGTATTCCATATATTTTTCATTTAAACTCTCAGAATTTATGTTTAAGTTATAAGTGTATTGAAATTCATTAAGGAATTATTCCACTTTCTGCAAACCTAGATACTGTAATATGTGTTGCAGTAGTCAGCAGAATGAGGTGGAAGAATATAATTAAATCAGGAATTTGATGGTAGATTCACCACCAAATAGATTCATTTTACTACTGCCTGAGTCTAGACTCTAAGTATATTTCTAGTCGTATTTTCCCCAAAAATAATAGACTATTGCACTGTATCAAAAATCGAGGTGAAGTGCTCGAGACATTTTGATGTTTGATATATATATATATATATATATATATATATATATATATATATATATACAGTGGTGAAGCCATGGGGCTGCAGCCCCCCCGAGATCTATAATAGTAACAAAAGAATTGAGATTACTAAGATGATAATTGTAAAATGAGCTCATCTACTATAATAAAATAAACTGGTCATTATCGGTCATGCATTAGATCTATTATTATGTACCGGATACGGGATGTGCGTTTTCAATTTAATTTTGAGAAGTAAATGTTATTTCTTACATAAATTCTACATGTTGATTTAGCGAATTTTTTACAATAGGTAAATATATGTTTTGTTTCATATACAACATATATGTAAGTTTATATTTAATGAATGAATTATTTAATGTCTTACTTAAATGTGTACATTTTGATTCATACTCCCGAAACTCAATCCTGGGTGCGCGCTTGTTTATATATATATATATATATATATATATATATATATATATATATATATATATATATATATAGATATATATATATATATATATATATATATATATATATATATATATACGAGGATATATTGAAAAATTCTTAGCCTACTATAGAACCAAACAAAATTTCAATGTCAAAATATTTTATTACTCAACATATTCTCCTCTCAATTGTATACATTCATTACAGCGAACCTGCAACGTCTCTAGACCTTTCAAAAAAATGTTTCTTTTTGCTCTGCAAACCAGACCTCCACAGCTTTTATTACCTCTCCTCGTTGGAAGAAAATTTACGACCTTTTAAACTTTTTTTCAATTGAGGAAAGAGATGATAGTCGGACGGAGCCAAATCTGGCGAATAAGGGGGGTGTTCTAGTAATTAAAACCCTAAATCACGAATTTTTTGCATGGCAACATGAGATTTGTGTGCAGGGGCGTTGTCCTGTAAAAACAAAACACCTTTCAATAGCTTTCCGCCTCTTTTCTCTCTAATTTTTTCCCATAGAGTGGTCAGTAATGTCGAATAGTAATCTCCAGTTATTGTTCTACCTTTATCCAAAAAAATCAATGATAATTACTCCATGGCAATCCCAAATTTTTCTGACACACCTCGTATACGACTGATACAATTTAATATCTGGTTGTTGAATTTTGGGTCTCAGAACATGCAAAACTCTTTAAAAAGAATAAACTTTTTTGATGAAACCAATAATAAAAAAGTTTTCCATGTAACTTACGTATATTATATAAATATATATATATATATATATATATATATATATATATATATATATATATATATATATATATATATATATATATATATATATATATATATATATATATGTCGAAAACAAAAGTTGTAGATCTCGAAACTATTCAGTATCTATTGGAGTTCCACAGGGTTCTGTTTTGGGTCCTCTAGTTTTCTTACTATTTGTTAATGATGTTCCTAAATTTGTTAATACTGACTCAGTCACCCTATTCGCCGATGACACATCATTGGTGGTATCGGCTAAGAGTATTGATGGGCTCAGGACCAAATGTGAGAGACTGGTGCAGGGATTCTCGGACTGGTGTTACAGAAACTCACTCATGCTTAATCTTACCAAAACTGAATTAATCCACTTTCAACTACGTGAATTCAGCTCAGGTGTTCCACTTGTTGTCAAGTTTCACGACCGCCAACTGAGGCCGACAGCAAGTGCAAGGTTTCTGGGACTTCATGTCGATAGCAATCTCAAATGGGACAGTCATGTCGAGCAACTATCCAAGAAGCTCAACAAATCTTTCTTTGCAGTCAGTCGCCTAAAACACATGCTTCCTCTGGAGAGCTTACTCACAATTTATTACGCATTAGTCTACAGTCACCTTAGCTACAATTCAGTTCTATGGGGTGGCTCATCTGGATCTGTTCGAGTTTTTGCTGCACAGAAGAGAATTATTCGCCTCATTTTCAACTTGAAACCTTATGAAACCTGTCGTCCAATATTTGAGCGACACAAGATTTTACCATTACCTTGTATCTATAGTTTGTTATTGGTTCGCCAAAAGCTGTCGGATCTTAATACGCTTTCCAGTTTCCACGGTTACGAAACGCGACATACTAATACAATATGTATTCCATTGCACAGAACAACCAAGTTTGAATTATCTCCGACATATGTAGGTATAAAGCTGTATAATCACCTACCAAACCGGATCATGAACTTGAATCCGAGTAGTTTCAAAAAAGAAATTAAAAAAATATTGTCTACTTTTTGTTTTTATAGTTTGAAAGAATATTTCTCTACTGATATTTGTTAAATTTCCATCTCGTCAACTTTTTTGTATTTTGTATACTGACATGTCCTATATATTTGTGTAATATCTAAAGGATAAATATATATTATTATTATTATATATATATATATATATATATATATATATATATTTATATTTCTATATATATATATTATATATATATATATATATATATATATATATATATATATATATATATATATATATATATATATATATATATAAATAATAAACATTATCTTCTTTTGAATTTAATAGCAAGTTCAACTTCTATATAAAAAAATTCCATTTGTTTTATAGTTTCGCACATGAGGAATCCTTCTTTCGAAAGACCGGAATCAACTTGTAGGAATCCGGGTCAGGACTTTCCGAGAAGGACATCTGACACGATTACGAAGAAGGCTTCTGAGGTCAAGTCATACGATAGTAGAAAAAATGCGAAAGTGGTAGAAAGTAGAAATCTGAACAATGATTTGAGGACGTTTTACGTGGAAAATCAGTCAAAACCGATGGCTAAGAGACAGAGGATTTCTAGCGCAAGATATAGCGATGCTTCTCATAGATTTTGAAGAAGAAACTGAAGAGATGTAGATTTATATTGTATATTAAAATATACATCATGTACTAAAGAAGTATTTGTAATAAATTTACGTAGTTTGGTTTGATTCTGAGTCAGATTAGTATCTAGGTAGAGGGTAGACTCATTCCCTAAATTGAAATCAATTTTAACTCATAACTATCGTCATTTTCCTGAAAAGATATATATCGAATTATATCGAATAAAAACTAAGAAAAACTTTTTGAATTCAAAATGGTGCAGCATTAAAGAAATTATTATTTTCTTTTGAAACAACCAGTGACATAACATTGAAAATATTCATGATCATGTTTGGGGCCTGATTGAAACCAAAATTTTTGTCATAAAAATAAGTAATACAGATTAGAAATGATGTCACAAAGAAAATATATAAGTATACAGGGTGTCGCACCGGGAATCGATCGATATAGAACAAAGTACGGATCAGACAATTTTGAAAATTTAGACGATTACTAATGTCGGTGTGGCCAATCCAACCAAAATAATTACAAGCAGCTGGCACTTCCGCTTATACCGGAAGTCGATATAGAATACCCTATATATTTTAGGGTTTTCGAAAAGAGCATAAAATTCTGAGTCGAAAATGCGAAGAATACCCTATGCCTAAACCTAGCCGTTCCAGAGATATTTGACATTTTATAGAAAATTTGAAAGGTGCAACGGTTTACAAGAACCGGTATAACTTTCTTCCTGTAAAAGATACTCATTTGCTTCTTGTCACATGAAAAGAACACAAGAAGAACTACGTTCTACAACTGAAACTAATTCAATAATATTATACCAAGTGTTCCGTTTTTTGCGTTACATTTCGTCAACTTCAAACCGCAAAAACTTGTTTAGGTCAAATAGAACAGCCTGTATTTTTTTACGTCAAGTTGTGTAAAATTGAATTCCCTTTTTTCTGATTGAGGGGTTAAGTTTACAACTTTTTGAAATATTTGTGATTTTATTAGAAATTCATGAATTGTTGTAACCATTTCATCAAAATAGCCATGATTACAAACAATCAGTCATTATCTTATGTCAAAAAATTCCAGCACGTTTGAATTATACCAACGAAAACTTTTTAATTTATTTATTGTGATAACCTTTGTACTCGATATCCAGAAAAACGGTAAATAACACTGTAACATGCGTATTAACGAATTGAAGATATGGCATGAACTAAAATAGCAGATAAGATCAATTTAAAATATTTCATTTTAATTTAATAAATTTCGCCCTCGAACCTTGACACATTTTTCGCACCTTCGAATTAGTTCCTCATGGGTAGCCCTTCTACGTCAAGTTGTGTAAAATTGAATTCCCTTTTTTCTGATATTTTAAATTGATCTTATCTGCTATTTTAGTTCATGCCATATCTTCAATTCGTTAATACGCATTGTGGGGGTTAAGGTTACAACTTTTTGAAATATTTGAGCTTTCATTAGAAATTCATGGATTATTTTATTTGGGGAACTATTAAAAATAAAGTTTATGAGAGCCCATTAACAACCATTGAATATTGTATGCAGAGAGTAAGAAATGCCTTTCAAAACATATCACAGGATTCAATTAGAAGGGCTACCAATGAGGAACTAATCCGAGGGCGGAATTTATTAAATTAAAATGAAATATTTTAAATTGATCTTATCTGCTATTTAAGTTCATGCCATATCTTCAATTCGTTAATACGCATGTTACAGTGTTATTTTCCGTTTTTCTGGATATCGAGTACAAAGGTTATCACAATAAATAAATTAAAAAGTTTTCGTTGGTATAATTCAAACGTGCTGGAATTTTTTGACATGAGAGAATGACTGATTGTTTGTAATCATGGCTATTTTGATGAAATGATTACAACAATTCATGAATTTCTAATAAAATCACAAATATTTCAAAAAGTTGTAAACTTAACCCCCACAATGCTAATATCAGAAAAAAGGGAATTCAATTTTACACAACTTGACGTAAAAAAATACAGGGTGTTCCATTTGACCTAAACAAGTTTTCGCGGTTCGAAGTTGACGAAATGTAACGCAAAAAACGGAACACTTGGTATGATATTATTGAATTAATTTCAGTTGTAGAACGTAGTTCTTCTTGTGTTCTTTTCATGTGACAAGAAGCAAATGAGTATCTTTTACAGGAAGAAAGTTACACCGGTTCTTGTAAACCGTTGCACCTGTCAAATTTTCTATAAAATGTCAAATATCTCTGGAACGGCTAGGTTTAGGCATAGGGTATTCTTCACATTTTCGACTCAGAATTTTATGCTCTTATCGAAAACCCTAAAATATATAGGGTATTCCATTTGAAATAAGCAAGTTGGTATCGACTTCCGGTATAAGCGGAAGTGCCAGCTGCTTGTAATTATTGGATTGGCCACACCGACATTAGTAATCGTCTAAATTTTCAAAATTTTCTGATCCGTACTTTGTTCTATATCGATCGATTCAGTTCCCGGTGCGACACCCTGTATATTCTTGTACAGCATAAATAAAGCAAAAACTGACCTCTGTTCATTTGAATTATTTATCTTCAAACCATGAACAGATGAATCTCTTTGAGGAAAATCGTATGAGAGGGTTGAAAATTTGTAAATGAAATGAGTCGCTGTTTGGGCAAAATTTAACGTCAGTGACGAAGTTCTGCCAAGTCAATTAGTTAAATTTACTTTTAATTAACTTCTTCAGTCAATTCTTATGAAAATATCTAGTTAACATCAAATTGAACAAAAACAATTTACTACGTTCATTATCACAAAAATACTTTGAAAAATATTACACTGCGATTGCAGTTTCGGTCACTAGACCATCATCAAAAAAAATAAATTCACATCTTTAACATATTTTGGTCCTCTAACAGAAAAAGTTGCTAATGTCATACCTGAATGTAATATTAAAATTGCTTTCGAAACTAAGACAAAACTCTCAAGATTTTTATTCAATGCCAAAGATATCACTTCAAAATTTGAAAGTTCAGGAGTTTATAGGTTGATTTGTCCTGTATGTAGAGGAGTGTATATAGGTCAGACTGGTCGATCGTTCAAGACAAGATTTAAAGAACAATCTTTTTTGAAAAATAAAACGGATTCAACGTTTTCAAATCATTGCCGTGAAAACCACCACCCGTTTCCACAAATAGATAACTTTCAAATTATGCACAAATTACCGAAAGGAACCAAACTTACTCACTTAGAATCATTAGAAGTTTTTAAACTCAATCATAATGCAAAAGATATCTTGCTGAACGACCAGATTGACTTGATATATTCTCCTATATTTATAGGCCAAGCTACAGAGATTTTTTCATGTAAAAAGTGTTAGAAGAAAACCAGCTCCGTCATTGTTTGTGAAATAGTTCCACAAAAATCGTCGTTTTTTTTTAGTTTTTTGCTTATAAAATTGAAACTATCAGAGTAATCGTGATGGTGTCAATAGACTTATTGTAGAAAATGAAAAGACGAAAAAAATGAGAGGTCGGACGACTCGATCAGGCCCTTAGTGTAAGGGAAAATTGGAAAAAACCGGCCAAAATGCAGTTTTTTCAAAAATTCATAACTCGGTTATTTTTTGAGTTGAAGCGTAGATCCTCCGGTTAGTATTATTTATCAATATATACATTATTTGTGCGAAGAGCAGGAACTGTCCAATGCATAGTTTTTGATCTGTGGCCATTTGAATATTTTACTATGCAATTTTCCAGCAGACCTGAATGCGACAGGTATGGTTTGATTTCAATTTATAAAAAAGATTTTGAAAGTAGAATTCTCATAGTTCAAAACGTTCATCTTTGTTATACATGAAAACGCTGAGAAATATGTTAAAAATAAAGCTGAACATGACGAAAAACGGCCGAGAAATAACCGTCATGTTCAAAATGCCGACGCTTTCTAATGTCGTGCTTATCCTTGCCTGCTGCTCTACCCCCACTCTTCAACTATTCTCACGCGCTCGGCCCTTTTTCGTCATGTTCAGCTTTATTTTTAACATATTTCTCAGCGTTTTCGTGGAAAACCAAGATAAACGTTTTGAACTATGAGAATTCCACTTTCAAAATCTTTTTTGTAAATTGAAATCGGACTATACCTGTCGCATTCAGGTCTGCTGGAAAATTGCATAGTAAAATATTCAAATGGCCACAGATCACAAACTATACATCGGACAGTTCCTGCTCTTCGCACAAATAAAGTTTATATTGATAAATAATACTTACCGGAGGATCTACGCTTCAACTCGAAAAATAACCGAGTTATGAATTTTTGAAAAAACTGCATTTTGGCCGGTTTTTTCCAATTTTCCCTTAGACTAAGGGTCTGATCTAGTCGTCCGGCGTCTCATTTTTTTCGTCTTTTCATTTTCTACAATAATTCTATTGACACCATCACGATTACTTTGATAGTTTCAATTTTATAAGCAAGAAACTGAAAAAAAGAGCTATTTTTTGCATAAAATTGTTAATAACAAAGATATAAATAATAAAGTCGAGTGAAAAACATATCACTATATCATGTGGAACTATTTGACAATGGCGGAGCTGGTTTTCTTCTAACACTTTTCGCACAAAATGCTCACTCTAAATCTCTGTAGCTTGGCCTATTAGTGTAAGGTAGGTGAAGGGAATATGCTCATGTTGGTAATATGCCCACTTGCCTTATACTTCTATTGGTTTGAAATAATTCCGCAAGGTGACTGAAACGTCAGTTGTTACTTCATTTCCATCAATAATAAGCAATTCCACGTGTAGTTGCATTCAAACAGTCGTTAGATGCTAGTGGTTTGTGTTCGGCAGACATCATTTATAAAAAGTTGTGAATTTAATTCGCTTGGGACTGTGCTGAGGTGTAACATTTATATCAAGGTAAATTCATGAGTAGAATGCTTATATTTTTGTGTTTAATATGATATTTTTTTTTGATAAATAATTTGATATTATGTCGAAAAAAAATAAATGTTGTTCAAGTGACTTGTAGGTAATATGCCCATATCCAGGTGAAGTGAATATGCCCCCTGGTCATATTACTTGCAGTAGAGAGTTTTTCATGTTTCGGAGTAATTCATATTTTTATCGGTTTCAGATGTCACATTATCAATCTAGAGGACAAACATCTCAATGGCCGGAAGAAAACTTCAGCGAGCACTAAATGCTATTGCAAATGGGCAATCCAAGAACTCAGCATCGAAGGATTTTCACATATCGAGAAGAAATGCTAGAGACATCTTACAAAGACCAAGAAAAAACAAGAAACAGAGGGAAGGCTATTAACAGTAAGGCAGTGGTAGTAGAAAAAGATGTTTTCAAAGAAAAAAGTTTAATAAAGAAACTAGGTATGTCAAAAAAATACAATAGCCAATTCAAAAGTAGTAAAAAAAGATGTTTATAAAAAAAGATGGTTACACAAAAATTACGTCAAAAAATACTACAGCAATCCAAAACACAATGAGGAATCTTGGTACCTACTGTAAAGTCTGTCAAGAAGATGAAGAGAAAGATATGAGACTATGCTTGACCTGTGCCACATATGTACCTACATGAGGAATATGTTGGACTTACCAAAAATGACAAATTGGTTTTTGTCTGCCCAAAATGTGAATAAACATTGTCCTATTTCACTTTGTATTTCTAGACAGTTGGTGTTATTTTTTAGAGCAAGAGTTTTTTATTTATATTATTTCTAAGTTAAATTTAAAAGATTTTGTTTTCTTTTGTGTTTTCAAATACTTAGGAAAACGCTTCAAAATAGTTCATGATTTTCACTTTTTATTTCAAGATTTTAAAGTGAAATTAATATGATTCTTTTACTTTATAGGGCTGCGAATATTACCAACTTTCCCATGGGCGTTTTACCAACATGGGCTGTTAATATGCCCAGATGCGAAAATTTAAATAAACAATTATACAAAATATACAAAGTCATATTTTGTTCTATCTATCAGTTTGAATTAACACATGGGTATAAAGAAAGGACTCTCGCACAAACGGGAATTAATAACTGTTTTATTTAATTTTTTATTTAGGTTTCTTTTTAACATGGGCATATTCCCTTCGCGTACCTTATTCAAACAATAACGATTTTTCTAAGAACATTTTATTGTACCAATTTGGGAAATCCACTTGGATTAGCCCTTCTTGAAATGTCTTCCTCTTGTCTATTTAGGTACCTGTAATAATTCTTTCCCACCCGTAAGCGCAAATCTATAATTATTTTGTATTCAGTTCTTAACTCAATCTGCCCGATGATGGTCTAGTGACCGAAATTGCAATAGCAGTGTAATATTTTTCAAAGTATTTTTGTGATAATAAACGTAGTAAATTAAAATTTAGTTTTTGTTCATCATGTTAAATTATCACGTGGTAGCGACGGATTTCATCAACTATTTATGAAATAAATACTTTCTTATGAAAAACAAGATGTTCTGATTATTGGACCCATGTATCAGGTAAAAATCACACTTTCAGTGATGGAAGCGTTTTCATAAATATATTGAGGAATTAAAAAAGTATGATAAATAATTAAATGAAGAATTCTCATTCTTTGTAAACATAATAGTTTTGAGTGTTTCGGGATATTTGCTTTCTTCAATATATGTTTCGGTAGTTGATGAGTGTGCTGTAGAATATATAAACATATGGAAATGTTTTATTATGAAGAGTGGTTTGGTTAATCCATTTATTTCAATAGCTTAAAATTTGGATGTTTATTGAATCATTCATTCCAGAGGAAAATAAGGAATACTAATAGAAAATTTTAACCTAAGGGATTATTTCATATCTAGCTCATTTGATTCAAAGTTGCAGACATGTATTTGTTCGAGTTTTTGCTGATGGTATTCGTATTAATTCAACCTAACGAATCTGCAATACCGAAAGTACAAATTTCCAATACGGAAACAGATGTCAAGTTTTGGAAAAATATATCGCTTCTTAATTCCAATAACTTCAGATTTTTCGCGTTCGTGGATGCCTACGACGAGAATATTGGTATAAAAACAAAGAATGCATTGAACGAAATACCTTTGCCTTGCGTCATAATGAAAACTGAGAAAAAATTTGAAGTATTCGACCATTCTTCTGTGACTTTTCCGACATACTTATTTATCTATTTGCGTGAATTTGAAGATGTTAACCCGAAGCTTGACTACGTCCAGAAACTAAACTTCTTCAAACCCACCATTCCTACATTTTTCATAACAAATTTTGAACTAGAAAACATGAATACCTTGAAAAACTTCATGCGAAAAGTTTGGAGTAATTATAGACTGGTACATTTCGGAGTCCTATTTTTGTCCCCAAAAATGATTCTGTTGGCGTATCAACCCTTCAGAGACGAAATATTGAATACAACCATAATGAGTGTAAATAAATATGACACTGTAGATCTTCGTTTCGAGGATTTTAACGGAGTTATTGTGAAAATGGTGTTATTTGATAATTTACCGGAAATTTTGAAGAGAAAACTTGGATTGGTAAGTGAAGCATGGACTAATTTGATCAAGAGTTTGAACATAACGTATCAAAAGACATTCATTAGAAACGACTACTCACGTGCCATACAAATGGTCCATAAAGGTGAAGTGGATTTTTGCCCATATAAATACTTTATGAATAACAGGACGTTGGAAATGGATTTCATACCTCCTTACCATATAGAATACTTGGTAGCCCTCGTACCAGCACCAAGAAAAATCCCGCAGTCCTTATATCTTTTGATGACCTTAACTCCTAGATTTTGGTTATTAATTTTTGTTTCATTGTTATCACTGACTTTCATAGCTATCATCGGAAAAAACAATAAGAAAGGAAAACAACATTTGATATTCATATTTATGGGCATTTTATGTAACCAGCCAATCAACAGAATCTCGTTGTATAAGTCTTTTCATATTTTATTATTGAACTTATGGCAGGTCGCCTGTTTGCTTATTTTAACAGCGTTCCAGGGTTATCTTCTAAAAAGTCTATTAATACCAAAATACTTAACGCCAATAAACACCATAATGGAGCTCAAGTCATCCAACTTGTCCGTATATGTAACATCTGAGTTGAAATATTTGGTTGAAGAGTCTGTCCCTCTGTTGAAGCAACAACTTGTTCCTTTGAAAAATGAAGAACTAGACAAGGTGATTCTAGAAACTGACCAACCAAGAAAAGTAGTAATTCTTACTTATTCCATTGCTGAAATGGTGATTGAGGTTTATCGAAGAAACGAAAGCGACAATGTATATCACATAATGAAAGAAGTACTAATACCTGGATTCTCCGTTAACTTTTTCACAAAAAACTCACCATATGTAAACATTTTTGGCAAAATGATCTTAAATCAGTTTCAGTATGGTTTAGATAGGCAACAGAAGTTCGATGCAAAATACTCGAGGAAAAATGATAGCATCAAATTATCATTAGGACATTTATATGGTGCCTTTTTCGTTCTTTCATTTGGTCTATTTTTGTCAATTTTTGTTTTCATTTCAGAAAAGATTCATGTTGATCATTAAAATCTGTATTATCTACTACGGGGGTCTCCAAAATACGGACCGAGGGCCAAATCTGGCCCGCGACAGCCAATATTGTTTTTACTGAAGAGAGCCTTAGTATCCCCTATATTTAAAAGAGGCGACACTGCATTGCCCGAAAATTATAGGCCAATTTCTCTTTTACCAGTTATATCAAAGGTTTTCGAAAAATGTATTTCGTCTAGAATAGTTCATTACTTTGAGGAAAATAAATACTTTTCTGACTCTCAGTTTGGGTACCGTAAGAGTAAGGACACCACGTTGGGTATCCTGGACTTCGTAGGGTATATCTTCGGTCGTTTGACGACCAACAATTTAGTGCTGCGCTATTTTGTGACCTGAGCAAGGCCTTTGACTACGTACCACATGATATCATCCTAGAGAAACTGCAAGCTTATCATTTCAGTCAAGACAGTATAAGGCTTTTCAATTCATATCTTTCGGAGGAAACTCAGGTTGTGAGGGTTGGCGGCGTGTCGTCTGCGGAGAGTAAAGTGACTATTGGAGTGCCTCAAGGATCAGTTTTGGAACCCATACTGTTTCTAATATATATATAAATGATCAACCTTTGAAGTATGGTGGTCTAAAGTACACGCTTTTTGCGGATGATGCGTCGGTGTCTTCAGCCACGCAGTCACTTGAGGGAGCGAAGAATGGCCTGGTGATGATGCAGAGGGGGGTTGAGTCTTGGTTTAGCACTAACATGCTGCTTCTTAATAAAAATAAAACAAATAAGATCATTTTCTCAAGGAGAGATACTGCCACTGTGAATGAAAATATTACCCAAGTTAAATTCTTGGGCGTTCACCTCCATCCTAAGTTAACGTGGGAGGCTCACATTACAACAGTAGCCAAAAAACTTGGAAGTTGTCTGTTTGCGATGCGTGGACTTGTTGGATGTGTTTCGGAGAGTGTTCTAAGGACTGCTTATTTTGGCATTTTCCATTCTGCTATGGTGTATGCTGTCCTTGCATGGGGACATACAGCTCAGAATCTCTGCTTTGCAAAGGAAGGCAATAAGAATCGTTTCTGGACTAGGGGATAGAGATGATTGCAAGCGGGAATTCAGGCGTCTGAAAATATTAACATTTCCATGTATCTAAATACTGGAGAATGTCATGTATGTAAGAAGATACGGGGATCTGTATCGAACTCACAGGGATGTCCACGACTTTAACACGCGACACCGAGACGATTTTGTTGTCACCTATTGTAGGTTGAGGAGGTGTCGGGATGGCACTGGGTACCTGGCTACAAAGTTTCATGATGTATTGTCCTTGGAGGTGCGGAGTCTACCACTTATGAAATTCAAAAGCAGGGTAAAGAACATGCTACTGAGGAATGTTTTTTACTCTTTTGAGGAATTTTCAAATTGTTATATAGATCTTTTAACTCGAAAAAAAAATAATAATAATGATAATAATTTGTTGAAGATAATTTAATTCACCTTTTGGGCAGTTATTGCAATATGTGTTATAGATGCTATGTGCCTTTATCTTAGGACTTTAAGTTTGTCTGTTGTATTTTTTTCGTACCTACTATTTTTATTGTTGTATTATTACCATATTACTTTTGTTTGAAGTGTGTAAATGCAAATTGTATGATAACATGAATAAAGTATCTATCTATCTATCTATGAATGATTTTCAGATAATTTTGCTATATTGAGATATTGTCATTAAATTTCAAATTGTACAAAAGTTCAATTTCAATAATGAATTTGATAACATGGAATAAATGAAAGTGTTTTTGTGTCGATCCTAATTAGTTTAATTTTAGTGTTTTTGAAACAAAATGTATCGATTGTGATATGCTCTTTTTATTGGTCAAACTGTTACGTACATCGATACCAGATTGGATAAATATCGAAAATCAATTGAACAAAGTATGAAAGACACTTAAATTTCGGAAAATTGCATAAAGAATAACCATTTCATAGATAAAAAAAATTCAGAGATTTTCCATTTACTGAACAAAAGAGAGAGATAGACGCTTTAGAGAATACGTCTGTATGCTCTAGGAACTTGAGGCCCCTACACATGGGTGTCGATGTGTTAATGCATCAACGTTCATCCAAAAACATGCAACCAATAATGTTAATGTGGATGCAAAAAACGCACGGTTTTGAATTCACAACCCGGATGAATGCCGCGTTGATCTTTTCAGGAATCGCTCGAATTTTTGGATGCGCATTCCAACAAATGCATTCAAGTCTCTTCGTGTGGATACAAATTACCGTGGAGTGTGCGTTTTTGAAGCAGTAGCGGCGGTTAAGTTTATGAAATAATTTTTTACTACAGTAGGTAGTTGACCTACCCTGCTTGTGTCAGACAAAATCAAAGCACTATTCAGACCGAAATGAAAAAAATAAGCATACAAAATATTGATAGACAAGCTGCAAATCATTCAACCAAATGCTACAAAAAGTACAGTTGTCGCTAAAATCAATAGTTTTCGTGGTGGGTATCGGAGATAAAATGACAAAGTTTTTATCTCAAAGAGAAGTGGTACGGTGAGGCTTTCGGAGATATAAAAGTAGTGAATTTTAAATCTTCGTAATTTCTTCCAGTAATTTCTGCAGTCATTGCCGATCTCATCATTGCATCCTGACTATTTATTAACGGAGTAACCATGTTCAAGAGTTACGAATAGGTGTCTCCATCTATCCTTACGTAATAGCACGAGTCCTCTAGTTCTAACCTCCATTTTTCTAACAGGTCAATGTGTGAAAACGTTTATCGTTTTAGAATCCAACCTTTACTCCAGATTCGGAGACGATTTTTATTTTCCATTTGCTTTTCAAGTTCATAAGTACACGCCACTGTAACTAGAACTAAACATTCCGCTTTCTCAGACATCTGGACAAAACTATGGTTTTGTACGTACGTGTGTACGCAATCAGTTGCACGTTAGTGGTTGCACGTTTTTTGATGCACGTCGATGTATCAAGACATTGACGTCCGTGTGTAGCCCGCCTTACCCATCAATGACCAATAGATCTTAGGATATCCGAACTCATTGAAACTATAATATAAATAGAGACATTGTTGCATTTTCAAAACAGAAAACTCTTGATACGGAGTCTCTGATTGAATCATATCTAACGGAATTCAAGTTGTTAAGTGGAGAAATGAACATAACAACATAACGCAGCCATAATTGATGACATTTTTTGTATATGGTGTGGGACGGATAGACAGTTAGATAATTTTCTCAAATACATTAACTCTTTTCACCCTTCAATTCAATTCACAAAAGAAATAGAAAATGAACAACATTCCCTTAACTATTTAGATATCCAAATAACTAGAAAAGAACATGCTCTCACATTTAATATCTACAGAAAACCTACTTTTACAGATACGCTAATACACAATGATAGCAGTCAACCAATTAAAATTAAATTAAGTGCATTTCACTCATTCATACATAGACTTTTTGCCATTCCTCTTTCTGAAGAAAATTTCACTAAGGAAGTTAATATTTTAAAATTATTAGCAATAAATAACGGCTATAAAGACATCTTGATTGATCAAATGATAAAGAAAAAACGACATAAGAATATTCTAAATTCAATTTACCCCTCACCAGTCATAAAAAGCGAACAAAAATATCATTTAATAAACTATACTCCAGGAATTAGTAATAAAATCATCAACAGATTATCACAAAACGGTATTAAAAGCATATGTACAAATAAACGTAATTTAAAGTCACTCTTAGTCAATAACAAAGATGGGAATAATATTGGAGAAAACAGTGGTGTTTACAAAATCTTCTGCAATGAATGCCCAGCCTTTTATATCGGACAAACAGGCAGAAAAATCAACACTCGCGTAGAAGAACATAAAAAGTCAATTTTGTTTAACAAAAACACCACTGGTTTCTCAGAGCATTGTATGAAATTTAACCATTTCATCGACTTCGAGAAAACAATATGCCTCCACCCAGGTAAAAAGGGCAAACGTCTTGACCTGTTGGAAATTTTAGAAATTAGTAGTGCCATTAAGAGGAATTACCCCATCGTAAATGAACAAGTTGAATACCAAATTTCCCCTCTACTACAATCAATATTATAAATGAGCTTGTTGAGTATTTTTCTGTTCAGTCTTGATAATGGGCCCATAACCCGAAACTAGTTGACTAATTTAATTGTTAATTTTTATTCAATATATTTGTGAAACTTAAAGCCAAGTGTTTTTATTTTAAATATCAGTATTTAATCATGTTGCACCAAGTGATAAGCGAAACTTCAATATTAGTTATTAAAAATTAAAATCTTAAATCTAGATTAACCTAGCATTTACCTCACAGCGAAACTGCTTTAGTGAGGTACAAAAACATAATGTGGCGTTTAAATAGCGATTACCATAACCCAACATTCTATTGATAGGTGCATTAATCATATAGTTAGTACGACAGACGGGGTACGCGAATAAGTTGTCATTCCTTGTTCTTCTGAACGGTACTTGAAGGCAAATTTGGCCAAGTAAATCATTAGAGTCAACAAGATTATTCAGACACTTAAAGAGAAACACCAAATCAGATATAATTCTTCTTACTGATAAAGGCTGTATACCCAACTGAGTGCGAATAAATGTTACGGAAAAATTGATTCGAGGAATTGACCTCCTGAAGGAAATGTAACGCAAAAATTTATTCTGCACCCGTTCAATATATTGCGAATCAGCCTCGTAATGAGGTGACCAAACAATTGACCCGTACTCAACAATAGGTCTACAAAAAGCAAAATAAAGCAATTTCACAGTAGCCTCATCAGAGAATTCCGCTCAATTCCGACGAATGAACCCCAACACTCTCAATGCACGGTTAGTCATTATTCTGAAGTGTTCCTTGAACTCAAGTTGACTATGCAAATTTATGCCAAGATCACTAATGATATTAAAACGCTCAAGACTTGCACCATCAACCGAGTATGGATAAAATACTGGGTTACTGGTTCGATGGAAGGTAATACATTTACATTTCAGAAAGTTCATACTCAGCAGAAGACCCGAAAGCCATTCCACCACAGCCAACACGTCCCTGCTTTATCGTGTAAACAAGATGCACTTTATCGTGTAAACAAGATTTATTTCTTCCCCCGGTGGCCAACCCCCCAACCAATTCGAACCAAAACCAATCCTATTCAAGATATCATACAAAACTACCTAGATACAAACTTTCAATTCTATTGCTACAAAATTGCGCCGTTTATTGTGTAAACAAGTTTCCTTTCAACCCCCTCCCCAACCAATTCGAACCAAAACCAATCCCATCCAATATATCATACGAAACTACCTATTTACAAACTTTCAAACTTAATGCTACAAAATTGCGCCTTGTAAACAATATTTGCTTTCTTCAATATATGTTTGGGTTTTGGGTTGATGAGTATGGTGTAGGACCAAGGATATATGAATTTAAGTGAGACATAGAAATGTTTCAATTATGCAGAGTGGTTTGCTCAATCCATTTAATTCGGTTGCTCAATGAAATTTACATCTTGATTGAATTATTTATATTGCAGAGGAAGATAGGGATACTACTATAAAATTTTAGCTGAAAGAATTATTTTATGTCTAGACATTTCAGTTCAAAGTTGCAGACATGTATTCCTTCCAGTTTTTGCTGATGATATTCGTATTGATTCAAGATAACGAATGTGATATACCAGGAGTTCAAATTTCCAATACGGAATTAGATGTCGCTAAGTTTTTGAAGAATATATCCCTTCTTAATTCCAATAACTTCAGATTTTTTGTGTTCGTGGACTCCTACGATGAGAATTTTGGTATAAAAACAAAGAATGTTATGAGTAAAATACCTTTGCCGCGTGTAATAGTCAAAACGGAGAAAAAATTTGAGGTATTCCACCAATCTTCTGTGACTCTTCCGACATTTTTATTTTTCTATTTGCGTGAATTCGAAGATGTTAACCTGAAGCTAGACTACGTCCAGAAACTAATCATCTTCAAAATCACCATTCCTACATTTTTCATAGCCAATTTTGAACTAGAAAACATGAATATTTTGAAAAACTTCATGCGAAAAGTTTGGAGTAATTATAGACTGGTACATTTCGGCGTCCTATTTTTGTCCCCAAAAATGATACTGTTGGCGTATCAACCCTTCAGAGACGAAATATTGAATACAACCATAATGAGTGTAAATAAATATGACACTGTAGATCTCCGTTTCGAAGATTTGAACGGAATTATTGTGAAAATGGTGTTATTTGATAATTTACCGGCAATTTTGAGGAGAAAACTTGGATTGGTCAGTGAAGCATCGAAATTATGGACTAATTTGATCAAGGGTTTGAACATAACGTATCAAAAGACATTCATCAAAAACGACTACTCACGTGCAATAAAAATGGTCTATAAAGGTGAAGTGGATTTTTGCCCATATAAATACTTTATGAATAACAGGACGTTAGAAATGGATTCCATACCTCCTTACCATATGGAATATTTGGTAGCCCTCGTACCAGTACCAAGAAAAATCCCGCAGTCCTTTTATGTTTTGATGACTTTAACTCCTCTATTTTGGTTATTAATTTTAGTTTCATTGTTGTCACTGACTTTCATAGCCATCATTGGAAAAAACAGTAAGAAAGGAAAACAACATTTGATATTCATATTTCTGGGCATTCTATGCAACCAACCAATCCACAAAATCTCTTTGTATAAGCCTCTTCATATTTTTTTAATAAACTTATGGCAGGTCGCCTGTTTGCTTATTTTAACAGCATTTCAGGGCTATCTTCTGAAAAGTCTATTAATACCAAAATACCCGACGCCAATGAACTCCATATTGGAACTGAAGTCATCTAACTTGCCCATATATGTACAATCTGATGTCAAATATTTGGTTGAAGAGTATGTTCCTCTGTTGAAGCAACAACTAATTCCTTTAAGATATGAAGAACTAGACAATATGATTCTAGAAATGGACACACCAAGAAAAGTAGTAATTATTAGTTATTCCACTGCTAAGATGGTGATTGGGATTTATAGAAGAAACGGAATCGAGTATAATTATCACATAATGGAAGAAGTACTAATTCCCGGATTCTCCACTTACTTTTTCACAAAAAACTCACCATATGTAAATATTTTCGGCAAAATGATCTTAAATCAGTTTCAGTATGGTTTAGATAGGCAACAGAAGTTCGATGCAAAATACTCGAGGAAAAATGATAGCATCAAATTATCATTAGGACATTTATATGGTGCCTTTTTAGTTCTTTCATTTGGTCTACTTTCGTCTATTTTTGTTTTCATTTTAGAAAAGATTTTTTTTAGTTATTGAAATTTGTCATATTTACTGGATAAATAATCACCATCAATGGGTTTCTGATCGTTTTGCTAGTTTTAGATATAGTCAATCAATAGCTCATCAGAATTTATTCATTTGGTTTATTTGATAAAAATAAAAGCTTCGATGATCGTATCATTATCATAAATGTATTGAGGAATGAAGAAAATATAATAAACTGTAAAATGAAGCAATTCTAGAATAAGGACTTATTCTTTGTAAAAATAATATTCAAACTAGGTTTAGGATTTTTGGAATATTGGCTTTCTTCAATATATGTTTGGGTCATTGATGAATGTTTTGTAGGGCATAAAAACATAAATGAGACATAGAAATGTTTTATTGTAAATAAAACTTCACAGTTTTTTATTTTTCACTATATTTTGTTAACATGAAAATTGTTTCGCAAAACACAGTGGCTTCTTCAGATGTATAATACATACCAACTTTTACAACGAGAATCTTGAAAGATTAAGAAAGGGAATATACAATAAGAATGGGGAAAACCTAAACGAAATCACTTAGCAGGTAGGAAGTACAAACTATTTATATATATATATTTATATATATATATATATATATATATATATATATATATTTGCAAGTTTACATCATATACAGAATATAATATTGCATATATAATAATTGTACATCACACAGGACGTATCTCGCATCCCCGTTTCCATTGGTCTCTATCTCTCCAATCTTCTTCTTCCATATTTCTTGCTGTCATGGCCTCTCGTACGCCCTCAATCCAGGATCGACGCGGTCTTCCTCTTTTCCTTCTCTGAGGTGGTCTCCATCTAACCATTTTTTGTGGCCACCTCTCCTCTTCCATTCTTCGGACATGCCCGTACCACTTAAGTCTTTTCTCCTCTATATTGTCCATAATTGTTCCTTCTACACCCATCCTTCTTTTTATTTCTGTATTTGGGATTCGGTCCAGTTTAGTTAGGCCACAACTACGTCTCCAATACATCATTTCTGTTGCTTTTATTGTCTCCATGTCTCTTTTTGTGATTTCCCATGCTTCACTTCCATACGTTGCTATAATCCGTACAATCACGTCATATATCATTTTCTTTGTTTTAGTGGATATGCTCTTTGGCCATAGTATCGGATGTAATTGTAAAGGTTGTTCCTAAATATTTAAATTGCTTTACATGTTTGATTGTGTTATCTTCTAGATCTAGATCATGCCCTTCTCCTCCTACTACCATGTATTGTGTTTTTTCTGTGTTGACCTGCAATCCCCATTTAGCAAACTATTTATGAATTGGGAAAACACAATAGGCACAAATATTCAATATTATATCTAGAAAAGATTTAAAAACGGTGAATTATTCATATCTAATTGGTCATTTAACAAATTATTGAATTGTTCCATACTATTAAGTATGAAAATGTCAGTGAAACGGATTGTGCAACTGTTGTTGTTTTATTATATGTGAAAATCGTTAAATTCAGAGTTTCATTTCTCAAACATGACGATGACAAAACAAAACGAGAACCGATTGAAGATCGCAGAACGAAGAATTCTTAGAGGTATATACGGACCGGTCAAGGACAACATCGCACAGCTATACATAATGAGAACTAACAGGGAATTGGAAGAACTTTACAACCAACCAGATATAGTGAAAATAATAAAGTCAGAAAGATTGAGATGGGCTGGCCACGTTAAGAGACAAGATCAACGTATCGTCAAGTTGGTATGGGAAGAATGTCCGGAAGGGAAGCGGCCGCTGGGAAGACCAAGGATGCGATGGAAAGATAATGTTGCTGCGGACCTGAGGACGCTGAACATCGAGCGAGCAGAAGAACTAATGATGGACCGCAGCAAATGGAGGCAGATTGTGAAGACAGCGAAGACCCACCCCGGGTTGTAATGCTACAGAGAGAGAGAGAAAACTGATTTCCCAATTTCAAACATTTGACAGTCCGTCGAAACCAACGGACGCCGGCACATCCAGTCAAAGTTTTTGGCACTAAAAAGTATTTATTTTGCTTCAGTTAACTTGTTTTTTGGTATTTTATTTTAAATGAATACAGGTAAATTGAATATAGATTGAGTTTGTGCATACATTTGGCCTTGTAACTGCGTGAAAACTATGCCGCAAAAGTTTTGATATTGTTTTTACTTTGAAGGATATATTTTTTCAAAGAATAAGTTATGAAAGAGCCGGGCGAATGGGCCTTGAAACAGCTGGCTCTTTCATAACCTGCTCTTTCTTAGCCCTGGATTGGAATTGAGTAAATAATATAAACTATTAACAAATATGCATTTTTTCTTATATAACATTATTATTACTCCTCATTTAACCTCTACCCCTACTGTTGCGATTCCGAGATTTCTAGGCAACAAATTATATCATCGGAAATGATGACACCATTTTCTAAAGCAAGGCCAAGACAAAGCACAACGCGCTCTACGTCTACCATCGTGACTATCACTCCCAAAATGAAAAACTTAGAAGAAGCAGAGTGTGATGTAAAGAAACCAAAAATTATTATTTAAAAAAATTATCACGAAATAGTTCATAAAAACTCTTGATAAAAACTCCGTACTGCAAGATAACTGAATCGTAATGGCTATCGTATTTGCTGAAGTGAGAAAAGAGGTTGCTCGGAGCAGAAAAAACTCAAAAACAAATGAAAATAGCGATGATCATATGAAAACAGTGATCAAGATTGCAGTTTCAGTGCAAAATTTGATTTTTCTGATTGGGCCCAAGAATCCTGTGGCATTAAAGGACAAAAAAAGTTTTGCAAGACATGTTTCTAATTTTAAAAATACTACATTATATACTCCAAAGTTCCTAGAAAGTCTAAATATATAATAGGTATGACAGAATATTATTTCAATATTAAAGCGTTTGTTTGAAATATTTTAAATGACTAATAGAATCAAAAATTTCATAAGATTTTAAAAGAGATTTATTAGAATTGTCTTCTTGTTTTTTTGTAATAGTGCAATTATTATTACTTTGCATAATTTTCACAATTACACTTTAAAATACATACTGGTCTTTCATAACTTTTAGTAGCTCTTTCAATACAGAAATGTTATGAAAGAGCCAAAAGACACATTTTTTAAAATGAATATTTCGTTGATTTTCTCATATTTTTAAAGGTATTTTCGTGCGAAATTATCTACTTAAAGAAAAAAAAAATCATCATTTCTTCCATCAAAATTATATTCTTCACCTATACATTTTTTTTGACCTTTTACATGTTAACGGTTGTAGATTGACTATAAGAAAAGAATAATCGACTGAATGGATATCGTTTTTTTGAAATTCATTCAGTACCTAGATGATGTGAATGTTCGAGAGCTCCAAGATTTGTTTGACCATTCACATTGAACTATTTGACTATACATTCTGTGCTGAGAAACTATAATTTCAAACTTGCATGATTTTTATCCGCATTCAAGCTATTGCATAGCTTTTATCGCGGGCTTTGAGCGCGGCGACCGAATCAAGAAATTCCGTAACGAAAATAAAACCTAACACCCCCCACTCCGCCCACCATGTAGCTCGGCCGAGCGTTCGCTTAACGTGTATGTATATGGCACGACTGTACGAAGCTCGCGCGGATCGAGACGAGCTGCTCCGCAATCGGACGAATGCGTAAGCAGCTGTTTGTGAGAAAGTATATAGGTGTATAGGTATCTATCATATCTTTTTACCAAGCTAGTTAGTCGAGTATGTTAGGTACGCTGGATAGTATTTGGGAGGTCTCGGGTTCAAACCCCGGGGCCGACTGGTCTGCTATGAGTTTTTTTCAGAGGTTTCCTCATGGTAATGTAAGTCACTGCTTGCAAACTTGGGTGTTCCTCAGGGGTCGATCCTAGGACCTTTGTTGTTCATGTTGTTCATGAACGACTTACCTCAACATATTAAGGAGGGCGATGTTTTTGTGTATGCAGATGATACCTCAATAGTGATCTCGGGATCGACATCTGTGGAAATCGAGATGAAAATTGCTGAGGTGTGTGACAGGATAGAGTCGTGGTGTCAGCGCAACAGATTAATTCTCAATGCGAGCAAAGCGGTGCTATTACAGTTGCATAATGGTAGGATATCACGTGATAACCAGTTGAATGGTGTTGACGATGAGACCCGATATTTGGGTTGTTTTATTAACTCAGAATTGAGGTGGGAGAGAGGAATCATGTTTGCAAAAGACTGAGTAGCGGATATTTTGCTCTTCTTCAGCTGAGGTCCAGTATGGCACTTACAGATCTTGTAGGTGTGTATCATGCTATGGTACACACACACCTCACTTTCCACACATTATTATGGGGTATATCAACTGGTTGGAGGAGGGTATTCATTGCACAGAAGAGAGTTATTCGGCTATTGTTTGGCCTACATCCTACTGAGTCGTGTAGGAGGTATTTTGTTGGCCATGGTATACTCACTCTGCCCTCGATATTCGTCCTCAAAGCAGCAATGTATGCTAGACAGAATTTTGCCTCTTTTGCGAGACTGGGTGCTTCATATAATACAAGAAATGATTCGAAATTACTTTTTCCTAAGCATAAGAGTGCGTTGTATGAAAAGAGTCCCAGATATGTGTCTGTTACTGTTTATAATAAATTGCCATCATTTATTACTAGCATAAGTAGTACTGTAAAGTTCAAATAAGAGCTGAAGCGATTTCTGCTAGGTCATGCATTCTATTCATTTGAAGAGTTTTGTTCCACATAGTTTTGTGCTGGTATTTGTAACTTATGTTGTGGATATGTTAGTATGTTTTTATTTATATGTGTTTTCTAAAATTCTACTTATACATTATTATGACGTGTACATGCTTGTTTTAGCCAACGTACGAATAAAATTTATTTATTTATTTATTTATTATAAGGCGAATGCTGGGCCAGTATTAATCCTCTGAACCCTACCCACACTTCCTATGTTCCATAAATATCCGGTCTTACCTATCTTTAATGCACTTGTACATACAAGTGTATCCTCTGATCTGGCTGAAGGAGTTAATCCCAAACACAAGCTGCCCGCCTCCCTGACACATACTTCAGGGAGGAATGAAACACGTGTGTTTCCTTTTTTTTTATCATATCTTTATAATGCCACACTCACCGCATGTGCGCCCCGTAAGTATACATGTAGGTATATATGTATACATAGGTGTACCTATGTACAACAGTGAATAGCTATATACACACATCAAAAAAATGTAAGGGTCAGCGATATTTTTAGGGTTTCGTCACTTGGTAATAGGAAATTCAATACAATTTTTGTTAACCACGTAGAACATAATATTTTGCCACATAATTAATATATAATTTCATACAAACTTTGCAAATCAATTGTAAGCTTTAATCTAACTGAAAAGAGTGAAAAATTCGAATTCGGTGCACTAAGGATTCTGAGCAAAAAAATTATCACTGGTCAATGTCTAATACAGAGTATGCCCACCACATTGTTCAAAACTGCCCTACATCGATTTGGTAAGCTGAGAATAAGGTTATCGATGCTTTCCTGATCAATCGCATTCCATTCTTCAACCAGAGTATGGAACAATTGATTTCGACTCTGGAAGAGAATGCTAGGCCTCAAAATCCAGGCCAATCCAAAACATTTACCACTCACATCCAAGTAATCTCTTACGATCGCGGCGGTATGAGGACGCGCATTGTCATGCTTGAAGATGAAGTTTTCACCTACTGCAGCTACATACGGAATGACAAATGGTTCTAATATCAGGTCCCTATATCTGAGAGCATTTACAAACCTCTCCAGCAATACGAGATCGCTTCTTCCGCCAATGCTGATACCACCCCAAACCATCACCGTTCCGCCTTGGTAGCTGTGAACTTCCTGTGCAGTCCTAAGTTTCCAAACATTGCCAGGTTGTCTCTATACACGAGTACGTCTAGTATCTGGACGTAAACCGAATCTCGATTCATCACTAAACAACACAGGAGTCCATTATTGCAAGCCCCATTCAATGTGATTTCTAGCCCAGACTATTCGGGCCTCGCGATTTCCTCTGGGTAATGGTGGAGCTCTCCATGGACGCCTGGCACGTAAATTGGGCTCGTGCAGTCTATTTCTCACAGTTTGGTCACTTATCTGTATATGGTGAGCGTTTCAGAGTTCCAAACTTATTTGACCTGCCTTGTGGGTTGGATTTCTCAGAGCTTGAATTCTCAGAAATCTGTTCTGTGCCGCCGTTGTTATTCTGGTACGGCTTGTATGTTGCTCTCTAACATCAAGAGTTTGATTATAACGAATCCATAAACGACTTATAGTGGACTGGTTAGTCCCTAATTTATTGGCAACAACCCTCTGCGACATTTCAGCTTGAAGCGTTCCAATGGCCCTCAAGTGCGCGGCTCTCTGAAGGTGATTACGTTCCATAATTTAGACAAACAACACTACTCAAAATTTTCAATAATTACCATTCGCTGGTCGGATAACATCTGATTTGATTTGATGAATGAAACAAGGAACGACATGAAGAAAATGAATAGTCGTTGGAAAAAACAGGAACACATGCCATGATGTTCAAAATGATAAAAAAGTATTGTGTAAATAACAAACAAAGATCTGCAACGTGGATCTCCGAGAATTAACAAACAATCCCAAAATATGCTTGACCCTTAGATTCTTTTGATGTGTGTATATTACTAATATTATGACTCCGAATATTGATATGGAAATTGCACACGTTAGCGATGTTAATGTTAGGCGCTCATTTGTTGGAGATATTTTGTGCGTGCTTATGCAAACTTAGAAATGGCCTACACATAGTCATGGTAGTAATTTACATTTCTCCGAATCCAAAATTGGACGAGAATATATGATATGTTCTTATTTCAGTTATCATAAACCTATAGTGTCGATGATAAAAATTCCTGAATAACCTACATGTATTGTAAGATAATAAAAATATTTTAAACGATATTAACTTCTCATTTAACCGATAAAAGAAACAAATTTATTATTTGAAAAAACGTTTTCCAAAAAGAAAATGAGAGTTGAAATCATTAGACCAACCAACAATATACGAAATCCCCCATCTAAATGCTTCAGTGATAGTTTAATGGTCTCATTTTCATTCCAGTATTTTCCATCTGACTCCTTTTGTCGATCTAAACCATACTGGTACTGCCTCAAGATCATCTTGTTAAAAATATTCACGTACGGTGAGTTTTTCGAAAAGAAATATGTAGACAGTCCAGGTGTTAGTACTTCGCCCATTATGTGATAACCATTGTACTCTCCAAATCTACGATACGCTTCAACCACTAAGTTACCTATGTAAGAAGATAGAATAAGAACTTTGCTGTTATTTTCGAAGTCCAAAACAAGTAAATCTATGTCTTCTTCACTTATTGGAATTAATTGCTCTTTCAACAGAGGAACAGATTCCTCTAACAAACTTTTTGTTTCATTCGACACATAAATCGACAAGTTGGAAGATTTGAGTTCCAGAATCGAATTCATTGGGGCGTTGTACTTTGAAATTAGAAGACTTTTCAGTAGCGACAACTGAAATGCTGCCAAAATAAGCAAACAAGCTGACTGCCATAAGTTGAATAAGAAAATGTGAGTTGAATTATAGCTGGAAATTCGATATATAGACTGATTACATAGGATGCGTACAAATGTGAATGAAAGGTGTTGTTTTCCTCTCTTGTCCTTTCTTCCAACAACAGCTGTAAGAATCAATAATACTAATGATAAACAAACTAACATCCAAAACCTTGGAGTTAAAGTCATCAATAAGTAGACTGACTGAGGAATTTTCTTCGGTTGAGGTACTAGAGCTACTAAGTATTCTATATCATAGGGAGCTAGAAAATCCAAGTCTTCATTATTTCCAGTAAGAAAATAACGAAATGGGCAAAAATCCAATTCACCCTTGGACACCTTCTCCATAGCTTGATTGATGCCTTTTCCAGTATACTCCCTTCGAACCGTTACATTTAAATTATCGATCAAGTTCGCCCACATTTCCGAATCTTGACTTACCATTCCTAATTTTTTCCTTAATAATTCTTGTAAGTTATCATATATTGCTACCCTTAAAGGCATTCCATTTAAATCTGTGAAATTTAGCTTCGCGAAATTATTTTCCTGGCCCATTATGTTGGTAGTATTGTAAATTTTGTCCCTGAATGGATGATAATTCATTAGTGTCAATTCTGGAATGGTGAATAGAAAGCCAAAATTAGTCAATCGATACTTTATCCATACCAATCTCATGATCTCTTTCAGATGTTCCATGTCTTCCAGCTCGAATGCCGCTATAAAGATAGTGGGGACTCTGCTGTTGAAGAAGTGAAATTTAAGCACGAATCGCAATTGTCGATCTATATCTTCGAATGTATTAAAATAGAAAAATATATATGACGCAAGGGTAGCAGAAGAACTGTCGATTATCACAAATTCTGCATCCGTTTTCAACGTAATAGCTGGCATAGGAGATTGATTAAGACTTTTTTCCTCCATTGAATTCATACCCGCATCAACATAATCGACAAAGACATAACATTTGAAGTTTTCAGATGAGAGGAGAGAAATATTCTTGAAAAAATCTACCAAATCCTTCTCTAAGTTATATGTTTCAACTTTCTGAATTGCAGATTTATTCACTTGAATACATAGAAATATGATGAAGGAACACTTCAAATAAAACATGGTCGAACTAAATCTAATATTGAAGCTATTTTGTTTCAAGAAAGCTTCGATCTTATCTTCATAAGAAATTGTTTTATAAACAAAGCAATTTCATTCAGTTAGGTAATCTATTAGATTGAAGAAAGCACTTTTCTCAATTGAAACACTTATAACATAAATAATAAATAATAATAATAATAAAAAATGAAATAAAGTCCAAGTTGAAATGAATTTTTTCGGCTATATATTATGTATCAAATAGCTGTCACAATAAAATGGATTACTAATGTTTGAGAGTAATTAAACAAAAGAAAAAATCAACTAAGCAATGATCGTAAGATTGTAATTAATAATTCTGTTGTTTAATGTTATGAAAATATGGACATCTTATTTTTATTATAAAAATATTATCCAATAGGCCAGGAAATGAAGCATTTCACCTGGCAATTCTTTGATCTGGCATGGATTTACTTGAAATTTTGACATAAGGTAGGGAATAACCCAAGGATCAAAATCTATATCGAACCGAAGGGCGTCAAAGCCTTGGGGGTGGTTGCCACCCTATCTCAGGGTTGGAAATTTTTTGTTACATTTTAACCACAGGAATCGATTGGAAAAATGATTCTAAGCACAAAGTATTCTATACATTTTTTTTGTAAAACTAATATTTTTCAAGTTATTCGCGATTGAAGGTAACCATTTTTAGACGAAAAAATCGACGATTTTAAGCGGTTTTTCGCGAATAACTCGAAAATTATGCATTTTATCAAAAAAAAAAACAGTAGAGAACAAAATTGTAGCCTTTAAAAAGACAAATAAAATTCTTTTTTTATAATTTTTCTACGACCAATAGGAACCGAAATAGGACCTATCAATAAGTAGCTTTATTTTTCAAATGCGAAATTTGGTAGATTCAAAGGGAAAATGCTGCATTTTCCGAAGAAAATTCATAGAATCTTTTTTATCGGAACTTTTTAAAAAAAAAAGAAGTCTCTAGCACAAAAATTGAGTGAGTTATAATGAAAATAAGGTCAGTACCTAATTTTTTATGCGAAAAAATTGATGAAAAAAACCCCCTAACTACCCCCCTAATTAAAATTGATCTTCACCCTTGTGCAATTTTCTTTATATACTTATTGTTAATATGCCAAACAAGTTTGACCAATTTAAAATGCTTAATTTTTGAAAGATTAGAGCTTAAAGCTATTTTTGACAATTTCATATTTTTCACCCGTTTTTTGAAAATATCTCCGAAAATACTTAATATATGAAAAAAATGAAAAAGTACTAAATTATAGCTCTTTTCATGACTAAATTTTCCTTTACGCAGATTTTTTATACAGTGAACATTTGTCGAGATATAGGCATTTAAAACGTCTATTTATGCACGAGAACCTCCTTTTTTGAACCCTTTAAACTCACCCCATTTAAAAACCAAGATATCTAAAGAGATTTAATTTACAGATCCTTGTAGCCCTACAAAATCGTTTTTGAAAAAACACTCTATCGTTAAAAATGAAGGAAATACGTTAAAAAAACCAATCGATTTTTTTTCCGAAAAATTCCAATAGTATAGTACAGTACACTTGGGAGCATAATAGTCTACAAAACCGGTAAATTCGGCAGTGGGGCGTTGTACGTTCGAAATTTTTCCTGTTTTTTTTGTGAAATACCATTAGACAAATGTTCTAAATAACAGAATTATTGAATTGGATTACTATTACAATTAATCATTTTGCTTTTTGGAAAAAAAATTTTTTATACATATAACACTAATGACAATTGCTTTTTAAGGGTTGAAAAATTATGAAATTTTATTTCAAAGTATAAGAAAATCATTATTTAATTAATCCAAACCAAATTTTCCCCTTCTTAAGATTTATAATGTTATTTTATAATTTTTGACAATTAGGGATATTTTTCACCCCTAAGAAACAATCAGGGTTCGTCGACATGACACAAACTACAAAGCAGAGCCTAATCCCAAATTTTTATGCAAATCTATCTAAAGCGAAATCATTTTTTTAGGATTAGTAATTCTTTTTATATTAAACTCTAACAAGGGTCGCTTTTTAAGGGTTGAATTATGATGAAATTGTATTCCAAAGCACTAAACAATCATTATTTAACTAATCCAAACCAAATCTTACCCATATTCAGGTTTAAAACGTTATTTTATAATTTTTGACAATTAGGGGTAGTTTTCACCCCTAAAAAACCTTTCAGCGCCCTTCAGTTCGATATAGATTTTGATCCTTGGGCTATCATCTACCTTCTGTTAAAATTTCAAGTCAATCTATGCAAGATCAAAGAATTGCGAGGTTTTACCTTTTTTGGAGCTTCATTTCCTGGCCTACAATTATAAACTTAATATGTAGTATTGATTGGTTTGTGGTCACTGATGTACGATACATATTTTTGAGATTTGATTTTATGTAAATGTCTCGAAAAACTGCATCAAAAGAATTATTTTATCTTGTAGATTTTACTGAATCATTGTTAATTCTTGAATCAAATTTATCCGAAAGAAATTGTATCAATAGTTTTGATTTTTCATCAGAAAATTTGATATTTAAATAGCTATTTTTTTGTTTGAACAAAAATTAAATTTCAAAAAAATTGTTCTCTTCAATTCTTGATGCCTGTCCCTGATTATCATTATAAGAATAAATAGTAGATTATTCACGGAAATTAGGATCAATTCTTCAATTTAAAATTATGGGTAAACTATAATAATATCCTGATATTATATCCATCTCTTCTTATTTATTTATCTTACTCAAATGTACAAACTGATACTTATCTGACTTCATCATCACTAAACATAGCTTCTGCTAAATCAATTTCACATTTCATTCTTCATTAATCAAAGAACAAGAAATTAACCACGTTCAATATTATAGAAGTGAATTTCCCAAAATTTTTAAGAAAAATCATAATTCTTTGAATACACTAAATATAGGAGAATATATCAAGTCAATCTGGTCGTTCAGCAAGATATCTTTTGCATTATGATTGAATTTAAAAAAATTTCTAATGACTCTAAGTAAGTTAGTTGGGTTCTCTTCGGTAATTTGTGCATAATTTTGGATCTTGTCTTGAACGATCGACCAGTCTGACCTATATACACTCCTTTACATATAGGACAAATCAACCTATAAACTCATGAACTTTCAAATTTTGAATTGGCATTGAATAAAAATCCTGAGAGTTTTGTCTCAGGTTTGAAAGCAATTTTATTATCACATTTAGATATTACTAGTGAGAGGCTCCATCGCCCATTAAATAGATCCGTGAAAAATATAGATCGATAAAAATATATTTTCTCGAACGCCGAGGAGTGCTAATCCCGTCCCTGCCTCTGTCGAACGGGCGCACAATCTACTCCTTGTCCATCTCGAGTTCGTGCGGAATCGGGTAGATGCTACGACCTCATTGGGCCTCGCCGTGCCGAAACTTCCCGATAGAATTCAACCCGTCCAACTATCGGCTCCAAAGGCGATCACGTGCATTCGAGCCCATGGGAAGCGAAAATAGTTCTTAAGTGTCGGGAATGCTGCCGTTTTAGCGAATTTCGGAGAAACGTCAAACTTTAAACGTTCGATATCGAAAATCGGCGTCTCGGATCGAGGCGAGACGTAGCCTAAGCACTACGGAAAGGACGTGGGCGATCGACGGGGCCCTTCGGGCCCCGCCATTCGCGGCCGATCTCCTTATCTCGGCTTCGTAAGTTTGCCAAAATGCGGCCTTCGGCCGCTTGCATTTTGGGAGGTCGAATTTGGCGAAGCAATTATTTATTTAGTATTATATACTAGTGAGAGGCTCCCCCGCCTATTAAATAGATCCGTGAAAACTATAGATCGATGAAAATATAGTTTCCCGAACCACGATGAGTGCAAAGCCTGTCCCTGCCTCTGTCGAACGGTACGCGATTGAACCGAACGCATCCTTTATCTATGGTACGCGACGCGTCAAGTGCTGAGCTCGTCCCTGCCTCTGTCGAACGGGCGCGCCATCTGCTGCTCACTGTCAATAGTGTCAATCTGTAGTTTGTGCGAAATCGGTAGAAAACTACTATACTCGTTGGGCCTCGCGGTGGCGATGCTTCTCGATAAAATTCGACCCGTCCAACTGTCGGCTCGAGAGGCGGTCACGTGAATGCTAGTTGGATTCAAGCGAAAATGGTTCTTAAGCGTCGGAAATGCTGCCGTTTTCACGAATTCCGGAGAAACGTCAAACTTTAAACGTTCGATATCGAAAATCGGCGTCTCGGATCGAGGCGAGACGTAGCCTAAGCACTACGGAAAGGACGTGGGCGATCGACGGGGCCCTTCGGGCCTCGCGATTCGGGGCCGATCTCTTCATCTCGGCTTTGTAAGTTTGCCAAAATGCGGCCTTGTACCGCCTGCATTTTGGGAGGTCCAAAATGGCGAAGCAATTATTTATTTAGTATTATATACTAGTGAGAGGCTCCATCGCCCATTAAATAGATCCGTGAAAAATATAGATCGATAAAAATATAGTTTCTCGAACGCCGAGGAGTGCTAAGCCCGTCCCTGCCTCTGTCGAACGGGCGCACAATCTACTGGCTGTCAATCTCAGTTCGTGAATAATCGGCTAGATACTACGACCTCATTGGGCCCCGCCGTGCCGAAACTTCTCGATAGAATTCAACCTGTCCAACTATCGGCTCCAAGGGCGGTCACGTGAATTGAAGTCCATGTGACACGAAAATAGTTCTTAAGGGTCGATAATGCAGCCGTTTTCGCGAATTTCGGAGAAACGTCAAACTTTAAACGTTCGATATCGAAGATCGGCGTCTCGGATCGAGGCGAGACGTAGCCTAAGCACTACGGAAAGGACGTGGGCGATCGACGGGGCCCTTCGGGCCCCGCGATTCGGGGCCGATCTCCTTATCTCGGCTTCATAAGTTTGCCAAAATGCGGCCTTCGGCCGCCTGCATTTTGGGAAGTCGAATTTGGCGAAGCAATTATTTATTTAGTATTATATACTAGTGAGAGGCTCCCCCGCCTATTAAATAGATCCGTGAAAACTATAGATCGATGAAAATATAGTTTCCCGAACCACGATGAGTGCAAAGCCTGTCCCTGCCTCTGTCGAACGGTACGCGATTGAACCGAACGCATCCTTTATCTACGGTACGCGACGCGTCAAGTGCTGAGCTCGTCCCTGCCTCTGTCGAACGGGCGCGCCATCTGCTGCTCACTGTCGATAGTGTCAATCTGTAGTTTGTGCGAAATCGGTAGAAAACTACTTTACTCGTTGGGCCTCGCGGTGGCGATGCTTCTCGATAGAATTCGACCCGTCCAACTGTCGGCTCGAGAGGCGGTCACGTGAATGCTAGTTGGATTCAAGCGAAAATGGTTCTTAAGCGTCGGAAATGCTGCCGTTTTCACGAATTCCGGAGAAACGTCAAACTTTAAACGTTCGATATCGAAAATCGGCGTCTCGGATCGAGGCGAGACGTAGCCTAAGCACTACGGAAAGGACGTGGGCGATCGACGGGGCCCTTCGGGCCCCGCGATTCGGGGCCGATCTCTTTATCTCGGCTTTGTAAGTTTGCCAAAATGCGGCCTTCGGCCGCCTGCATTTTGGGAGGTCCAAAATGGCGAAGCAATTATTTATTTAGTATTATATACTAGTGAGAGGCTCCCCCGCCTATTAAATAGATCCGTGAAAACTATAGATCGATGAAAATATAGTTTCCCGAACCACGATGAGTGCAAAGCCTGTCCCTGCCTCTGTCGAACGGTACGCGATTGAACCGAACGCATCCTTTATCTATGGTACGCGACGCGTCAAGTGCTGAGCTCGTCCCTGCCTATGTCGAACGGGCGCGCCATCTGCTGCTCACTGTCAATAGTGTCAATCTGTAGTTTGTGCGAAATCGGTAGAAAACTACTATACTCGTTGGGCCTCGCGGTGGCGATGCTTCTCGATAAAATTCGACCCGTCCAACTGTCGGCTCGAGAGGCGGTCACGTGAATGCTAGTTGGATTCAAGCGAAAATGGTTCTTAAGCGTCGGAAATGCTGCCGTTTTCGCGAATTCCGGAGAAACGTCAAACTTTAAACGTTCGATATCGAAAATCGGCTTCTCGGATCGAGGCGAGACGTAGCCTAAGCACTACGGAAAGGACGTGGGCGATCGACGGGGCCCTTCGGGCCCCGCGATTCGGGGCCGATCTCTTTATCTCGGCTTTGTAAGTTTGCCAAAATGCGGCCTTCGGCCGCCTGCATTTTGGGAGGTCCAAAATGGCGAAGCAATTATTTATTTAGTATTATATACTAGTGAGAGGCTCCCCCGCCTATTAAATAGATCCGTGAAAACTACAGATCGATGAAAATATAGTTTCCCGAACCACGATGAGTGCAAAGCCTGTCCCTGCCTCTGTCGAACGGTACGCGACGCGTCAAGTGCTGAGCCCGTCCCTGCCTCTGTCGAACGGGCGCGCCATCTGCTCACGGTCAATCGTAGTTTGTGCGGAATCGGTAGAATCGGTAGAATACTACTATACTTCGAAACTTCTCGATAGAATTCGACACGTCCAACTGTCGGCTCGAAAGGCGGTCACGTGAATTGAAGTCCATGTGAAGCGAAAATAGTTCTTAAGGGTCGGGAATGCAGCCGTTTTCGCGAATTTCGGAGAAACGTCAAACTTTAAACGTTCGATATCGAAAATCGGCGTCTCGGATCAAGGCGAGACGTAGCCTAAGCACTACGGAAAGGACGTGGGCGATCGACGGGGCCCTTCGGGCCCCGCGATTCGGGGCCGATCTCTTTATCTCGGCTTTATAAGTTTGCCATAATGCGGCCTTCGGCCGCCTGTATTTTGGGAAGTCCAAAATGGCCAACCAATTATTTATTTAGTATTATATATTAAAATTGCTTTCAAACCTAAGGCAAACCTCTCAGCATTTTTATTCAATGCCAAAGATATCACTTCAAAATTTGAAAGTTCAGGTATTTATGAGTTGATTTATCCTATATGTAAAGGAGTGTATATAGGTCAGACTGGTCCATCGTTCAAAACAAGATTTAAAGAACACCAACAATCTTTTTTGAAAAATAAAACTGATTCAACGTTTTCAAATCATTGCCGTGAAAACCACCACCCGTTTCCACAAATAGATAACTTTCAAATTATGCACAAATTACCGAAGGGGACCAAACTATCTTACTTGGAATCATTGGAAATTTTTAAACTAAATCATAATGCAAAATGCGATATCTTGCTAAACGACCAAATTGACTTGATATATTCTCCTATATTTAGCGTATTCAAACAATAATGACTTTTCTAAGAACATTTTATTGTACTAATTTGGGAAATCCACTTCGACTAGCCCTTCTTGAAATATGTTCCTCTTGTCTATTTAGGTATCTGCAATAATTCTTTCCCACCCGTGAGCGTCAAATCTATAATAATTATGTATTGAGTTCTCAACTCAATCTGCCCGATGATGGTCTAGTGACCGAAATTGCAATCGCAGTGTTATATTTTTCAAAGTAATTTCGCAAACAATTTTAAATTCAAAATCACAAATTGAAAAAAATTATATTTTGTTTTTGAAAACGAGAAATTCAGAGTCAGTGCAAAAAAGTTTTTATACGACATGTCATATGCCCTACAGTGTCATTTGAAATTTCAAAATTTATTTTTGGATCTTCGAAGGAGAACTACAAAAAAAGTAATTAGGTAGATCAATCTCCTCCGCTAAGTGACAATCGACGTGTTTTAGAAGCTTCATATTTGACGTAATAGTCGGGTAGAAAGTTTAAGGAGGACATCCTGTATATAATTGAATAATTTGAAAGTGTAGTGGATGATTTTCAATAGAGCAAGGCTACCATGTTTCGAATGACGCAAAAGCAACTGCCCTTTATCCTCCATAACATTAAAACTTACGTAATCAAGTAAAAAAAATTCAGTAAATATCTTAAAGAGAAAGTTTTTCTAATGAGCATTCATAAAAACGAATTGGATAATCAATTGAATATCTGACTAAAGAATTTTTTATTTCATTACTGCATTACAACATAATTCATTCTACAAAATAGTGATTGTAATTATTATAATAATACATGTTTTCTCAAGGATATTATTTCAACTATGATGCCCGCCGAGTAAGGATATTTACAACAAGTTAACCAAAATCAATATAAAAATTTGTTTTTGTTTCAGATTTTTAGATTTTCTTTTTTGATTTGAGTTTCGTACTTCTTCCTATAAAAGCGCCTCGAGGATCAAACTTCTTCTCGATTTGATCCCATAGGGTTCTCTTCTTTTCAATCAGAAAATGAATAATCCTTCTGCTACCATCTTTTTGTTTCTGACTACACTTGGCACAAGAATTTTTCAATGCGTCTGGTAGAACTCCTGCAAAAAGGTAGCGAATATAATGAGTTGTATTTATAAATTTATATCTCATTATTTATTTATTTATTTATTTATACTCCTACAAACACAATCTATTGTAATTACATGTATGAGTGCTCACCAGCTACACTACTACGTACTAAGATTAATTAACAGAGAAAGAAAGACAAAAAAGACACGAACAAAATATAATACATAGAATGATACAATGATATAGAATAATAACATAACGTATATATCAGTACATATTTTACGACATTCAATTTAAAATTACAGCCCTAATCTGCCTCACTGAAGTAGTGAAGAGATCTATATCACATTTCTTTATCACTTCATTACACTCACTCAACATTCTATTCACAGGGGAAACACCTACAGGCACACATTGGAATAGACCTCTTTCCCTGACTCTCAAACTGATCTTTGGAACTCTGAATGACATGCTGTTAATTAGAGAAAATTTCTTATACTTCAAGTTGTTGACAACATTGTATATAAACAACACATCATTCAGGTCTCGTCTGACCTTCAATCTCACCATCTCAAATTCAGCTAACATACTCCTATAAGAAACCATATAGGGATAGGTTTCGTGTGCTCTTAAATATAGATATCTTAGGAATCTCTTTTGTACTCTTTCAATCATGTCAACATGAACAGCGGACCGTGGCGCCCAGACAACTGAAGCATATTCCAAATTAGCTCTTACCAGTGAATTGTACAATGTTATTATCGTTTTGATATCTTTGAAATACCGGGTATTTCTAATTACGAAACCAAGAATTTTGTATGAATGATTCACAATGTTTTCATAATGCTGAATAAAGTTTAAGTTTGTTTGAAAGCATACTCCAAGGCATACAACGATAATGTTATCAATACTAGAATATGATTTTTTCAATATAAATGGAAACTGCAAAGTAACAATTCAAACAGACAATTTGTGATGAAAACAGAAATTTCTGTGATATAGACTATCAAAAGACTCAAGCTGGTATGATGAGAAATTCCTCATGTGAAGTATTCAAGGTACCTGTTAAAACGTCAAGAATTTAAGGCTCTTATGGATCATAATTTAAAATGTTTTCGAAATATTTTTGTAACAATTAATTGTGTGATGTGTAGAATAAGGGATATAAAACATATAAAAATAATGGTTATATGACAATTTACACGTATGCCTACATTAAAAACAATAATGCTTGACGTAAGTTTCGGTGAAACTTCTTCTTTTTCAACGAAATGTACCACTTTCTTTATTACCCCGAGGCGAAGCTAAAGGGGTTATAGTCTCACGACAAAAAGTTAGGACCTGGTCCGATTTTAGAAATTCCAACGGATATCGATAAAACACATATGATTTCAAGAGAAAATTGTTTTCAAAAAATTTTCCCCACGAAGAATAAAAAAAATTATATCGTTTTTTTTAGATTTTTTGTCCATAGACATGTAGTGCTATCTATAAATCTTAAACCGTAACCGATTTTTACAATAATGAAATAAAATGATAGCATTTAATGTGTAGTTTTTTAATTTATATAATACATTCAAAAAATATTGACGTGGCGCCACCTAGAAATAAAAGAATTATTAAAAATTATGAATTTCACTCAAATTTTTCATTATATCTCAAATGCTATACATTTCCCGATATAGTCACCATGAGGAAAAATGATCTGCGATAGACTTATCAGGCATTACGACATGCACATGCGCCGAAGGGTTTTATCATTCCTAGTACTACGCAGTCGGGTGTCCGGATTTTGTTTTTAATATACGTGTAAATTATTATCGACCCATTTTTTTGATATTTTTATCGATTTACAAGTATCGGTCATATCTATTCAGTATAGAAAACACTTATGTCTCATTCAAGTAGACCTAACATAAAATTCCTAAACATAACTATATTGAAGATATTTATATTCTGAATGACAAGGCTGATTTTTATTTCCTTCCGATATTTTTAAACTTCATATTTATAATACTCAATTCATCACATAACATTTACAAGAATTTTAAAGAATAAAACATGAAACAACATTCACATTCAAAAAGCCAAATATGTATCAAACTAACAATTGAAATTTACCTAATAAATATTAACTGCTAATAAAACTATTAATCAACAAGAAAATTAGCATTATGTCAAATAAAAGTGAAATAGTTGACGTTTACGTGAGTATGCAGTTTTCACTGAACACAGAAAATGTTATGTCAACGCTTTTGATAACTATTTTTATTGTTGAAAATGCAGATTATTACTAATTTTTTCGAGGAAGTCGTGGACAAAATTACAATTTTTCACTCGGGTGAATTGCGACACTCGCTTGCAGCTCGTGTCGCAAACTTCACCCTCGTGAAAAATAGCAATCATTTTGTGGTCGTTGAATAATATACTATTATTTTCAAACGTACCATAATAACGTCATTTCTCGATTGACAGGATCATCGAAAAGTTCTATTTCTCCGCCAAGGAGGAGAAGTGTGCAACAATTTTCCGGCCGGCGGCAGGAAAAGTGTTACTATGAAAAAGATGAATTGGTAACCATGAACAAAAAATTCTCCAATTAAAACGTCATTTTCACTTTCAACCACTTCTCACCAGGTTGCGAATTATAACTATCAATTATTTTACTTTATATCTGTCAGAATCAATTTTGCGTGGCAACCGTAACTAGGCAAATATTCCATAATTCATAACGATCGTAAGTGGATAGAATTATGTGCGTAAATGTGAATCAATCCAAAAATGGATATTCAGATTTTTATGAATTTCACAACGTTTGAAAATAAAATAACATATTTGTTAGAAGTGACTTTTCATGGCTCGCTTTCAAATACCCTATTACCCGCTCAAGATCGCCATGAAAAGTGACACTTCTCCTCCTTATGAAATAATATACTATTACTCCCTCGCATTTTGAATATGTAGGATGCCACAACATAAATTCGTTATTTGTGCTGTGAATAAAGTTTCAAAAAAGCTTCAGTTTAGGGTAGAAGGAAAAATCATATGCATTACACGAGAGTAAAGTGCATTTTCCTTTCTACCTACATCCTACGAGAGGAAAAGTGGCACTTTCCTCCCTAGTAATGCAAATACCTATTTCAAACTGGATACGTTATGAAAACCTGCTTTTCTAATGCAAGTTACTGTGATAGATTTTTTTGTCATTTATACCTTAAACTTTGTTTTGTTGTAACGTGTAAATTTTCCACTTAACCGCCGCTACTGAACTCTGCATTCAAATACCGTGATTCCACGCTATAAAATGCCTGAATGAATGTCTTGCGTACAAGAGAGTATCGAGAGAGGTTGAATTTCCACGTGAAACATGTAATATCGTTCTCTTTAGCCAAATAACTATTGTTAGTTGGCTAAATAATAATTCTAATAGTTAACTATCGTTAACTATTAGAATTATATTCAATATCTATTGAACGTTTATTCAGCATATTAAAGTTATTAAGTATCTGTGGCGTCTGATAGACGGTGAGTTATGAGAAGAAATATAATTATTTCGTATAAATGCATTATCTTGAAAATCTGAATTGATTCCTTATTTCATTTTTCCGCCATTTGATTTTTTTCATTTATCTATATTAAATTATTTATCTTCCAATATTGAAATAATCATCTCACATTTCTCAATTCAAAATATCTCTAATTTATTTGCTTATTTCATTCTCTCAATTTAACACAAGATTTTTGTAGGCTAACGATGGCAAATTTCACGTGGTCATATCTTATGTTCAGTTTAATGTTGGAACATATACTGTCTTTCTTAGCATCTTTGCTTGAGATAAATCTAAATGTTAATTTGAATTGGCCATCGATACCCTACAGATATTCTTGGAACATATTAAGTTTGAGATTGTATGTTGATTTGCCCCGAATTATTTTAGCCACCTTGTCTGGAGTTTAAAAAAAACCACCTTGTCTGGAGTTTAAAAAACCACCTTATCTGGAATTTAAGGAACCACCTTATCTGGAGCTAAAAATCACGTTATCTGGGGCTAATATTCACCTTGGAAACCACAGCTGAACCAGGGCAGAAGTCAAGCAAGAGTACAATCCACCTAGGAAAAACGTCGATAGGAAATTATATAAAAACAAAAAGATCTCATAATATGTATTAGGAAAATAGTAAATACCTACATTTTACCTTGTTGTTATTACTGAGAACAAACTAGAACCCATATATGTTTAACCAATCTCCCTGCTAGCTCGGACAGAAAAATATCTTAAAAGGGAGAGCGGTTACATTGTATAAAATAGAACAGTTAAGGGGAAAAACAAATTATGACTGGAATCCTCATCTTACGATTTGAGTATTCCTTAGATATAAATTACTGATCTACACGCACAGTTGTAAGTATAGCATTAGCATCTGCTTTATGCATCTGTTTATGAAAATATTCGAGAATACCTATTATTTATGGTGCATATAGTTTTTATCACTAATTGAATCATGAGTTTAATGATGGCTTAAACGTTTGTTACTTCACTAAACTGTATTAGTATATTCCTTTCCTCTGAAATTGAAAAAAGATTTAATCACCCTAAAATTAGTTTCTTAACGATTTGAAGTATCAATAATAAATTCCATTAATATAAAAAATATAACGACGATTAATAATTTTATTACAAATTTTAGTTTTATCATAAGTATAATATATTTTTATGAGGATATAAAAGCCTTTTGGATATTCTTTCTGATTCGAATTCTATTATACTTTCAAAGTCAACATGAAAGTGTTATTTTTATTGATGACATGTTGGGTCACTTCTGTGTTCAATGCAGAAGTTGAGAAGAAGACGTCACGATTAAATAAGATAAATATAGATGCCCTCATTAATAATGCGCAACTTTTGCAGAATTTTCATGATTGTTTGCTGTTTGGAGGCAGATGCGACAGTATACATGTGCGTTTACTCCGCAGTAAGTTATTTATGAATAGGTAAATAGAGAGACCGATTATTCAAAAAATTTTGATTTTCATCGATGACATTAATTAAATTGAAAAAAACTCTATCGCAGTGAGCTGCATTAGAAAAGCAGGTTTTCAAAACGTATCCAGTATAAAGAATTTATTAATTCAATAATGATTTTTGTCCACGACTGTACTATAAATCATTCATTATACGTGTGCTTCCTGAAGTACAATTATACCTATTATTCACTAGTGTGTATAATGGTTTATTATACACTGCATGACGTATGTCCAAACTTGAGACTATCATTCACATTGTTAGGATAGTATTGTTATTAGATTTTTAGGTTTTATGTAACTAAGATAACTTTCAGGCAAATTATTAAACTAATATTTAATATAATGCCCAATTTATTGAATATTTACTCTAATAAATTATCTATTTCATTTTTATCAGAGTGAAAGAAAGGAATGGAATCGATGTCAAGTGAAATAGTTGACGTTTACGTGAGTATGCAGTTTTCAGTGAACACAGAAAATGTTATGTCAACGCTTTTGATAACTATTTTTATTGTTGAAAATGCAGATTATTACTAATTTTTTCGAGGAAGTCGTGGACAAAGTATAGTATTCTACTCGCACAAAATTACAATTTTGCACTCGGGTGAATTGCGACACTCGCTTGCAGCTCGTGTCGCAAACTTCACCCTCGTGAAAAATAGCAATCATTTTGTGCTCGTTGAATAATATACTATTGTTCCAAATCATAAAAACAAAAATTGCTCCCTCTATCGTGTGAACAATATTCATTACCTCTTCCGGGGAGTCAACCCCCCAACTAATTTATATCGAAATAAATACCATCCAATATATCATACGAAACTACCTACATACAAAGTTTCAATTTTTAAAGGAAATTTTCATTTCCTCTCCTAAGGGGTCAACACCCGCAAACAACTCGTACCAAAACCAATCCTATCCAATATATCATACGAAACTACCTACTCACAAACTTTCAACCTTATTTCTCCAAAATCACGCCCTTTGTCGTGTAAAGAAGGTTTATTTCTTCCCCTGAGGGGTCAACCCCCCAACCAATTCGAACCAAAATCAATCTCATTCAAGATATTACACAAAACTACCTAGATACAAACTTTCAACCATATTGATTCATTTCCCCCATGGGAAGTCAACCTCCTAAACAATTCGAACCAAAACCAATCCCATCCAAGATATCATAGAAAACTACCTATTTGCAATTTTTCAAGCCTATTGCTTAAAAATTGCGCCATTCATCGTGTAAACAACATTTCTTTTTCCTCAGGAGGTCAACCCCCCAACCAATTCGAACCAAAACTAATCCCATCCAAGATATCATACGAAACTACTTATTTGCAAAGTTTCAACCCTATTGCTTTAAAATTACGCCCCTTATCGTGTAAAGAAGGTTTATTTCCTTCTCCGAGGGGTCAACCCTTAAACCAATCCCATTAATATATATATATATATATATATATATATATATATATATATATACAGTTCTGAATTCTGATTTTTTATATCTAATTCATGTTAATTTAAGTAATACTTACTGCTCTTTTTTTTTTTTTTTTTGGTGGAATTTCTTAATTATTAGAGTAATATGCTTTGTAATTTGTGGATACTCTAGTTGGTATCTTTGTACCTGTCTGTATCCCCATGTTCGCAATAAATAAATAAATAAAATAAATATATATATTCATATATATATATATATATATATATATATATATATATATATATA
>JARQZK010001518.1:0-25000 GCA_030704885.1 Cynegetis impunctata | reverse complement strand
CTTTATCAAATTCAATGATCTCTCCCACGCCACGTAATGCTTGAACGTTTTCTTGCCCAAAAATTGAACGACGACCCAGTCACCAACTGCCATAACATTAACTTTTTTAAAGTCTGTAGCATCTTTCTTCTTCTTCCATTTTTCTTAAGTAAGAATCGTAAGGGGCAAGTGCGTAGCATCCTGCACTTGTCCCACTGTTGACTAGCGCACTTGCCCCGACACCTCAATTTTTTGAGGTAAGTGCAGAGTACAGCCTAACTCAGGTGAAATGAACAAATATAATTAAATTCAAGTTTTATTCTAGAACTACAATATTAAAAGTATGTACTTAGTATGAGAAATATGCAAAAAATTGTAAAATGTGGTGGATCAACTGATATGACCTTGACTCCTTCTAACTTGACACACGAGACTAAACCACATGGTCACTTTGAAACCGCGCCAATACTGAAGCGCACTGCCCTGGAGCGCCTCTAGTGGCAAAGTTTTTATGATTATACAGTTCGCAACAGAACCTACAGAAGATAGCTCTCTGACTCGAGCTTAACAGGACAGAAGAGGGCTACTATGCACTTGTTAACCCCGAAAACGCACTTGCCGCACCTTACCTTATATAATGTTTATTGTTAAAGTGTCCTAAATGGGCGCCCATGCCAGATTAGCCGTTTTCGGCAGTATAATTACCTCTCTGCGCGAAAATTATAATTATTGATAGTACAGTTCCGGCAATTTTCTTTTAGGAAATTTTCTTTACTTTTCGAATCTTTTTTTAGATATCAAAAATCTCAATTGGTTTTTGAAATATTTGCAAAAAACCAAACCCCTTTTTTCTTCAGTCAATTGTTCATAACTTTCACAATTTTTGCGAGCAGAACTTTATTTTTTTCAAAAAACATCTGCATTCTATTCCGAATCGAATGACACCTTGCTCATATTTTTCAGAGAATGCTGAAAAAAGTTGAACAAAAAAGCTCTTGTTGACTACACTATTAATTAGCTGATGAGAAATAACTAAAACTATAGAGTTCACTAAAATAAAAAGATGTGGTGTCATGGGACACCAAGTAGGAACGGAGTTCTTTCGGATTCTACATTGTAATATAGCTATTAATATACTCAGGTGCAAAAAAAACGCAACAAGTTAATATTTGGTAATATTTGAAAAGTCATAGTTTTTTTATTTATAGTTCAAATCTGAAAATTTTTTCAGAAAACTGTAGTTGAAATATTTAGTTTCAACTTGCACATTCAGTCTTTTGTTGAAAGCTGCCTTATTAGTTATTCTACAGGGTTAATGAGAAGTTTGTTGTTGAACCCTAATTTCGAAACATCCTGTGGAATAATCTCGTGGTCAGATTCTTTCAAAATACCAGTTATTCTTAAGAATCATTTCTTTTCAACATTTTGTTTTTTATTTCATGCCTTTAAGTGCACTAGTTCATTTTTAATAAGAGAGAAAAGATCTCCAAACAACAGTTAACCCAATTTTAAGAACTGTTAATTTTTGACGAGATGGCTTTGCTTATTGTGCCATAATCTCAGTTTATGAATCCAGCAATGAGAAAGCAACAATATATTGTTCATTTATAATAGTAAGCAATTATTGCAGAATCGTTTTATGCAAATTTATTCAATGCAAATTAAAAATCAAACTATACGATAAACGAGCTTCGTTCAGCAATTCAGGAGGAATTGCAAAATATTCTTCAAAATGCTATTCGTCACCTTATTGAAAGATATGAACCGACGTATGCAGGCAGTAGTAAGAGCTAGAGGTGGTAATACAAAATATTAATCTAAATTTGTTGCAAAAAGTAAGTTTCTTCAGGTTATTCAAGATGCAGATGAATTGGTTTGTTTTGAAGTTTGATTTTTAATTTGAATTGAATCAATTTGCATAAATAAAGTTTGCAATAATTGCTTATTATTATGAATGAACAATATATTGTTGCTTTCTCATTGCTGGATTCATAAACTCAGCTGTCAAACTGAGATTATGGCACAATAAGCAAAGCCATCTCGTCAAAAATTAACAGTTCTTAAAATTGGGTAAACTGTTGTTTGGAGATCTTTTCTCTCTTATTAAAAATGAACTAGTGCACTAAAAGGCATGAAATGAAAAAAAAAATGTTGAGAAGAAATGATTCTTAAGAATAACTGGTATTTTGAAAGAATATGACCACGCGATTATTCTACAGGGTGTTTTGAAATTAGGGTTCAAGAACAAACTACTCATTAACCCTGTAGAATAACTAATGAGGCAGCTTTCAACAAAAGACTGAATGTGCAAGTTGAAATTAAATATTTCATCTACAGTTTTCTGAAAAAATTTTCAAAATTGAACTATAAATAAAAAAACTATGACTTCTCAAATATTACCAAATTTTAACTTGTTGCGTTTTCTTTGCACCTGAGTGTATCTATAATGATATCATATTGAAGATTTACATACTATACGAAAAGAAACGTATTTATTTACGAGTGAAATGAATTTATAATGTGATTATACTCCACGTGCTTAGACGAGAATTTCATGTATATGTCGATTGTCGTTGCAGAAGGAGAAAGATAAAGAAAGAATTACGCATGCGCGTTGCACTTCCGTTATGTGTTTTTCTTACGATTTCAGTCTCACATTTTTTTCAATTTGGTCTCCTCCAAGTCTTCCAAGTAAGGAACTTCGTTCCAAAAAGTGGTTTTTCTAATTTTGACATATAAAGTGACACTTTTTAAAACTGATTGACATTATGAAACGTCTTACTTTTTGTAACTAGTTGTATAATAGTTATTTAATAAACTAGTTTATTAATGACAGCGATTAATGGTCGAGATATTTTAACGCCTGAGCGGAGCGAGCGCGTTAATAGTTCGAGACCATTAATCGCTACATTAATAAACGAGTTTATTACAAGATTTTTCCGTCGACCTCATCATGATTCCGTCGACCTCATCATGAATTGAGTATAAATTCTTGATTGAAATAAAATTTTATTTTGCATAACAGATACATTTGACACAATATAAATTTCTATGTTCATTTCGATATATTTATATTTATGCTCCCGATGGAACAATTTGAGAAATTCATAGATGGAATATTAGACATGTGACATTCTGAACAGTTAACATTACCTACAATATCCGATAAGGAACATGTGGAACTGGTGGAATCTGAAGTGTTAATTACTTTCGAACGATTATTGCATAAAAATTTTTCCGCAGTTTCTACTTTATTTTGTATAGAGTTTAATTTTTCGATTTGAATTATGAATTCCTTTTTTCTGTGGAATAACAGTACAGACACAGAATAATTCAACCATTCCGTGCTGAATACTTCTGTGTTTGGTTGCTATACATTAAAATAGGAGAAATTACACATTAAAATGGGTCATTAATGATCAATTTCTTGTACGTTAAAGTAAGCTTTTAATTAGAGGTCGACGGAAATAGTATATTATTCAACGAGCACAAAATGATTGCTATTTTTCACGAGGGTGAAGTTTGCGACACGAGCTGCAAACGAGTGTCGCAATTCATCCGAGTGAAAAATTGTAATTTTGTGCGAGTAGAATACTTTACTTTGTCCACGACTTCCTCGAAAAAATTAGTAATAATCTGCATTTTCAACAATAAAAATAAGTATCAAAAGCGTTGACATAACATTTTCTGTGTTCACTGAAAACTGCATACTCACGTAAACGTCAACTATTTCACTTGACATCGATTCCATTCCTTTCTTTCACTCTGATAAAAATGAAATAGATAATTTATTAGAGTAAATATTCAATAAGTTGGGCATTATATTAAATATTAGTTTAATAATTTGCCTAAAAGTTATCTTAGTTACATAAAACCTAAAAATCTAATAACAATACTATCCTAACAAGGTTAATGATAGTCTCAAGTATGGACATACGTTTTGAGTGTGACGTCATGCAGTGTATAATAAACCATTATACACACTAGTGAATAATAGGTATAATTATACTTCAGGAAACACACGTATAATGAATGATTTATAGTACAGTCGTGGACAAAGTAAAATTTTATGCAATTGGTGACGAAAAATGTATTTCAAAATTAGTGACAAAAAGCATTATTCTATTTATTAAACTGTTATAATACAAGTTAAAAACATAAATTATAAATAAATTAATTATTATAAATATTGATAACACAATTATTGCAATTATTCAAATTAATTCCTGACGACATATTTTTTCATTGCTCGAACTTGCTGTTATTTGGGAAGCGGCGCACATTGCATTAGATGTTTCACCAAATATTTCTTGCGCTATAAGTTTTTTATTATTCGTGGAATTTTCAACATATCCCTCCGCAACAGAGGTAGATTTTCAACCTCCATGCCTCTTTAATTTTAAAATATCAGCGCCACTGTATGCTAGGAAAGTGGCAGAGCTTCTTCTGAAGCAGTGGTCAGTATATAGAACAGGATTTGAAAGACCAAGAAATTGTGCAATAACTTTTGGCAGACTGCTAAATGTGTTAATTCCCACAGGATTTCTGGTTCGCATATTTCCATTCGCATATTTTACAAAAAATCTTTTGTTTTTAATAACCTGGGGACGCAACTTGATATATTTTCTTAATATTTCAACATGATTCGTATTTTCAATGTCTCCAGTGGTAATTGCAAACTGCCGTATAACTTTTGTTTTTGAAGGTGGGATATCAACACGAAAATGGCTTCCTTAGTCATTAACATTTTCAACTGGAAGAAATGTTAATTCTGCTTTTCTGCATGCTCCTGCCATTCCAATTATCATTGCAACCTTAGCCATTAAGTATTCTTTGTCATCAGCTTCCACTAAAAATTTGGCAAAATCTTCTTTAATAAAAACTTTTGACTTAGCACTGCACCCGTCCGCTTGCCTTTTAATATATGCTACCAAATTTGTATATTTTTTAATATCAATATTCCTTTTCAGATTTAGTTCAGACCTTAACATTGAGTAAAGTGTTCATAATGTGGAAACTTTTAGATCTTTCTTACCCTCAAAATATGCAAGTAAAACTTTCTCATTAACATGTTTAATTTTCTTCTCATCACACCACGTAACAAATTTTTCGTATGCCAAATCATAAACTGCCTTTGACTTTTTGGGAATTACTGATAATAGAGCATTACCTGCTGCCTCTTCAATATCGCTTGGTAGCTCTTCAGAACTTGAATCACTCATTTTTTAAAAATAAAACTAAAAATATATCAATCTCGCTAAAAACCTTCCGTGTAGTTTTTTTTACAAAATGTCAAACTGACAACTACGTGAAGTAACAGCAACAAACTAAATTTATGTTTTCCAAATTTTTATCAATTATATAAAATTTTATTTTTTTGTTACTTTCTTCAAAATTAGAAAAAATCTTGTATGCAATACGTTACGAAATGAAATTTTGTGTAACTTGTGAGTTTTTGCGGAACGAACGAAGTGAGTTTCGCAAAACAAAAACAAAAAAAAAAAAAAATCTCACGCGTTACACAAAATTAGGCATTTCGTAACTGATGGCATAAATAGCTATTATTGAATTGTTCAACTGAGAAAAATTCATTATTTACAAGATATTATTTGCAGGGAAACTTCCTTCGCTTGTCTACAAAGGATGTCCAGATTGTTCTAGAGATCAGATAGAAAAGGCAAGAAGATTGACGCAGCACATGCTCAACGTCAATCCTCAAATGTTGAATGATCTTATCCAATTGTATGACCCAACTGGATTTTATAGAAGAAGATATGGTGACTCACTCATAGCACAAGGATTTAATCCTGCAATCTTCTCCAGTCAATTTAAGGGTTACGATTACGGTCGTTAATTTTTCCAGTATCCAATTGCTTCTGTTACTAAAATATGTTCAAATTATTTATTAGAGAGTATACATATAACGGTACTGACAGATTTACTGAATTAATTTCTTAATTATTATAGCAACACAAGCATATTTATATTTAATTGGAAAATTATAGCCGTCAATAATTGAATGTCCTTATGATGAGTCTATAAATATAGACAGATGCAAAAGTTATAAGCTATTCTACTCAACTTCGAACTAAAATATATATATATATATATATATATATATATATATATATATATATATATATATATATATATATATATATATATATATATATATATATATATCAGTGGCGGCTCATGAGGTTTTGGTTTGAGGAGGCTACAAGAGGTGTTAAAAAATACACCATAGGCGAAAATTTTTAGGATTTCAAGGTCAACCACCTTATAATTTAAAGAAAATCAAAGTAAAACAAGCACCCTAAGCTATTAATTTGTTTTCACTTTCGAGTCTACCTTGAGACCTACAACTTCTATTTACAATATTCACAAAAACTCTTCTCAGCCAATTAATCAATTCATCTATTCATCAATTTTTTTTTTCTTTCACAAAATAGGTACCTACCTACCTACTTAACGAATTTGTTAACAGCTGGTGAGAGCAAATAAAAAGTTATTATATATTTTTGAAGATTAGCGGGATTCTGCGATCTTTAACGTTAGCAAAATGATCTATAATATCCTCATAAAATTTTTTGTCTTTCGCCAAAAGTTTTACCAATTCCTTTTCAATAGACAACAAACTAATATTTTTCAAACGATCCTGGCTCAATGAATTTCGTAAATAAATTCTAATTCTCTTAAGAGTGGAAAACGAGAGTTTATAAACTTGGGGTAAATCTTGATTCAAATCATTATCAAAAAGGTATTTAATAGTCCTCACATGATTTTCATTTTGCCCCAAAATTTCATTGTCATTATAAACAACACACAGTTCACTTTTTATGGCCACCTTATCAAAAAAAGTGATCCGGTTAGGCAAGGATGTCTCTCATAATTCCTTGTATTAAAACCGCGGTTTTGTTGTCTGTTACGCGGCACCAAATTGTTTAATTCAGGGGTAGGTCGCAATGTTTTTATCAAAACTTTATCCTCATAACTTAGTGCACTGAAGTTATGGGATAACAAATATTCCACTAAAACACCATTGAAATTTTTGAAATTAACTTCAGTAACCCAACTCATTTTAAAACAATACGCGAGCAATATAAGTAAACACGCTGCTGTTTACGGCCATTAGTAACTACGATCACACTACGATTCAATTAATGCTTTCCAACGAATTCACTCGATGTCACGCGAAATTCTATAGTTGTGATTGGTCGACAGTGTATGAGACTGGGTTCCTATCGTTGTTGCCATTTACATGTGTTTTGCTTTTCTATTGCAATGAAGTATTCATTCGGAGTATTTGCACCGTTGTTTGCTTTTCTGTGGCAGGCATAATGAACGTTGAGAATATACCTTTCTAAGCGTCCGCAGCGTTGCCACAAATTTTGAAATGAATGAAATGCAGTAAATGTAAATACCTTCTATCTTAATTAATAAATTATATTATATAATGTAGGTTGAAAGGAAGGTAGGTGCATAAAATAATATGATTTTGATTAATATGAATATGCTGAATGCTGACTATTCAATATAATATATTAGTGATACACGGAATATTATTGAGGAGGCTTAGCCTCCTTAGCCTCCTTTGACTGGCCGCCCCTGATATATATATATATATATATATATATATATATATATATATATATATATATATATATATATATATATATATATATATGTATATATGGTATAACATTTGTGGTTTTTTTTTTCTTCAAAAGTCTAAAAATTCCAATTTTTGTCATTGAAGTCGTGCTACTTGCGAAATACTTCAAATGAAAAATAATACTAAATTAAAGGTGCAGGCAGGGCCGGCGAAAATTGCAAGTGTGCTAGACTCAAATTTTATGCCCCTACAGGGAGGTCTGGGAGGTTTGGAATTTTTTGAAATTTGAGTTCCAAAAACACAGTTTTTGTGCACTTTTGAGCCTTGTAGAACATTAAATGTATGTATGACAATTTGATTCATTATTGATTGACTTGATATGTTCAGTACTCTTACTTGTACTATAACCACTATTATGTCAAATAAACTAATGGAAGCTTAACTCTAGGTAACGTTGCAATGATTTTTATGCTTATACTGCAATTACTAGCTAATGCGGGAATCACCGTCCATCGGACCTAATATAAATTTCCATATGTCATGGGTAAAAGAAAATAAAGCAACAGAACATAGTGAACCAATAATGACAGTGTTCATTAATGGCGCAAACACAAAAAAAAAATATTAACTATTAGGATAGTACATAGTCACTTTCATTATACATTTTATACAAGGGCTTTTCTTGCTTTCATTTCGGAGAATGAATTTACTATCTTAATTTCAGACGCCAATGCGCTAGAAAAGCAAAGCTGGGGGAGGGTGAGGGAGGCAGGAAGATGAGTCATAACACTTTCCGCGTCCCGCCACGAGACGACTGTTCTACTGACCTTGGACTTTGGTCAAGGGCATCAGACTTACTGTATTTCAGAACTCATTGAGGTAGTCGGGTAGATCTTCGGTTTTACCTTGAATTTCAACTGTAATTAGTTTTAAGACAAAATTCCCTTTATAGTCAGCGGCAAATCATTGGAAGCGTGGGATTTTTAGCTGTGTGAATTAATTTATCAATCCACAGACTGGCAACGACGCTGGGCTAGGGGTGTAGAGGGAAGTGTACAGCTGTTTAGGGTCCAAGCTTCCAACGATATGCCAGCGAGTATAGTTTAAATATTTCTGCCCAATATTTAAATCAGTTTCTAAAAATTTGCCAAATTTATTATTTTTTTTTACAAAATTTGGTCAATTTAATGCCCCTCCAAAAGGCTTGAGTGTGCGGCTGCATACTTCGCACACCCCTTAGGCCGGCCCTGCATAGATCTTATCCAAATCTCTAGATCAAGGACTCATCTAATGAAAACTATTGTTTATAACTCTGTCATATGAAGGGTACTATAACTTCCCAAATAATATATCACACAGTGGAAATTTCCTAAAAATCAATTATACTGCTTTATTGTACTTTGAACGACAGATTGACGTCTACACTTCTTAAAACGGACAGTGAGTAATCCACGGAAATGATTATCAGGGTTGCAGAAAATGACCTCCATCCTACCAAACCAGTTTTTATGGCATTGTTGACTACGTTTGAATAATTTGGTTGAATAACGATCAGTTTTAAACACAACAAAAAATACATTGCGCAAAAACATCATTCGAATATACAGTATGTCCACGGATGGGGTTTACAAGAGGACAAAAGGACTAAAAATTGAAAGATACGAAAAAAAGTCACTCTTCATAAACGTTTCTGCTTGTCTGGAAATTACGATTCATCTTAAGAAATTTTCATTTTTGTATACAGGGTGGGTACAAACTGCAAAAATATTATTTTCCTTAAGACTAAACATACCTTATTTTGAAAGTTACGAAAAAAAACACTCTTAATAAACGTTTTTACTTGTTTAGAAAATACTAGTGAGAGGCTCCCCCGCCTATTAAATAGATCCGTGAAAACTATAGATCGATGAAAATATAGTTTCCCGAACCACGATGAGTGCAAAGCCTGTCCCTGCCTCTGTCGAACGGTACGCGATTGAACCGAACGCATCCTTTATCTATGGTACGCGACGCGTCAAGTGCTGAGCTCGTCCCTGCCTCTGTCGAACGGGCGCGCCATCTGCTGCTCACTGTCAATAGTGTCAATCTGTAGTTTGTGCGGAATCGGTAGGATACTACTATATTCGTTGGGCCTCGCGGTGCCGATGCTTCTCGATAGAATTCGACCCGTCCAACTGTCGGCTCGAAAGGCGGTCACGTGAACGCTAGTCGGATTGAAGCGAAAATGGTTCTTAAGCGTCGGAAATGCTGACGTTTTCACGAATTCCGGAGAAACGTCAAACTTTACACGTTCGATATCGAAAATCGGCGTCTCGGATCGAGGCGAGACGTAGCCTAAGCACTACGGAAAGGACGTGGGAGATCGACGGGCCCTTCGGGCCCCGCGATTCGCGGCCGATCTCCTTATCTCGGCTTCGTAAGTTTGGCAAAATGCGGCCTTCGGCCGCCTGCATTTTGGAAAGTCGAATTTGGCGAAGCAATTATTTATTTAGTATTATATACGATTCATCATAAGAAACTTTAATTTTTTTATACAGGGTCATTTTCCTTAAGACTGAACATACCTTATTTTGAAAGTTACGAAAAAAAGTCACTCTTGCTAAACGTTTTTACTTGATGAAGTAATTATAATAATAATAATACGAACATTTTTATTAACATGAAAATAATACGATAACGATTTCACAATTCAAAAACTTTACCGCCATACTCAACAAATTTTTCTAATTGCCTTTTCAAATGATAGATTTTCTGATTTCTTCCTGAGATATCGATTGGACAGCCTGGATAATTCGGCCCTTCAGCACTTCATCATTTGGTACTGTGTTAGAAAAAATAATTTGTTTCAAACGGCCCCATAAAAACATATCGGCCAAGGTCGGGGCTTCTTGGGGGCCACATCTGTGGTCAAGCCATTCTCTAACCTATGATGCCATGGATAGATATCGCGCACCATACGTTCACTTTTTTGAAATATTGTCTTCTCGCCATAACTCTGAATTCGGGATTTTCTAAACGCCAGTACCTAAGGTGCTGGGTTTTAACGGTTCCATTGGTAGAAAATGTACTTTCATCAGAAAACATGATATATTTATAAAAACAAAATTTTATCTCCTATCCACAAGCAATAATCAAGTCATTTCGCGTCATCTCCCTCTTCCAATCTTTGATTAAAGTGCGGTTTATCGACAACAAGTACCTGTCACCTTAAGTGTCAATATTATTTTAACTAGGTTCACCTGTCAGAGGTGTGCCAGAGAATAATTTTTGGGAAATAATTTTTACATAGGTAAACCTTTTAATGAATAATTCTACTTCGGTTTGTTGTGTAGAAAACACATTCATTAAAAGTGACCTCTTTTCATAACTTTCAAAATAAGCTATGTTTACTCCCAAGCAAAATAACATGTTTGTAGTTTGTACCCATCTTGTATGAAAAAATTAAAGTTTCTTATGATGAATCGTATTTTCTAGACAAGCAGAAACGTTTATTAACAGTGACTTTTTTCGTAACTTTCAATAGAAGGTATGTTTACTCCTAAGCAAAATAACATTTTTTGCAGTTTTTACCCACCCTGTGTAAAAAAATTAATGTTTCTTATGATGAATCGTATTTATTGAGAGTGATTTTTTTCGTAACTTTCAAAAAAAGGTGTGTTTACTCTTAAGCAAAATAAAATTTTTGCAGTTTGTACCCACCCTGTATCAAAAATTAAAGTTTTTTATGATGGTTCGTATTTTCTAGACACGCAGAAACGTTTATTAAGAGTGACATTTTTTTTTAAATTTCAAAAAAAGGTATGTTTACTCTTGAGCAAAATAACATTTTTGCAGTTTGTACCCACCCTGTATAAAAAAATTTAAATTTTTTATGATGAATCGTATTTTCTAGACAAGCAGAAACGTTTATTAATAGTGACTTTTTTTCGTATCTTTCAATTTTTAGTCCATTTGTCATCTTGTAAACCCTATCCGTGGACATACTGTATATTAATCATATGCAGCTATTTTACGAAAATATTCTACCGTATCGTTCCAAGTAATATATAATTAATTTATATACGTGAGATTTCCAAGAGAATGATTAAACAATTGATCATGAATTCGGAATCACATGAGAGAGAGAGAGAGAGATATTTATTCCACAAAATCACAATATACAGAACAAAGCATATAGAAATTCAATAAAATACACAGTGACCTTAGCCTAAGCGTTGGAAATAACAAAAAAAAGAGAAAAAGAAGTTTTAGTTAAAATTCGTCAGAAAGAATTCTGAGATATCATAAAAAACATACTGATATAGAAGTTGTTTAATTTTTCTTTTAAATTTTTTGTTTGTTAGATTTTTCAAATCCGAAAGTAAATGGTTATATACTTTAATACCTGAATATAAAGGGCCATTTCGAGTGCGACCATATTTATAGTTTGGAGGTATTATGTCTTGTTTTCGCGTGGGATATTTATGTCTGTCATTTGGGGTAGGAAGTTCATTTTGATGTTTGTGAGTTAATGAAGAAATTTTGTAAACATAAGTATTTGTCATGGTCATTATTCCATTTTCTTTAAAAAATGATCTACAAGAAGTTCTAGATTTTAAGTTCAAAAGTGCTATAATTGCTCTCTTTTGAGCCATGAATACGGAGCCTGCGGATACCGCCGTCCCCCAAAATTCAATATCATATTGCATTATACTATGAAATTGAGCGAAATACACCGTTTTTGCTACAAATATGTTAGTATGTTGTTTTATTGCTCGCAATGCAAATACATATTTGCTAAGAGATTTATTTAGTTGATTTATATGGAAGTTCCAGTCAAGCTTGTTATCAATGTGTATGCCTAAGAATTTTATGTTGTGAGAAGAGGAGATAGTTTGTTGACCTATATTTATATCAACCACGTCAGAGTCTCGATACAGGTTAAAAGATATATTTTGAGTTTTGCCGATGTTCAATGCTAGTCTGTTAGCGAGAAACCAATCCGATACGCCTTGCGTGACGGTAGTAGAAGAAAGTAATAAAGAATCTTTGTTTATTCCGCTGACAATTATACTGGTATCATCGGCAAAAAGAGAAAAATAAGCATTGGGAAAATTTACAACCAAGTCATTGATGATATATATAAGAAACAATGCTGGTCCCAAGATAGACCCTTGAGGAACTCCGCATTGAACATCGACGCAACATGATATTGAGAAGTTTTTGAAGTGAAACTTGTTTGCGAGCATGAGGGTAAAATTCTTACGGATGATACGCAATAATAATGACACGAAAATGTGGGACGTTTTTGTCCAAGAAGAGGGAGAGAGCGATTGAGACCGATTGAGAGAGAGAGTGAGAAAGGGGGAACGTAGCATAAAACTGTGTAAACATTGAGTTAAATTTATAAATGAACATTTTTGATAAAGTATATCATCCTATACGAAGCAGTTGTTAGCCAAAGAAGTTTTTACTTGTGACATGTGTACTTTGTACGCACTTACTTTTTTTTATTATCGTAACATTTTATATCACGTCTACCTTGGTTTCCTCAGATTGTTGAATTTGTAGTCTGAAAATAATATTTTGGAGTAAATAAATATTATTATCAAACTTTCCCAATAATATATGTATAGCCTGTGTTAACGAACGGAAGTTCAAGTGAACAGAAAATTATATTTTTTCTGCAACATGTCGATAGATTGATACATTTATCACAGTGATTATTTATTAAGTGTTACTTTACAGATTATTCAAAAGTGATGTAATTTATATACTACTTTTCAAATGGAATTCGATTTTCATATATATTCTGCAAATTTCATCCTGTATATGCCATCCGGATCATATTTGTCAAGGAGCTTCTTCCACATATCAGCATATCCAACCTTCATTTTTTCTGCAACTTTTCTAGCGACATCCCCCTGATTTTGAGTGCATTTGGAGCATGCTGTTTTTATAACGTCTGGTAAAATTTCTGAAAGAACATCGGATATTACACGAATGCCAAAAATCTCGCTAAAAATACTTGTTCTACTTTCTTTTCCTCATTTTTCTATATCTTAAAACAGGTGGTTTAATAGTGAAACATAATTTCAAATTTAAAAACCAAAAAACTTTCATAGTACTTAGGTACCAGGTAGGATTTATGCAACCTGGTAACCTGGCAAGATTTTTATAATTACTTTATTTTTCACTTTTATATTATTTGTTGATATTACTTTAGATACGGTTGCTATAAATACACTCATTATGCGCTAGGGCGTTATGAGCGGGTATTATGGATCATAACGCCCGCTTATTGTACGAGGAGAAATGAAGCAACTTCCATTGATTAAATACTTCATAATTCTTGTCGTATACGACTCTGCATTTCTGCGGCAATGAATTATTCGCGGCTTTGGCTGCATTTTCTATGATATTCTTGGGTGAATTCATTTTCATTTCCATTATTTCTATAATGATGACAAAAATATTCACAAACGTCAAAATATCAACAAATGACCTGCCTACTATGAGAAGGAAAATGGAAAGTATAGGAGCAATGAACCGATTTTAAAATCGATTTTACATTATAATAAAAAAAATTTTCGTGAAAAATAAAATCTTGTATACACCACGAGCGTTACTAGATCCTAATGCCCGTCGGGTAACATTCGGCCCGAGGGCATTAGGATCTATATAACGCACTTGGTACATAATAGTTATTTACGATACAAGTGAGTTAACAGCATCATTAAGATACGCGTGTGAAAAGTGCACAACGAGTGCGTAGCACGAGTTGTGTAACCACACAAGTGTCTTAATGGGGATAACTCGCGTGTATTGTACAATATTTTATCTACTCATAACCGGGATACTTATTTTTATACTATTCATTTTTATTATAATTAATTTTACCTTAATACTTTGTTCAAATAAGTACCTGAAACACCATGCATGGCAATGTCAATTTGATATTAAATAATATTGATGTCACTTTAAAGTCAAGCTTCAAAAATTGTAATCTAAAATGAGCGATTCGGAAAGTATTCCTTCTGATATTGAAGAAGAGGCATCGAGAGCCATTTCTGGATTGCTACCAGAAAAATCCAGGCAGAAGTATGAGTCTGTATACCATAAGTAGAAAGAGTGCGGTAATAAAAATGCGTGAGTTAAGGAGCTCTTAACTCACTCAAAATGCGTGCGGTAAGAGCTTCTTAACTCACTGGAGTAGATAAAAAACTATTTAAGCAGTCAAAGTACATATTAGTAATCAAAATGAGTAACGAAAAATACGAGAAGGTATTCGAAATATGTAGGTATATAATATGTCATTCTTAAATGACAAAAAACGAACAAGGAACTGATGAAAGCATAATGCTATCGTATTTTATACATATTTTAGTGTTTTTCATTAAATTTTTTTCATGATTTTAGGCAAAATCTCTCAAGGTATCTACTTTATGGTCTACAATGTACAGGGTGAGCTGATGGGATTTAGAGGGGCTCGATTTTCGAGACAAGTTTGAATATGCTAACCGCTTTTTGATACGTCAAGTCGCTCTCGACCTACAAGAAAAGTTTTCGATTTTTTGAAATTTTTTTATAATTTTTTCAAAGACCAATCCAGCACTGAAAACCAAAATGTCAAATTACATTCAGTTTTTGATATAACGCAAGCTTGATATTCATTATTTTTTGATTTATCTTATGGAACATACCATATTTTTTTTGTGTTACAAAATGTCAATGTCTCACCCAAGTATGATAATTTTTAAAAGCGTGAAATTTTGTAACAACTAATTATCAAAACCTTGCGTGTGATACATCATTTTAAAGAGATTCTAAGAAAAAAATAAGATATTTTATGTTTCATAAGAAAAATATCACATTTGTATGTATGTGTTTGTGTATTTTAAATTTGTTTGCACGATAGAGGCTACAAAGTTGGTAGTTAGATAGTTTTTTTTGTCATCTTGGATGGGATTGGTTTTGGTACGAATCGGTTATAGGTTTAAGCCACAAGAGAAGAAATAAATCCTCTTTACACGATGAAAGAGAGCAATGTTGAAGAAATGAGGTTGAAAGTTGATAATCTAAATAGATGGAGCACTAGTTTGAATTTGGAAAAAAAAATCTTGATTGAATAAATAGATTTTTCAAACTGTAAACGTTATGAAAACCTGCTCTTCTAACAGCAAGGTCCGAAATTAAGATCGGCTACAGCATGGGCCATTAACGGATTGTTGTAATGGTATTTACGTTCATTTCGTTTTGAGTTTTCGAACGTTTATCGTCTTAATTTGTGTTTTTTTGGACTTTGTGTTTTCCTGTGATTCATTGTGTTTGGATTGAGGACAATTTTATCTCTGTTTAACAGTAGATAACCAACCTACATCAAGTTGAAATTTACACTGAGTTTTTATCATTGAACATGAAAATCAATAATAAAATAAACGAGAGGACGAATAAATTAATTGGTTAGAGGAACTATGTATACCTACATCATGAAGAGGCTGTATGATAGAATACCTATTTACTTGAAAAGTAAAAAAACTTTCAAAAGTTTCAAGAAAACATCTCTGAAATGTCTAGTTTCATTACCAACTGAAGAGGTTTTGAGTATAATGGACAAACTAAGTACCTACTTACCAACAAAACTCAAAGAAACAAAATGAAATAAAAGAAGAATCAACATATGTACTCTGCTTGAATGGTTTCAACGTAATGAGTTATTATATTTTTTGAATTTTCCTGACGTATAACAGCTCTCCTAAAAATACGGTGGACTTCTGAGAGTCTGTTTTTTATAGAATCTCTGTTTTCCTGGTTATATAATTGAATATTTTAGTTTTTACCTAGCTATAGAGTAAATATTTATTTCATATTCTTGATGTTATGATAAACTGTTATTTTTGTTGTCCAAATAAAAATGATTTATTAATATTATTTTTATAGTATCTCTGGTTGTTACATGAAAGGAAATATAATTATCTAGAATCTCTGGATGATGGCCTACGTTCAGATACCGATTAAAGTGGAAGATTTTTCGTTGGAATAGCATTGGACTTCAAAAACTCTACGTTTTCGGTTAGCTGAAAATTGCACATCATCGGTTGGTATGATTCTATATGGAAAAATCCACAAATTTACTGCAGGGAAAATAATTATTCTCAGTAAACTGTAAAGAAGAACTCTCTTATGTTCAGACACTTTTTTCAATCTTCAAGTTATGAATCCACATCTTTCTTCTGTCCATCATTTTCTTGTTTCCCAACTTTGTTCAGAATAGAACTTTGAATTGTCCAGCTTTCGAGAAGGTATGTAAGCTATATTCGGTTTTTTTTGCCCAAGCTGAATAATAAGATACACAACAATAGTGATTCATCTCTTCTGGACGTTTGTAAACGATCCCAAACAAAATTAAACACAATTAAAACTCAACAACTTCTCATATAAAATACACGTAAACAGATGTAAACAAAGCAATCTATGGCCCATACGTTAGTAATATTCGACACCGGTAGGTGGCGCATCGCTTATCTGCGTTCGCCAATAGGGTTCTTCTTATTTATTTTCTCATTGAATTAGATTTGAATCAAGGAACAACCCCTAAGAATTTAAATACTTAAGTAGACCAAGGGTGAAATCGATTGAATCATCTAAAACTTTTCAACAAAATTAAAAGTATGTATGTTTATCTTACGTTGTTGTTAAGAACTACTTACTCCTCAATTCATTTCCTTCAGGAGTACAAGAAACACCATCCAACATACATTTAAAATAATTGGCTACCAAACGTTTGTTTTTCATGATTTCGTCAACATCTAAATTTTTCAATATGCCACTATCGTAATATTCATCTTCACCATAAACTAAACATATCGCCAAGATGAAAAAAATAACCGAAGACTTCATCATCGCATTAGAAACACGACTGAATTCTAAATATAAATTTCTATGGAATAAAAGAGAAGGAATCGCGTGATTTAAACAGAAAATTGCTGCTAATAATACAACGAGAAAAATATAGATCGTCCTTCTTCTGCAGATGATAGTATTGATTATCAGTTCCAGCAGGACTATTCATATTTTAATTCATGGAATTATTAACTGTATTCAATTTTCATTGTTAGAAATGGCTGAGAAAATTCCAAGGTATATTCCAACATATAATTTTCATTGAAAAACGTCACTGTTGTTCAATAGCTGTGTGTGCATAGAATGTTTCAGAATTAAGCCAAGCTATAGAGCTTTTTTCATGTAAAAAGTGTTAGAAGAAAACCAGCTGCGCCATTGTTTGTAAAATAGTTCCATATGATATAGTGATATGTTTTTCACTCGACTTTATTATTTATAACTTTGTTATCAACAATTTTATGCAAAAAATCGCGTTTTTTTTTAGTTTTTTGCTTATAAAAGTGAAACTATCAAAGTAATCGTGATGGTGTCAATAGACTAATTGTAGAAAATGAAAAGACGAAGAAAATGAGAAGTAGGATGACTCGATCAGACCCTTAGTTTGAGAGGAAATCGGGAAAAACCGGCCAAAATGCAGTTTTTTCAAAAATTTTTAACTCGCTTATTTTTTAAGTTGCAGCGTAGATCCTCGGGCCAGTATTAGCTATTGATATAAACTTCATTTGTGCGAAGATCAGCAACTGTCCGATGCATAGTTTTTGATCTGTGGCCATTTGATTATGTTACTATGCAATTTTGCAGCAGACCTGAATGCGACAGGTATGGTCCGATTTCAATTTACTGAAAAGATTTTGAAAGTAGAATTCTCATAGTTCAAAATGTTCCTTTTGGTTTTTCATAAAAACGCTGAAAAATATGTTAAAAGTGAAGCTGAACATAACAAAAAACGGCCGAGCGCGTGAGAGTAGTTGAAGAGTGGGGGTTTACAATTATTATCTGACAACGTTTAGAAATTACTGTCATGTTCAAAATGCCGACGCTTTCGAATGTCATACTTCTCCTTGCCTGCTCCTCTACCCCCCCTCTTCAACTACTCTCACGCGCTCGGCCGTTTTTCGTCATGTTCAGCTTTATTTTTAACATATTTTTCAGCGTTTTTATGGAAAACCAAGATAAACGTTTTGAACTATGAGAATTCTACTTTCAAAATCTTTTTAGTAAATTGAAATCGGACCATACCTGTCGCATTTAGGTCTGCTGGAAAATTGCATACTAACATAATCAAATGGCCACAGATCAAAAACTATGCATCGGACAGTTATTGCTCTTCGCACAAACGAAGTTTATATCAATAACTAATACTGGCCGGAGGATCTACGGTACAACTCAAAAAATAACCGAGTTAAGAATTTTTGAAAAAACTGCATTTTGTCCGGTTTTTTCCGATTTCCTCTCTAACTAAGGGTCTGATCGAGTCGTCCTACTTCTCATCTTCTTCGTCTTTTCATGTCTACAATTAGTCTATTGACACCATCACGATTACTTCGATAGTTTCATTTTTATAAGCAAAAAACTAAAAAAATGCAATTGATAACAAAGTTATAAATAATAAAGTCGAGTGAAAAACATATCACTATATCATATGGAACTATTTTACGAACAATGGCGCAGTTGGTTTTCTTCTAACACTTTTTACACAAAATGCTCACTCTAAATCTCTGTAGCTTGGCCTAAATATCAAATTTGTTATCGAATGTTACATTCCAAGCACTATACGAAGGGAAGCTAGGTCTAAAAATGATTGAATGTAATGTAAGCGTAGCACTCAAGGTTAGTTTAATTCGTATATTATGCGTATTGACATGTTTTTCGAATAACGTGGTTCAGCTTCAGAGACAGATGAATTCAATATGTGAATTGGAAATTATTTAATATTTTTTCTTTCAAGTATAGAAATATTCTTGGGAATTTTATATTGAAGTTATAACTGGCTATCTATTATAGACCACGTTTGATTTTGAAGTGGATAATTCATTATAAATTTCACCAGTAATCTACTATCTATTTCTATGCCTAGTGATAACGTAATGTATAATCAAAGAAAAAATTCAAATCAATATATCTTCTTCTTCCGGTGCCATACCCGATTTCGGGCGTAGGCGACCTCTCTACAACTATTCGTGCTGTGCGTGATACAGTGATACACGAATAGAAGGGACCTACAGTTTTACGATGGTTCCGAACGTCTTTATACAGAGGCTTTACTAGGCAGAATACTCAATAATCAATATATATATATATATATATATATATATATATATATATATATATATATATATATATATATATATATATATATATATTTATATAATATATATTCATTTGCGCTAAACAGGCGCAGCGTATAAAATAAAGATAACAAAACATTGAGACATTCATTGGCAAAATTGATGATAATAATTGAATCAAGCCTTCCCTTCACTAGTTTCATGAGAATCGACGATAGGAGTTTCCCTTCATTCTTCAAGGGAGAATGTTAGAAAATTCGATATCTTTATCTATATATCTATATATATATCTATATATATATATATATATATATATCTATCTACATATTATATTATATATATATATATATATATATATAATATATATAGGTATATATACCGGGTGTCCACGGAAGGTGGCTCGCCCCTGTAACTTTTTTGTTTACGGAGATAATGAAATGAAATTTAGAGGATCTGTTTAATGCATAAAACTGCATTTTTTAACAAGTAACTCAACTTCATGCAACTTCCTGTTTCACCGGAAGTGACATAAACTTTCGGTTTGTAAATGGGACACCTGGTATAATTTCTCTTTTTTTGTCTTTATATGACAATTAGAATGCAACGATGTATCATTTGTTACTTTTTGTAACCGTTGTTTTATTTGTTTTCTTGAAAGAAATATTCATTATAGAGGGCTATAGATGTGTTTACCGCCCTGGGACTCAGATTTGTGGGCGTGGCTTCGGACTTATTTTGTTTCAATTGTGTTGGTAACAGGCTACTCGATGCTTTCAAATATTATTTTAATATCAATAAGATTCTTCATTTGAAGAAAGTTCTAAGGTTATGGGATTTCAGGTTTTTATTGAAAGTTTTCTTTCAGCCTCATACCTAGAGTGCGGTATCAAATTAATCGTAATGAAATTATCTTTGTTTTTAACCCGACGAGCCACCATGTTGCCATTTGAAAAAAAATAGTAATAATAGTTTTAAAATTAAAAGTCACATATCTGAAACATTTTGATCGAAAACAGTAAAGTTGTATTTTAACAAACATTTTAGGACCGATATTAGTTATTTGAACGCATCCATAGCCCTCTAGAATAAAAATTTATTTTGAAAAAAAAATGAAAAAAAGGTTACAAAAAGTAACAGATGATACATGGTTGCATTATAAATGTCATATGGAGACAAAAAAACTTAAAATATACCAGGTGTCCCATTTGAAAATCTAAAGTTTATGTCATTTCCGGTGAAACCGGAAGTTGCATGAAGTTGAGTTACTTGTAAAAAAATGCAATTTTATGCATTAAACAGATCCTCTAAATTTCAACCATTATCTCCGAAAACAAAAAAGTTATAGGGGCGAGCCACCTTCCGTGGACACCCGGTATATATAATTTGGCAAAATAAACAGTTTGATTGATTGATTGATATATATATATATATATATATATATATATATATATATATATATTTATATATATATATATATATATATATATTTATATATATAAATATATATATATATATATATATATATATATATATATATATATATATATATATATATATATATATATATATATATATATATATATATATATATATATATATATATATAGATATATATATATATATGGAATAAATTAATTCAGATTAATTACAGAATGTGGTTTGATGTGTTTGTATTTCTAAGTTTTACATTATTTAATTCTTAGATTTCTTTGCTTGATGACAATAAAGCATATTTTGATTCGATTTGAGAATTACTAAAATTCTTCGGAATTATGCATGATAAAAAATTATGCATGTCAATTGGAAATATTTTTCTTGTTCTACTAAATAAACTTTAATCATTACTTTGAAAAATAATATATAAATCCATATAGTGTAGTTCTGATTTTTTTTTGCATTCAATTATTTTGAAACCTTTTTGATTTATTTAACTATGCCAGCTTTTATTAATTTCTTTTACAATCTAACCAGATTTAGTTAATTCACAAAAAGAAATCAATGTAAAATAAATATATAAAGGTTTTCAAATAATAATCTATTATCATCCACATCCTCCGAACATCAAACCAACTACCAATCACATCCATAACAATAATTTTTTCTGAAATAGGTACCTATATTATTAATTATAACAGAAATTGCTATCTAATAACAACTTTTCAGAGAAAAATCTATAAAACAAATAATTGAGAACTTTTTTTTTATTCGCGTGAATCTATCATGTAATATGTTGATTCTTAACATATGTTTATACATAATCGACTGATAAATGTTTTTCTATTTTGTTCTTCTATTTAATAGATTCTTGTTTTGTTCAACGATTGAAAGTGTGTTTTGTTTAATTAGTTATCATTGTTAATTTTATTTTCAATTTTTTTATAGGTAGGTGCTTTGTCAACAAAATTTTGTAATTTTATAGGACAATAAAGCTGTTTCTCTCTCTCTCTGTTCAATTTCAATACTCAATCACACAATATTGGACTCTCTGGTTTTTTACCCCGAGGCGAAGCTAAAGGTGTTAGAGTCTCACGACAAAAAGTTGGTAACTGGCCCGATTTTAAAAATTCCAACGGATATCGATTAGACACATATGATTTCATTAAGGAATTTGAATTACCAATTTTTACCAACGACGAATAAAAAAATATAGCGTTTTTACCCCGAGGTAAAGCTAAATTCTCACAACAAAAAGTTGGGATCTGTTCCGATTTTAAAAATTCCAACGGATATCGATAAAATACATATGATTTCATCAGAGAAGTTTTGTTCCCAATTTTTTCCCAACGAAGAATAAAAAATTATAGCGTTTTTTAGATAGGCATTACGACATGCGCATGCGCCAAGGTCGATATGTACGAAGTCCTACAAAACATGCGTCGAAGTTCTCTGTGTGCCACGGTAACCAAGCGACGTTGATAGCTTAAGCTCGATTCTGCGTCTGTGTCTGCTTCCCATCCATAGAGATATCTTATCAATTTTGATTCATATAATTTGCAGCAAAATGAGCTGGGATAGGATATTCAAAATTCGACAGTCAAACAATGAATTTTTTTGCTAAAATTTTCACGGATTTTATTTCGTTTATATCGACTTATTAATACATTTATTGCAATTTTCCTTCATTTAATTCGCAAAATCGACTTTCATTGTTATTTAATTTATATAATAGGTACATTCAAAAAATATTGACGACATGCACATGCGCCGAGGGGTTTTATCATTCCTAGTGCTACGCAGTAGGGTGTCCTTCATTTTTATTATTAGATTTCGTCAAACTTCTGCAGCAAGGGATTTCGTTTGTTGTTGTTGTCGCCAGAATAAAGGAAATTTATCAAATGATCACAAATATTCATATGCATCATTTTAATACGATTGTATCAATCATAACAATAATTTTATTCAAAAAAACAATGTCAAAATTCAAACGGAAGTACGTGCTAGTTACATCATACTTTAAATCCTTCTTTTTCCAACTTTGCCTTGAATTTTTCTCTGTAAACATTGTCGGGGTCGAATTTGGCGAGCAATTTATTCCATATTTCCGGTTTTTCCTCAATTAGAAAGTCGACTATTTGTTTTGTTTTCTCGATATGTGTCTTAGTGCACTTCTCGCATCCGGTTCTGATGGCTTCAGGCAGAATTCCTGTGGATTAAATAGATACCCAAAATTGAACAAAATATGCAATCATTCATGACGATAATGTAACTAAAACTTCGATTTAAACTATATTTGTATCGAAAAGTAAAAGATACTAATGAAAATTTTAAATTATTGACTGGTATAGGTGATGCAACAGTCTAAATTTTTAGTTTCCTGTCAAATCGATGTGTAACAGTATTCTTTAAAACTCAGAATGCAATAGAAAAACAAATTAGAAAATGAAAAGATAAAACTACACCCCATAATAAATCTGGTATTTATAATCTAACTTGCGGTTCATGTCCTATGGTATATGTTGGCCAAACCGGCAGAAACTTCGGACTTAAAATATCTAAACATAAAAGAAGTTACGATTAGGAAAAAACAGATTCTACATAATCGTCACATCTTCCGGAACATAATCATAGCTTCATAAGCCAAGCTACAGAGATTTTTTCATGTAAAAAGTGTTAGAAGAAAACTAGCTGCGCCATTGTTTGTAACATATGACATAGTGATATGTTTTTCACTCGACTTTATTATTTATAACTTTGTTATTAACAATTTTATGCAAAAAATCTCATTTTTTTAGTTTTTTGCTTATAAAAATGAAGCTATCAGAGTAAACGTGGTGGTGTTAATAGACTAATTGTAGAAAATGAAAAGACGAAGAAAATGAGAAGTGGGACGACTCGATCAGACCCTTAGTTTGAGAGGAAATCGAAAAAAACCGGACAAAATGCAGGTTTTTCATAAATTCTTAACTCGCTTATTTTTTGAGTTGTAGCGTAGATCATCCGGCCAGTATTAGCTATTGATATAAACTTCATTTGTGCGAAGATCAGAAACTGTCCGATGCATAGTTTTTGATCTGTGGCCATTTGATTATGTTACTATGCAATTTTCCAGCAGACCTGAATGCGACAGGTATGGTCCGATTTCAATTTACTAAAAAGATTTTGAAAGTTGAATTCTCATAGTTCAAAACGTTCATCTTGATTTTTCATAAAAACGCTGAGAAATATGTTAAAAATAAAGCTGAACATGACAAAAAACGGCCGAGCGCGTGAGAGTAGTTGAAGAGTGGGGGTTTACAATTATTATCTGACAACGTTTAGAAATTACTGTCATGTTCAAAATGCCGACGCTTTCGAATGTCATACTTCTCCTTGCCTGCTGCTCTACCCCCACTCTTCCACTACTCTCACGCGCTCGGCCGTTTTTCGTCATGTTCAGCTATATTTTTAACATATTTCTCAGCGTTTTTATGAAAAACCAAGATGAACGTTTTGAACTATAAGAATTCTACTTTCAAAATCTTTTTTGTAAATTGAAATCAGACCATACCTGTCGCATTCAGGTCTGCTGGAAAATTGCATTGTAACATAATCAAATGGCCACAGATCAAAAACTATGAATCGGACAGTTCCTGATCTTCGCACAAATGAAGTTTATATCAATAACTATAGCGTGGTCAAAGTACACATATAGCTTCACAAAAAGGAAAAACCTCTAGAAATTTCGAATTTAAGTATTCAAAAGGATTGTGCTTAATATAAAAGAATCTTTACAAAAATAGGTAAGCAATTTTCCGGA
>JARQZK010001517.1:320000-428246 GCA_030704885.1 Cynegetis impunctata | reverse complement strand
TTTTTTAGTGTTCCGTACTCAAAGGGGTAAAAAAGGAACCCTATTACTAAGACTTTCGCTGTCTGTCCGTCCGTCCGTTCCGTCTGTATTTCAAGAACCGCGATAGCTAGACAGTTGAAATCTTCACGAATTAATGTATTTCTGTTGCCGTATAACAAAAAATACTAAAAACAAAATAAAATTAATATTTAAGAGGGGCTCCCATACAACAAACGCGATTTTTTTGCCCTTTTTGCTCGATATCACTAATGGCAAAACAGGTAGGCACTTAAAATATTTATTTATTTATTTGCGAACATGGGAGATACAGACAGGTACAAATGATCCACTAGAGTATCCACAAATTACAAAGCCTTATTACTCTAGATAATTAAGAATATAACACACAATAAAAAAGAGCAGTAAGTATTACTAAAAGTAACGTGAATTTAGATATTAAACATCAGAATTCAGAAGGCACCCCTGTGCCTCTTCATGCACTTCTTTTTATCCCAGAAAGGGACCATTGAAAAAAAATCAACAATTTTTCTGTATTTTATTACTAAAGCGATTTATACGGCAGAGGGCGAATTCTGTGCCGAATAAGTATTTCTTAGCGGTAGGTGAAACAGACTCACCAGCGCCTTAGAGACCTCTGCGAAACATTTATATAGATTATGGCGCGAGAACAGCGGGGTTGCTTATTAAATTGTTGACGATTTTGTACAGGAAAAGTATATCGGAAATAATGTCTACGATCAAACAAAGAAATAATGCAATAAGAGTGATCCCGCGCCAGGGAGTAATCACCATGGGGATTAAATAATTGGCTTTATGAGAAATTAATTTTAAAAATTTATTCTGAATCCTTTCCAGGCGGTCTATGTGTACCATCTGTCTTGGGCTCCAGATAATGCTGGCAAATTAATATTACTGTTGGACAAAAGAGTTGAATAAACAAAAAAAGCGATCTAACATTTCTGAATGACACACTTCCTACGGATGTAACCCAACATCCTAGAAGACGAGTTAACAACGGAATTGCGATGTGTAGATCAAAAATGAGTTTAGGATCGAACATTACCCCAAGATCTTTTTGCAGAGGCGAAACCGGCAAGACGGTCAAGGTCATCCTGCAGCTTGTCACAATCTTCAGGGTTAGTTTATAGAAGTGTAAACCTTTAAGTCATCCGCGTAAAGCAGGAAATCACAAATGACGGAAGCAATGCCTGATTTCATTAATATAAATAATGAAAAGTAAAGGTTCTCAGATATTCACAAAATACTGAGTTGTATTTTAACTTTAATGATAAATAATAGAATTAAAATAAAATAAATATTTAAGGGGGGCATAGTCAATGGACAGGATCCCTTGGTGCGCGAGTCCGACTCGAACTTGGCCGTTTTTTCTTAAAAAACTATATAAGTGCTGCTTTGACCCTGCTCTAGAGTGTCTAGACTAAATTTTAGAGGAAGAGAGCTATGTTATTTTAACGGTGACTTTTTGAATTCGCCACCGCAAAATTCACGTATTTGGGCAACGATACGACGATTCGCGAAATTGCTATCCTCCAGCGATACGTGTGACTCACCATTCGATCACGTCCCCCAAGTCTAGCCGTCGACGAGCGCGTATTACGTTACCTACGTGCCGACAATTTCGCCCGACTTCGGAATCACACCACCTCCCGCGACCGACTTCCAAGATCCCTCGATCGGAATTAATCGCACAGTTACCTCGTCCAGGTGATAATCGACCATCTCGTTGTACTTTGTTGCGTAACAATAGCACACAGATATAATAATTATTAGATCCGAACTATTACACAAGCAGGTAGCGGGGCCGGACGATCGATAAACTAGAACGTTCCGAATTATCTTCGCGTGCCGTTTCGTTCATAACCAGTGGCGTAGCCAGGATTTTTTCATGTGGGGGGGGCAGCGACTATATACGCACACACACACACACACACATATATATATATATATATATATATATATATATATATATATATATATATATATATATATATACTAATAGGTATTATGTATTTGGGATAGCAGGCTTGAGGTAGAAATGAGTGTACTCTTTACTTTTAACTCGATCTTTCGAGAACTATAATTGTCCCTTCATCAGGAGCACCTGGAAAATTGAAAGTGAGATAAATGCCAAACAAACACAGATATGTTATTGTGGGCAACTTTTACGATTCGAGGTTTTGATTGAAGGTTAAAATTACTTAAAATAATCATACAAGAGAGATTCAAACATTCTAGATGCAATTAAAATGTGTAGACAAAGCATTACAAACAAATCATATATAAAAATTGATTGGGCCGAATAGATCAGTACAAAACAATGACAGTTGTAGGTTATGAGTCGTAAATCATAGAAGTTGCAGGCAGAGGATTTGTGGCAACGAGAAATATTACCAGTCAAAGTGGCTCGTTTGGCCACAAATCCTCTGGCCTGCAAACTTCTATGATTCGACTCATAACCTACAACTGTCATTGTTTTTGTACTGATGATCTATTCGGCGATCAATTTTTTATATTATGATTTGTTTGTAATGCTTTGTCTACATATTTTAATGTATCTAGAATGTTTTGAATCTCTCTTGTATGATTATTTTAAGTAATTTTAAGATCTTAATCAAACCTTGAATCGTAAGTTGCCACATAATATCTGTGTTTGTTTGGCATTTTCTCACTTTCAATTTTCCCAGGTGCTTCCTGATGAAGAGACAATTATAGTTTCTCGAAAGCTCGAGTTAAAGAAAAGAGTACACTCATTTCTACCTCAAGACTGCTATCGCCAAATACATAATACCTTTTTGTATACTAATGAATCAGTCAAAACTAAATTTGTCATATATATATATATATATATATATATTATATATATATATATATATATATATATATTATATATATATAATATATATATATATAATATATATATATATATATATATATATATATATATATATATATATATATATATATATATGTCATACCTAAATGTAATATTAAAGTTGTTTTCAATCCTAAGACAAAACTCTCAGAATTTTTATTCAATGCCAAAGATATCACTTCAAAATTTGAAAGTTCAGGAGTTTATGAGTTGATTTGTCCTGTATGTAAAGGAGTGTAAATAGGTCAGGTTGGTAGATCGTTCAAGACAAGATTTAAAGAACACCAACAATCTTTTTTGAAAAATAAAACGGATTCAACGTTTTCAAATCGTTGCCGTGAAAACCACCACTCGTTTCCACAAATAGATAATTTTCAAATCATGCACAAATTACCGAAAGGAACCAAACTTACTTAGAATCATTAGAAATTTTTAAACTCAATCATAATGCAAAAGATATCTTGCTGAACCACCAAATTGACTTGATATATTCTCCTATATTTAGTGTATTCAAACAATAACGATTTTTCTAAGAACATTGGATTGTACCAATTTGGGAAATCCACTCGGTTAGCCCTTCTTGAAATATGTTCCTCTTGTCTATTTAGGTACCTGCAATAATTATTTCCCACCCGTAAGCGCAAATCTATAATTATGTATTTAGTTCTCAATTCAATCTGCACGATTATGGTCTAGTGACCGAAATTGCAATCGCAGTTTTATATTTTTCAAAGTATTTTTAAATGTATGTATATATATACATATAATAATGATAGTAATAATAATATTTATTAGCCCCAGAAAATTATACAAATAAAATTGAGACAAGTCAAGTTGAAATAGTTAATTCACTAAACAGGGTAATCCATATACTCCTCGAAGTTATATGGCTCACAGATGAGCAAATGCATGTAAAGCCTCTTTTTGAATAGGCGATAGTCAACATTCTCCCTCAAATCAGCGGGAAGGCCATTAAACATGCTGATTGCCATATAATGAGTGTTCTTTTCTCTGAGTGATGTAGTGTGATGAGGGAAAAAGTAAGGAAAAGTTCGACGGGTGTCATTGACATTTCTGCAATCCTCAAAGTAATGTTTCTGCTTCCGAAAAAACGAAAGTAACCTGTATATGTATAGCCCATATAACGTAAGAATATTATTTCTCCTGAAGCAGCCTCGACATGTTTCTCTATAGCCAAGACGAAAGACCAATCTCATCGTCCACTTTTGAGCGATAAAAATGCTCTCAGCATGAGAGGAACTACCCCAAAAAATGATGCCATAGGATAACAAAGATTGAAAATTGGCATAATGTAATATTTTAAGAATATTCAAGTATATATATATATATATATATATATTATATTATTATATATATATATATATATAGGTATATATAATATATATATATATATATATATATATATATATATATATATATATATATATATATATATATATTCATTCGAATTGTTGTTGCCTGTGTGAACTATTTCTAATCTTTTGATAATTATTAGCAATAACAGGCTTGTTGAATCTCAAAAACTCGATTTTATTAAAAAGTTGACGTTTCGCCACGACATTCGTGGCTTTATCAAAGTTTTGATAAAGCCACGAATGTCGTGGCGAAACGTCAAGTTTTTTAATAAAATCGAGTTTTTTGAGATTCTAACAAGCCTGTTATTGCTAATAATTATCAAAAGATTATATATATATATATAAATATATATATATATATATATATATATATATATATATATATAATATTTATATTTATTATATATATATATATAGCCAAAAACTTTTGGGAGGGGGGAAGCCCCCCCTAGTCCCCCTGCTAACTACACCCCTGTTCATAACAATTCACCGTAATTAATTAATTTACCCGTTTAATTAAGGCCGCGTCTTCTGGAAAGAAAACCTACGAAGTGCTCGAGAGATGGACGAAAGACGTGAAATTATTTTCACGCTCTGAAAAAAATGGAAAGGACACACACACACGTACATAACGTTATATCAATTCCGGCATAATAGAAATTACGCCGAAACAACCGTTAGGTGGCATACTCGCGTTATTTCGTACTGTCAGAATTCGATTCCCGTAAAAGCGTGCGTGATTTCGCGATATTATATCTCGCGAATTATGGATGTCCGGATATTGCGAATACGTTCGTCTTCCTCGCTTCGACATGCGATTTTTCTTCGTTTTTTTGCGAAAGCGACGAGGTGATGAAATTCAAACTATTCTGCGTGGTTCTACACGAAAAGACGAGCTTCCTTTCCCCTTTATATATTATGTATTGAATAGTTGACCCAATGCAATAAATTAACATCGTTCGAGAGTAATTAATGATGAAAAAAATCAGAACTATTTATATTAAGATTTCTTATTGCTTCGAGAGCAAAAAAACATATTCTCTAATAACAATATTAACATACAATAGTGAACAACTATCCGAAAGGTTTTTGTAATTCCGTGGAAAATATATTCTATGTATATATATATATATATATATATATATATATATATATATATATATATATATATATATATATATATATATATATATATATATATATATATATATATTCTCGTGTCGCGGTGTTAGAAGTTAAACTCCTCCGAAATGGCTCGACCGATTCTCATGAAATTTTGTGAGCATATTAGGTAGGTCTGAGAATCGGCTAACATCTATTTTTCACCCCCCTAAATGTTAAGGGTGATCCACCCCTTAAATTAATTTTTCTATTTTTCAAACACAAATATCTGTTATATTTTTTTATGATACACCAATCAACAGTACATACAACCCTAAATTTTCATTCCTCTACGATCAACCCCTATTTTTTATTTGTTGAATTTCTCCAAAATGGCTAGACCGATTCTCTTGTGTGCATATCGGGTAGGTCTGAAAATCGGCCAACATCTATTTTTCATCCCCCTAAATGTTACGGGTGGACCACCCCTTGATTAAATTTTTTAATTGTTCAGACAAAATTTTTTGTTCTATTTTTTCATGATACAGCAATCAAAAATACATACAACCCTAAATTTTCACCCCTCTACAATCAACCCCTATTTTTATTTGTTAAATTCCTCCGAAATGGCTCGACCGATTCTCATGAAATTTTGTATACATATCGGCTAGGTCTGAGAATCGACCAACATATATTTTTCATCCGTTTTTTTTATGATACAGCATCCAAAAATACATACAACCCTTAATTTTCACCCCTGTACGATCAACCCCTATTTTTCATTTGCTAATTAAAAACTTAAATTTTTTTGGAAAGATTTTCATTTTCATTTTGTCATGACTTAGAATAAAAAAAATTATATTACTTTCAATTTTTTACCCTTCTACGATCAACCCCTATTTTTCCATCGCGATTTTCATTTTATCCACAGATCCGCAATAGGATTGCAAGATGGCAATTGAAAATAACAATAGTCGGTCCAAGAATAAGTCGTAATATATTGTTCATACCCCTAAGTGATTAGTGGTATGGTGGTCCACCCCAAACATTTTTATAAATTTTTTGGACAAAATTTTTATTTCTATTTTTTTATGATGTTGCATTAAAAAATACATGAAACTCTAAATTTTCACCCTTCTATCAACAACCCATATTTTTTAATAGCCATTTTAATAATTTAAACGTTTGCCGGGTCAGATAGATTAATAGACAGATAGATATAATGATAGATAGATAGTTACATAGATAATTTTTCATTGTGTCCTATGCCCTTTAATATACTCATTTAAATATGTGTACCTACAATATTTCACATTGATCGGTTAAGTAGTTTACGAGTGAGAGCGTAAAAAAACAATTTCACATTCGCATAATATTAGTTAGGATTTGATAATAATTTGTAACGTTATGAAATACCGTCCACTGGCTAAACCAAATTCTAGCCGAGATCAGTCAATAAAGAAGATTCTGTGATTTCTAGCGTCACTTCAAATAGTAGAAGGGATAAGTTGTCAAATTCGGGACGCTAACTAAACCATCTGCCTTTTCAACTAGAATGTAAGACATCGACAACAAATGGGTTTCTGGTCATGTGCCATATTGGTGACTCCGAATTGATATCTCGATAGAATCGATTAAATTCATTTTCCAATGCTTCCAAATGAGTTTCTATTTCAGATTTCAAATTTTTACTCAGCTTTTGAATATGAATTACTTCGGACTGCCGTGAAAAAGGAAATACATTTTCATCAGATATCTTCTTTTTCCAAAGTTGAAGTTTTGATATGAAAACTTGTACAGCAGCGATTGAATGGCAATTAGGAACAATAGGGAATATGCATTTTTTTAAATTGTTTCTATCGATTACTTATACTAATATAATACGGTAAAAAATATATTGTACACAGAAAGGTCAACATTCATTTTAAACTAAATATTAAAAACTGTAATGACTATTTTTTTTGGAAATGTAATCTTACATATTACGTACTTACGACGCCCCCCTTAACATTTCTATACGCCTCCCTAGGGGGCGTGCCCCCCTGGTTGGGAAGTCCTGAACTAGAGAGTTCCAGTTAATAACACGTCGTAAAAATCGTAATATATTCTCACTTTATAGTAATCCCGAAGTTGATAAATTTTTGCTAAATATCTTTGCGCTAGGAAGCGGTAAGTGTTTCTATATATTGATTAATGACATTGAGTAAATAATTTCGATCATATTTGTGAACTTGTAGTTTAATTTTCATTTTTATTTTCAATATTCGTAATGGTCTCCGAAGTTTATGTTCTGGAACAGTTGACCAATTTTTTTTCTATATATTCACGTTAATTACCTTCAGACAAAATTTTCTCAGTTCAAATTTTTTTTTTAACCTTGTTTTTTGCTTGTTGCGTTGACGAAAGTTTGTGTTGTGTTTTTTTTTGCTCGAAAAAAAACACTTTCCTTATCTCTTAGTTTTTTTATTTGATTCAAAGAACGTAGTATCGTTTGTAGATAAGATTAAGAAGGATAGGAATCTACGCAGCAAACAAAATTATTGAAAGTTAATTAAACTGAAATTCGATGTGAATTTTAGCAAAACTGCAGGAGTCTGAGTTCGAAAACTGCAGGAGTCTGAGTTCAAAAACTGCAGGAGTCGGAATTTCAAAAACCGCAGGAGTCAGTAATTTAGAAAAACCTATGGGGTTTCCAAAAACATCTGGAGTCCGAGTTTCCAAAACGTCTGTAGTCTGAATTTCAAAAACGTCAGGAGTTTCAAGGAATCTGAAAACGTCCAGAGTCTGAGTTTCCAAAACGTCTGGAGGCTGAATTGAAGATCTTTGGAAAAACAGATCAGTATACTAAAAAGAGCGAAATCAAATTAACTTTCTTCATTTTACATTATTCAATTTAATTGTATTTTACTTGTAATCTTTGAACCAAATTTTACAAATAATTTTAATAGATATTTTAGTAAAGTTACTTTGTCTCATTGTCTCGTGTGAATGAATCAGGTAAGGTGTAACCGAATTTCCCTAATAGACCGTGAGCTAGCGCACATGAATTTGGAGTCATCGATAAATGTCTGGCATTTAGAGGTATGAAAAGTGTGATTCAGTTGATGAAAATAAGGCTGGTTTGAAGGGCCGACCCGTGTTCGAAAATTTGGAAAATTAATTTCCTTTTGCATAAATAAATTAATTTTTCACTGATCTCAAAGTGTCTGGCATTTGATACAGAAATAGACATCAATAAGTAACTCCCAATTTTCAAATGCCAGACGGTTTCAAATATTCGAAAGGGTGATTCATAGGGGTGAAGTTGCAGAACGAAAAACAAAAATTCATCGTTTTCTTTCTGTCTGGCAATCGAAACAATGAAAATTATCGTCATGAAAATGATGAAAAAAAATTGCCAGACGGTTTCCAGTGTTCGGACTCGAGTTTCTCTGTGGAAAATTATGTGAAAATTTTTTACATTTTTCAGTGATCACTATTTGTCTGGTATTTTAAATACTTAAAGTTGATACACACATTTCCCGTCACAAAAAATTTGCCAGACAAATTGGCAAATGGAAAAATGGTGCCAGACGAAAGAAAATTCGTAAAAAAAAAATTGAAATTTCATTGATTTATTTTTGTCTGGCAATTTGTATTTCTTAGAAATATAAGTATAAACACAATATACAAATGCCAGACAAGTTGAGCTGTTCGAAAATGTATAAATTAATTGAAAAGATAGCAAAAAATAATGAAAAATTTCCTTTTTTTGTCTAATTTACACCATTTATTTATGTACGTCATTCACAATTTTTTATGGAGTAGTATATTTTTACCTTGCTTGAAATGCCAGCCTGGTTGGGTTGTTCGAAAATTAAAAAAAAAACAAATCAAATAATTGTAACAAATTTTTGAAAATTTCAGTGCTTTTTTCGTCTGGCGACTTGTTTCTCAAAGAAAAATAAACTTTCAAACTTAAATTAAAAATGTCAGATAAGTTGGGCTGTTCGAAAGTATATAAATGAATAAAAAAAGTTTCGAAAAAATCTAATTTCTCATTTATTTTCGCCTTTTCCCGTATATTATAAGCTGTTAGTACTCGGGAAACGTACTTACTACTTACTATTTCCGACCTAAAAAATTATAAAATGAAAAAATACATGAATAAAAGTTTTTAATAAATCTAGTGAATCCTGAGTGAATAGTTTTGCGTTGCAATGTCGATCTATTTTATATTGTTATGTACCGGGTGGCCAGATAAGATTGCAAAGTGCTGTATCTTGTAAACTATTCGTCGTAGAGACTTGCGGTAAAAAATATTATAACGAAAGTGGCCAACAGAAAATCCTAGAAATTATTTTCAGGTTTCCAAGATGGCCGCCAGGGAGCGTAACCGCCATCTAAAACTTTTAAAGTGTTTCTCTGAATTACTCCTCGTAAACATATCACAAAAATATATGCGTTTTCAAGTTGAGCTTCATTCGAGTAATTTTCGTTCGGCAACTTCACCCCTATGAATCACCCTTTCGACTATTTGAAACCGTCTGGCATTTGAAAATTGGGAGTTACTTATTGATATCTATTTCTGTATCAAATGCCAGACACTTTGAGATCAGTGAAAAATTAGTTTATTTATGCAAAAGGAAATTAATTTTCCGAATTTTCGAACACGGGTCGGCCCTTCAAACCAGCCTTATTTTCATCAACTGAATCACACTTTTCATACTTCTAAATGCCAGACATTTATCTATGACTCCAAATTCATGTGCGCTAGCTCACGGTCTATAAATATTTGAACTAGTCGGAGCATTTAATTTTTGTAATTTATCCAAAATTCATTTTTATTGTTTCATAAGGGGAGTTCACGTTACAAATTCTTGTCTGTGTTGTATACTGTTACTTATTTGACTTATTTTAGCAACAGTCCATTTAAATTTTAAAACCGAACCACTAATCAGTTAACGTTCTCAAAACTTTTGAAAAATTCAATATTTCCAAAGTTTTGCTGTAACATTATTTCTACTTATTACATTATGCATACAAATGGTTTTTACATTCGATGTCACTGAAATCAAGATGCTTCGGAATCTTCAATATTGAATTTTTTTCGAATTCTTAACCTCGTTCCACTTCAAAACCTGAGTGTGGTACTTCTCAAGTAATCAAAATTTTTCATGACTAAATATACTTTATTTTCTCACATATTTTCATATCACAATTTCAATTTTTGATGAATCATTATGAACTGTTTTTTCTAGTATCAAATATCTATTTCATACATAATGAAATTTTATCTTGACAGCAATCCATACTTCAAATTAATAATCATAATAAAAACATACTTAATCTGCAGAATCAGTTCGGGATCAAATTAAAAGAAATCCATATGGATGAATATTTTATCCAAAGAATAGATGATACATATCATTACTTATTATTTCAGTACATTTTTCTAATGTAATTCAATCGTATTATTCATTATAAACATATAAAAAATATGACGTAAGTATAATAATTATTATGATTAACTGATTATATAGCAAAACTAACGCTAGATATTTATTCTAGTTTATTCTGTCTATAATGAAGTAGGTATAGGTACTTATATTTCTCATAAATATTTCAATTCAATTAAAACGTCAAAATAGATTTTAATAATCATTTCGAACAGAACACATGCAAATAATATTTGCAATATGATATTCTTGAGTAAATTCAGGAGAATTCAGGCGGTCGAAGTAGTCAAAAATAATTGTATGATTATACACTCGATACGAAGTTCGAAAAATAATATTTTTCGGAAACAGAAGTCTTGAAACAAGCTGATAAAGGCCGTTATCAAATGTGCGAATTAAATAAGGGAGAATACGTGTTTTAAATTAAATACACTTTACAAACCGATAAATACTCAGGTGTTCTTATTAATGGTCAAGTAGAACTAACAAATAGTCCCTTGATGAAAAAAAAACTAAATTTGAATTTACTACGTTTATTATCACAAAAATACTTTGAAAAATATGAAACCGCGATTGCAATTTCGGTCACTAGACCATCATCGGGCAGATTGAGTTGAGAACTGAATACATAATTATAATAATAATAATAATAATAATAATAATATTTATTTAGCATAAAAAAAAAGCTATTAACAACACAATTTTTTCAGTATGAGTATACAGACTTAAAAATGTTCATAAACATAATTGATTAACAATTTTTTAAAGCATCTATAACTATTCGAGTTTTTTATATTTCTTGGCAAAGTGTTATATAATCTGATACCCTCACTGAATGTTGAGTTATTCATCTGTGTGGTGTTATAGGAATTCACATAAAAATTATTTCGCTGCCGTGTTTCATATCCATGTATATCATTAACGTTCTGCAAATATTCCTTCAAATAACTAGGTGTCATGTTATGTTCTATTTTATGAACATAATCAAGTGTTCTAAATACAATTCGCTGATTCACGTTCATTAGGCTTAAGACTTTTAGCATCATTTTAATGGGTGTTCTCCTATTGCACTTCAATACAATACGCATACCCCTATTTTGTATTTTCTGGATACTATCCTTGCAAGTTTTTTGCAACGCAAACAATACTGATGAGCAATAATCTACATGTGGCATTATCATTGTTTTCAACAACAAAAGTCGTATATTCATGTTAACTTTATTGCTGAGTCTTGCAAGGAAGTATACTTTTCTTGACATTTTGTTACATATAGTTATATGAGAGACAGCCTGTATCTCCCTTTTCAAATGCTGAATTGTAGTTGTAGACGCTGCGCATAATATATATGAAATGCTTATTCATCCTTTTTAGCTAGAGAGCACAATTAGAATAATAGAACTGTAAGTTTGATTTGAACTCTCAACCTGTAAACATCGTTCTGAATAAAATCGTTATTTTTAAAAATAGTTTCTTCGTGTTGAAAAATATAATTGGCGACGAGGATGGGATTGCTTCATTAATCCTTCGTGAAAAGAAGTGCATTAAGTGAATATCAATTCTTAAGAGCAATCCGAATTTTAAAACACATAAGCTCAGTTGTTATCTCACAGTGACGGCGAAATTAAGCAGTACCGGTCCTGAGTTCAACTGACCATTGAAGAAATCAACAGAGTGCATAGTTAAGGGTAGCGCCGAGGACTCCACTTTGGAATAACGATCAGAACGTAAGTTGCAGTAGTTAATCAACTTCCTGTTTTTCCCATGGTTTTCAGCCCAAAACCTACAGACTCCCTATAACACATAGTTGTAGCAGGTCATTAGTAAATTAAGAATTTGTTTTAAATTTTAATTATTTTAAATTGACTTTCATCATTGATTCTTTGGCAGACTCGTTGAATAGATTGAATTTAGAATCAAGAAAGAAAAAAACTAAATTGTCCAAAGTTAAAATGGCTGAAGGTAACGGCTTAATGATAGCTCGTGAGTTTGGATCTCTATTGCCAAAATTCTCAGGAACACAAGCCGAGTTGAATTCATTCTTGAATTCGTGCGAAGAATATCTTACGCAATTTTCTAACGAAGACCAGATAGTGAAAACATATTGTTTGGCTGTCATTAAAAGCAAATTAATTGAAAAAGCAAATGCCGAATTTCGATCATCTAATGTACCAAAATACTTGGATCGGTATAAAAACATTTTTATTGAATAAATTTGGTGATCATGTCAATCTCGATGTACTTAAAAATCAGCTTCAATTTCTGCGCAAGAAACCCAATGAAGACGTTCTAGATTTCATTGAGTTAGTTAAAAAATTATAAAATCCGAATTAATTATCGAATTGACGCAGAACCTACTTTAGACCAAGCTCTGAAATTATTACATAAACAACTAGTTTCAGACTTAGCAAAAAATGTTCTTATAAGTAATGTCTCAATAGATCTACTAACTGCTCTATTGACTACACCGCATATTACATTTGTCTTAACAGTACAGACTATAGAGAATTATTATGTCTCAAAAACCACAACTAGATATGATGAGAACATGGAAACAACCAGTGATTGCACCTACGAAAACGTTTCCTTCTCAACCTATTCATTTACAACAAAGAACAGTACTACCGCAAAGACAATATCCGACGAATAGTCAGGTTTTCGGAAGAAATAACAAGGAAATACCTAAAACAAACGTGTTTCGACCAAATAATAATTATGTGGCGTATAATAGACCGACTCCTATGTCGACTGTTTCTGTAAACCCAACAGCGCAAAAAACGTCAAATGACAGGTAGTTCGCAAATACCGCGTAATCAATATCAAAATCAACGCGATAATCATTTTCAAAATATGATTCAAAAACCGAATAATTTCATATCCGAAGAACTTACAAATCTCGACGCGGAAAATAGCGTAGAACATGTAGATGAAAATCACGAATTGGACAACTGTCCTTCAGATGAAAGTTTTGCTGCCAATGACAAAGATTGTGAAAAAAATTCAGAAAACGGACTCGGAAAATCAATCGACATAAATTCTATAAATGACAAAATCGAAAAAAATTGCTTGCCTTACATCGCAATCGAATATCCGAAATGCAAATTACTCTTAGATAGCGGATGTACTGTCTGCTTAATAGATCCTAAGGTTGCTTATAACAGCATACCTCATCTCATTTATCCAGAAGACACTGATTTAATTACCCCTCACGGACACGATAAGAGTCATGAAAAAGTTTTATTTCCCGTGGACTCCTTTGGTTTGAAAAAAGAATTTCCATTCGTAATTTACAAATTCCATACTCAGTATGATGGTATTGTAGGCTTTGAATTTTTAAGAAAAATAATTTTACTATTGACTTACAGAATAATTTATTAATAGGTGAAAATTGTAGAATGCCCATATATTTTCAAAAAGTGATTCCTAGAAAATTATCTTACCCGATAGATTTATCACATTCACCTATGAAAATTCAGAATCAATTAATTAAAATTTTCAATAATACTGAAAACGCCCTGCAATTAGCGGGACAATCCTTGAATTTCACTTCAAAAATCAAGCATCATATCAGAACTAAAGATGAATTTCCTGTTCATGCAAAAATATATAGATACCCCGAAAAACACCGTGCGGAAATTCAGAAACAAATCGCGGAATTATTAGAAAAAGGCATTATCAGACCCAATCCCAAGAAAATAGAAGCCATTGAAAGATTTCCCTTACCTAGATCATTTAAAGAAATTAAATCTCATTTAGGTATGCTAAGCTACTATCGTAAATTTATCCCGAAATTTGCTAAAGTCACTAAACCAATGACTAAGTACTTGAAGAAAGACTCGAAAATCGACCTGACAGACAAAGAAGCATTCCTGACCTCAAAAAACCTACTAATTAATCATCCAATTCTAAACTATCCTGACTTTTCAAAAACATTCAATTTAACGACTGACGCCTCAAATTATGCTTTAGGAGCGATTTTATCGCAAGGTAATGTTCCTAATGATTTACCGATAGCATACGCCAGCAGAACGTTAACTGATCAAGAAATTAAATACTCGACGATCGAGAAAGAATTATTATCGATTGTTTGGGCTACTAAGCATTTTCAACCGTATTTGTACGGAACGAAATTTATTATTTATACAGACCATAAACCATTAATTTGGCTAAATTCATTAAAAGAGCCAAACTCGCGCCTGATGCGATGGAAATTAAAACTAGAAGAGTTCAATTATGAAATTAAATATAAAAAGGGCCTCACGAACAACGCAGACGCTTTATCGCGTATCCAATTACATGGAGCAAACGAGATAAACAATTCAGAAGACGAAATTAGTTCTATGCTTCCCAACATAAATGCTGACGACTTAGGTATGAGTAACGAAGAATTAGATATTCTTCTCAAGAATTTTCAAGATAACACAGAGGAAATAACGCAACCTGAAACCGTGCATAGTAACCTTGAAAATCCTACGTTAGAGTTGTCATATACAGGTAAACCTCTTAATTACTATAAAAATCAAGTCGTATTTATTAAAACTTATCGCGAAAATATGGAACAAATAAAACTAGTAGTCGATAAGGCTCAAAGTAAAAATGAAACTAACATTGATAAACTCAATCAAAATCGTCAATTAAATAAAGACCTAAATGAAGATCAACATGCTTTCCTAAAAGTTCCTTTTCAATCTAAACTCAAAGAACCATTCAAAAAAGTTCCCATTAATATTATAAGCGACATTCAAATAAAGAATCCTCGGAATCAACACATTTATCATAAAAATAAAATTAAACAAAGAAAACACTAATTGGTTTTCGTATTTTCAGATGACCACTGTACGTATTCTCTTTCTAATAACGCTCGCCGAAATAATTTCAGATACACAGTCAAAATATGTCGACACTATCAATTTCTTAATAAAGAAAACTAATCAATTAAGAGACTCCCAAAATGTGGCTTTGAGAATGAATTCAATAACTCTCTATTCACACGAGATATCTATTCTATTAGGTAAATTAAATAGGAAGTGCTATTCATTTATTACACGAGAATATTCTGCCGCTATCAACGTTTAACGATAAACGAAGTTCTGAAAATAAAACTGCTGCCTGTTACGCATTTCAGCGATTATTATGCAGCATGCACCGTTAGAGTATTTATCAAAGATTTTAACATTCTTTTCAGTATCACTATTCCTATTGTTCAAAAATTGAATATGACCTGTACAAAGTATACAACTTACCTTTCCAAAATACCAGTGTACCCCACCTTCAATCCTATGGATTAACACTCAACAAGAAAATTATATGGAGTACCGAGGTAGTCCAACAAGTAGAAAACTTCTACATTGGAAAACAAGATTACATGACCAAACCACCAGAATGCCTTGCACATGTACTAGCTACACTTATGGATCAATGTAGCCATATACCAATCTACCCTCAAAAGGACCTATTTCAAATCGAAGATGGAAGTATCTAATGGTTTCAAGAAGATATACCCATTAGAGGTTCTTCATAAATACGCCCAAGTCGACCTCATCCCGTTGGAAACGAATTGGACTTATACTACCGACATATCAATGACTAAAGAAGAAGAAGTCCAAAAATTAGAGGACATTTACCAGTGGGCTCCACATCCCACAACTCTTAGCATAGTTACCATTTTTTGTGTTTTTATTGTCATTGTAATTGTATTTTTCTTTTTATATAAACTTTATACTAAGATTCGTCACCTCATTAAGAGGAATAACGAACTTTCTCAAAGAGGGGAAGAGTTATATGAGAGACAGCCTGTATCTCCCTTTTCAAATGCTGAATTGTAGTTGTAGACGCTGCGCATAATATATATGAAATGCTTATTCATCCTTTTTAGCTAGAGAGCACAATTAGAATAATAGAACTGTAAGTTTGATTTGAACTCTCAACCTGTAAACATCGTTCTGAATAAAATCGTTATTTTTAAAAATAGTTTCTTCGTGTTGAAAAATATAATTATATATATTCACTATGTGATTTAAAATTCAAATTTTCGTCCAAAATAATTCCCAAATATTTAATTTGGTGTACTCTCTCCAAGCTATTTCTATCTATTTCTAATGTAAGGTTGTTGATATTACCTTGCATTAGCTTGTATCTACTCCCCATTAACATGTATTTAGATTTACTTATATTCACCTTAAGGTGGTTGTCACATAAATATTCAAAAAGTCTATTTAGATCCTCATTAACCGAATCAAACATCTGATCAACATTATCACCCGTGATATATAATATGGTGTCGTCTGCAAACAGAGACAAATCACAATTGCTTATATAATTATAGATTTGCGCTTAAGGGTGGGAAAGAATTATTGCAGGTACCTAATAAGACAAGAGGAACACATATCAAGAAGGGCTAATCGAAGTGGATTTCCCAAATTGGTACAATAAAATGTTCTTAGAAAAATAGTTATTGTTTGAATACACTAAATATAGGAGAATATATCAAGTCAATCTGGTCGTTCAGCAAGATATCTTTTGCATTATGATTGAGATTAAACATTTCTAATGATTCTAAGTAAGTAAGTTTGGTACCTTTCGGTAATTTGTGCATAATTTGAAAATTATCTATTTGTGGAAATTGGTGGAAATATAAAGGTCAGACTGGTCGATCGTTCAAGACAAGATTTAAAGGACACCAACAATCTTTTTTGAAAAATAAAACGGATTCAACGTTTTCAAATGATTGCCGTGAAAACCACCACCCGTTTCCACAATTAGATAATTTTCAAATCATGCACAAATTACCGAAAGGAACCAAACTTACTTAGAATCATTAGAAATTTTTGATTGAGATTGACTTGATATATTCTTCTATATTTAGTGTATTCAAACACTAACGATTTTTCTAAGAACATTTTATTGTACCAATATGGGAAATCCACTTCGATTAGCCCTTCTTGAAATGTGTTCCTCTTGTCTATTTAGGTACCTGCAATAATTCTTTCCCACCCGAAAGCGCAAATCTAAAATTATGTATTCAGTTCTCAACTCAATCTGCCCGATGATGGTCTAGTGACCGAAATTGCAATCGCAGTGTTATATTTTTCCAAAGTATTTTTGTGATAATAAACGTAGTAAATTCAAATTTAGTTTTTGTTTATCACGTAGTAACGACGGATTCCATCAACTATTTAAATAGTCCCTTATTAAATTTGTTCAACAGTACAGTACCTGGTAGTGTTTTGATTCAAATTCCCCACATATTTCAGCGAAGCTTCTAGTCTAGATAATTAAGATTGTATATATAAACGCCTGTATCTGTAGAATTTCAACATTTTCACTCAGCATCTAACGAAGAAGTAGGTATTTCGAAACGAGTCATGTATTTTTAACAAATATACGTGAAACTGGTTATCCTCATGAAAATTGAGAGAATTTGAGACGCAGTAACCCTGGCCGGGTTCAAGGGATACAGCTATTGAAATTATATAAAGAATGTGTGCCCTAAAAGTGAGCAACCAAGCTAGTTAGTCGAGTACTTAGGTACGCTGGCTAGTATTTGGGAGGTTCAAACCCCGGGACCGACTGGTCTGCCATGAGTTTTTCTCAGAGGTTTCCTCATGGTAATGTAAGTCACTGCTTGCAAACTTACAAGGCGAATGCTGGGCCAGTATTAATCCTTTGAACCCTACCCACACTTCCTAAGTTCCATAAATATTCCGTCTCACCTATCCTAAATGCACTTGTACATACAAGTGCATCCTCTGATCTGACTGAAGGACTTAATCCCAAACTCAAGCTGCCCGCCTCCCTGACACATACTTCAGGAAGGAATGAAACACGTGTGAATGAAACAAGTGTGATCAAGTAAGTAATCCCCAGTACAAAACGTGACAAAGAACGTAGAACACCGTGTTCAATTGTCTTCGGTTTTTGAAGCAATCATATCTTATGCAACCTTCGGGATTTTAAATTACAATTGTTATTATGCCGCAACCCAGTCAGCGTAACAAGAGTTATCGACCAGATAAGGATATACGTAGAGGTTTGCCGATTTGTCCCCTATAAAGTCATCGTCCTCGACTACCATAATAAACTAACAAATGAGTCGAAGATCCAATACGTTTGAAATGTTTTCAATATGAAAAATTATATCGGGAACGCCAGAACTCATCAAATTACAAAACGAACGTGGTATATACATCTGACGTATTTTAAGTGAATAAATCGAAAAAAAAAATAAAGAATTATCGATTCGCCAAAGATTTGAAAGTATATAAATTAAGGAAAAAGTTTGAAAATATATAAATTTATTCAAAGACCTCTGGATAAGTTGTATTCTATAACTGTGCTCATATTTGTCTTTAGTTTTCACAAAATTGAAAAACATATTTCAAAGGTTAAATTTTTAAAATATTTCTGGACTATTAAAAAATGAATTCTTAATACCTTAAATACATTAAAAATGGTTACGATCAAAAGTATCCAACTGACTGAAATGTCCCGTAAATCATTTATATATTTCATTTCATAAAAAAATTTCTATTAAATTTCTCAGTAATTCTTGTTTGGAAAGTACGTGAAATTTTATCTGGCGAACTATTGAACCAAATTTTAATTATTTGAGAATGATATACTGGCTGCAGCAGAATTTAGCACACAAATAACTTTGCAGATATTCTCTTGAACAATTAAGATAAATAATATAACCAAAAATATCTCATGAACAATGATAGATAACACGATCAAGAATAATGAATTGAATGAAAAATTTAAGTGAGTTTGTGATAGAGAAAGTAAATAATATTTCAATACTGGTTGAACAAAAAAATGTCCTAAATTTTAGCCAGTGGCAGCCGTTCAAGGTTAGATAAACACAGCTTGAGATTTCTAGTCGGCAAACATAAAGTATCTAAATTATAGCCTTATGAATTCTTGATTCACTTCACTCAGAACTTAATGATAATTAAGTAACCTCTTCAATCAACATAACGACGTCTTCTTCTCAAAAATTACTCGATGCATAATTAACAGGCAATCTTTTATACCCAAATGATCCAATTAAAATACCTCGTAGGTGTTCAGGGAAGGTCTGATTAAAATGATTTTGTTTTTTCTCGTTAACAAGTTTATTTTGGCTACGGTATTATAGGATACTTTGGTAAACAAAAGTAATAATTTTTTTTTCCTGAAGAATTACAGATCTCCGAATGAATATATCCCTACTGTCGTCTTGTGAGTACGCCTTCGACATCCACCCACGATAATCTAACAACAATGGTGCATGTCAAGACGATATAAACTGGGTGAGGTTCTTCCTCTCATCGTTAAATTCGTGAGGTCAAATGGGTTTCCTAATAATTTGCTATATTCGGCACTTTATGAGAGGTGTAATTATTATAGTAAAAGCATGAAGAATTGACAGTTATGTGGGAAGTTTCTGAATTGCTTTTAGTCGATTGACAATATCTTAACTATTGTTTATGTTACTAAAAAAATATTCGCATGCTATATTTTTAATGCTGCACTTTAGACCTTTTTGATTCGATCGCAACCTATACACGAGTGATCAAATCACGAATTTCTAAAAGACCCGATCTTATTTAACCCGATCCCGATTTACTTGACAAGACTAACCAAATTGCACTTTATGTTCATATGTTTTTACACAACAGTATAAAACTAATTGCTTGCTGATACAATCGTTTACATGCTTTCATTCATCGCACTCTTCCTCTTGCTGTTTTGAATTTTGACACGTAATCCAAAAGGAACCGATTTTTTCAGGAACGCTCGCGTAGAAGAGTCGCGACCTGTCGATCTCTCAGTCCTTTGGGTCGCGAACTCGATCGATCGCGTCTTGATCGAGATCGAATTCAGTTTGAGAGAGATCGAATCAGTGACGTATATAGGTATGACCCGCGACACGTGATTTTATATTCAGGTTTTGCTTGCTTGTTTTAGTGAACTTAGTTGATATTATCGTCGTCTCCTCTATCCACATTTATATACATTAATGAAGCGTCTATCTATGATAAAAGAAGCTCTTTAAAACCGAAAAGAGCCTCTCAAATTTTATTTCTCAATCACAATTTGGAGTAAATTATCATTTCTGATCTTAAAAACTATTAGCTATTTCCTTTTTTAACATTTTTATGTTGTTTTTCACTCATGTAGGTTATCTTATTAATATATATTCTACCCGGTTCACCGGTTCAGCATTCGTCATTCGTTACAAAGGAACTGTGACCTGCGACCCAAATGATCGAAATGATCGAATCTTTTCAACCCGATCACCATACGAATGGGTCATGATCGACCCGGGTCTCGACCAATGATCGATCGACACAGGTCTACTGCACTTAAAGAAAGTATGTATCAATATAGAATCTATTTAAAACAAAGATTTTTTTAAGAGAACAAATTTCATTTAAAACGTACTCTGCTCTCCATATTTTGTGATTTTGTGAATATTTCTATAATATAAATAAAAATTTTTTTTTGTAAACGTAACAATTGTTTCGCCAATACACAGTGGCTTCTTCAGATGACTTATTCAAACTGGAATATCTTACATAATATAGAAATGGGAAATACAACTTATTGTAAATCTTAAAATTTCTTTATTTTTCGGCAGCAAATGTAGACTGTTCCTACTTGTCGCCGGTTGCCATAAACTTCAAAAGAAAATAGGACACAATTGTGAAAAAATCCGTGTTGCTATCGCAGTGGAAACGTATCGAGAACGCAACTAGTAAACATTCGTGTCGCAGATTTTCAGCGTGCGGTGAAGAACGAAAACGAATAAATATATAGCTACAATTCCACCGGAGGAACATTTTTGTTGCTGTTGCTTGTTCCCTAAATGTTCCAAAATATTTCTTAAAATGTTTCTGCAACAAATGTTGATTGTTTCTACTAAACAATATGCAAATATTGACAATTTTAGTTGCTTCAGTGGAAACAAGAAATTTACGTATGTTGCCATAAGTTTCTACCCTTGGCAACAAAGAGAAACGTTTAGCAACAAAATATTCCTCAAAGTTCCTCCGGAGGAACTGTAGCTTAATGCATTTTCCCCAATAGTCCGGTCAATATAGACATTTGAATTAACAAAAATTCCCACATAGCCAAATATTGGTGAAGAACTGGGGTTTACCATAACAAATAAAGTTTCAAAAGTCCCCATCGATCCTATGTGTGCTAAAAAAGTTATTCGGGGTCAAAGGTCAAAATTTGAGTTTTTTTTTTTGGATTTTTCTCGGAAACGGTAAGTTTTATCAAAAAAAGATTTTTAACCAAAGTTGCAGACCCTAAAATTCTCTACAAAAATGGTCTTCATGATTTTTTTCTAAGAGTTACCGTTCCTGAGATATCGCGATTCTAAGAGTCGCATTATACATGATATGCACAATTTCCACGCTACCTGTGACTGTGAGGTAGTGTACTCGGCGCATTTTTTTACCGTGTTTTCCCCTGTGGATCTACTCAACAACGTCTTGAGTATACTAAATATCATGACAATTTTAGGATAATTTAAGAGAACAATACCCGTCAAGTTCTAGATATTACCTTATCATTGATACTGATTACACGGGTCAACATGAAATTTGACTTTGATTGCAAAGCATTAAATTTCGGTAGTTTAGGTCGTAATAAGACGGAAAAAAAATATATGGCATGAAAAACTTTGCTTTTGTGCTTAGAAGACTGATTGAACGAAATTTTTAAAAATCTCGGATTTTAATTTTTGATTGAAAATAAAACTATTGAAATAAAAATGTTTATTATTTTTATTAAGTTTTACTATCAAATTAGCTTACAGAAAAGTGGAAAATAACTTAAAAGTGCACACTTTTACTTTTTCTTTTATGTTCATAGCTACTTTCTCTCAATAAACCCCAAATATAGTCGCCCATCATGTTTTCATTGTATTGGCCTTGATAGCGTTGTTCAAAATTCATGATGTCCTGATGGAAACGTTCTCCTTGCTCTTCGGAATAGGCTCCCATATTGTTTTTAAATTTATCCAAATGAGCATGCAGCATATGTACTTTTAATGACATCCTGCAGCCCATGGCCTTAAAATTTGTAAGCATATCCTCAACCAACTTTTCGTAGTTTTCAGCTTTATTATTTCCTAAAAATCCAGAAACTACTGCTTTGAAACTGTTCCAACTTGCTTTTTGAGTACGATTCAGCAACGTTGTAAATTTTTCATCGGCGAAAATCTGTCTTATTTGCGGACCAACAAAAACCCCAGCTTTAACCTTTGCTTCCGATAACTTCGGAAAATTTTTTTTTAAGTATCCAAAAGCTTCTGAAGTTTCATCCAAATTTTTAACAAATTGTTTCATCAACCCTAACTTAATGTGCAAAGGCGGCATTAACACTTTTTCCGCTTCAACAATCGGCTCAAATTTGACGTTCTGTCTTCCGACACACAATTCTGTTCTTACAGGCCATGACCGTTGAATATAGTGTTTAGAATCCGCTCTGCTATCCCACAAGCACAAATAACACGGATACTTTGTATATCCACCCTGTAGCCCCATTAAAAATCCCACCATTTTAAAATCTCCAATCAGCTCCCAGTTATACTCACGATACTTTACAGATTCAAGCAAAATTTTGACACTTTCATAATTTTCTTTAAGATGTACTGAGTGAGCAATTGGAAGAGACGGAAATTTATTTCCGTTGTGCAATAGAACTGCTTTTAAACTTTTTGTAGAGCTGTCAATGAATAAACGCCATTCGCTAGGGACACAGGGTATGCCAATTGCTTCAAACATACCTTTAATGTCATTACAAAAACAAAGTCCATCTTCCTTCGTGAAAAACGTTGCAAACATTTCATGCCTAGTCCGCTGATCCGTGATCTTAACATCATCAAGCAAATTCCACTGTTTTAACCGAGAGCCTAGAAGCTCTGCTTTATTTTTTGGCAAATTTAAATCTCTAATTAGATCGTTAAAATCTTCTGAAGTAATGAGATAGTGTTTTGGTTGTTCAGGTTTAGGCAAAAACTCCTTATCGGAATTACTTTTATAAGAACTAAAAGATGAGCTACTTTTCTGCGATAATTTTTTTGGTGGCTCAGGTACTGGTCGTGTCAGGTCGTGAGCAATTGGAGCAGAAGAAGATTCGAGGTCAGGATATTCAATAGGTTTTGCATTTTTACCTCTACGTCTTTTACTCGGATTCACCATACAAAAGTAGCAGTCAGTAATATGGTCTTTTGGTTCTCGCCAAATCCTTGGTATTGCAAATTTCATAGACCTTTTCTCACCTCGATACCAACCTAAAAATATAAAAATAAAAATTAATGTGTCTATTATTTTGGATTCATCGCTTAATTAAATAAAAATTGCTTACCTTCCAAACACCTTTTACAATAACTACAAGCAACATGTGGAGCCCATGGCTTATCTTGATTCCGTACAGGACAGTCAAAATATGCTTCATAGGCTTCACAGAGAACGTGAGATGTCTTTAGTTCATATTTCACGTCTCGAACTTTAATAAATTGACCACATATAAAACAGTATTTGCACTTTCGTGACGACATTTTAAGTTATTCTGGGCTTGTAAATAACACCTGATGGTTGTTTATCACTCGGGTGCCATCTAGCGGCACAGTGTAAACGTTAATACCCCACTCTCACCGCGCGGTCTTTTTAAAAATATTAAAATCAATTAAAATTTATGAAAAAATTGAAAAATGAGTATTATTATTATAACTATCACAAAAGCAAACTTTATACCGAAAAAAGGTATTTTCTTTTCGTTTTTGTGCATAACTAACTGGAAAATAATAGTAGGTATAAACTTTAGGACAAAGAACGAAAATTTTTTTGTAGAGTCGTGTTATTGATATATTGCTATTGATTATTGTTTTGATTTCTTTAGATAGGTATTTTAATCAGATTCATACACTTGAAAGTCTTCTTCAACAGTAATGTCTTCTTCGATTTCTTGTTCCTCTTGCTGGATGTTCATAATCTGTTCGAATGTGGCTGAGTCATTGGTATCTTCATTAAAATCAAAGGAATCTTCCTCTGTTGTACGCAACTGGATATTTGAGCAAGACTGACCTTGGCAATTGGTACACGCTGGAGATCACAGCAACTCGACTTTTTTACAGCCACATTTGTCACTACAACCTTTTTTGCAAATGCAGAAAAAAGTGTTGAGGAGTTTTTCTGTCGGAGCAGATGGGAGTAAAGTTTGAATCGGTTCAAGGGTATCATCTATCAATTTCCAACCCCAGTCGTCTAGGTTCTCGATTGCGTAGCCATGTTTGAACTTGATAGTATACTCGATACAAGTGCACGGAAAAAAAAATTTAACAGTTCTCTTTGCTGGAGGTATTATTGCTGAAATAGCGGAACTGCTGTGAATTCAGCGAAAGTATTAGGTATATGCAACAAATCAGTTTGTCAAATCTTCAATTCACAATTTGCTAGGGGGAATACTGCACCGATAGCAATTCAGCTGCTCGAATAGCAATAACATTCAACAGATTAGTTCTGCTAAAATCCAACAGATCATTCTGCTGACATAACGAATCTCAACTGCTAAAATAACTGAATAATGCAGATTTTATGGAACTAGTTCTGCTAACGTAACTAACTATAATAACGATTTGAATCTGTAATATTTGCAGGATGAGCTGCAGATTTCCTAGAAGTTCATTCTGCTCTTTCAACATTTTATGATGGTAAACATTGCAGACAATCATGCAGATTTAACAAAACAAATTGTTTCAGTCAAATTATGAATTCTGTTACTACAACAACTATTCTGTAAATTGTACAGAACGAATCTGTTATTTTCACGGTCACGCTGCTATTATAGCGCATGGGCATATCAGTTCGCGTCTTTTCTCAACCTTAACTAATAACTCTGAGGCTGTATTAAAACATTCATGTTCGTTTTGAGTTGAGTGAGTACGTAACAATGGCCGATACAGATACAGAAGATTTTCTCAAAGCTTGGGGTTTGACAAACTATGTATAGAGATTTTCAGAGGTAAGTTTCATAGTATATTATGGATATGTTCTGAAAATTTTAGTCTTCCGAATAAAATGTCGTGTCACAATGGATTTTTTTTCCAGGAGTCTACTGAGTCAGACAGTTTTTTATCCCATCTGAGGATTGAAGGCGAACAGCACCATTTCATCGATTTTAATGCTAACGAAGCAGTTGAGGGATCATCAAAAATATCTGCTTTTGATTCAAGAGACTTATGTTGTGAGTGTAAAGTCAAACGAAGAAGAGCTTGGGAATATTCTTGATAAAAGTTATGAAGGCAAGGCCTACTATAATAAATTTTTTTATTTTAGTTATGCTTGAGTGAGTAATCATAACTATTTTTTTGTATCTATTCACTAAATTACGTTCCTGAAAACATGTACCTATGATAATTGTGATAACTTTACATTAGTAGTTTAGAAAAGAATCATCTCTTAAGATGGATTACTTCAGATTATTTTATGTACCTATATAAACATATAAATATATTTTTTGATAATTTTCTAGATATGGAATATTTGTAAATATTTCTTGGAATTTCTTTAGCAATAAAATGCTCCATTAATTGAACAAATTATATATTAGCGAAAGTTTGACGCTTCTTTACGTATTGCAACTTCAGAAAAAATGGCCATTAATTTCTTAAACAGAACACCTAATGAAGCGTCAATCATTTTCTAACGGTTCATTTCTTCAAGCGATAGTGCCTGTTATTGCTTGAAAATCAAGAAAAATGTCACATATACATAGGTATATATATATGTAAAACCTACTCAGACATATCTGTAAAAGTTTGTATTGAAAACGTGTGCGATATTGGGATGTTATGTTCATTTTGTTACATTTTGATAAATCAATTATATTTTATACATTCACATACATACTTTTATTTCCTATTTTCCAAACATCGTACTTCGAGTAATAAAGTATGATTTATAAATGAATTAAGAACAAGAAGATACAATAAATAGTTTAATTTCCTCAGTTTTGAATATTTTAAATTAAGTCATAGATAAAATTTGTTTGAACTGGTAGAAAAATATCTGTGTTATTTGTTGGGTTATATCTATGTTATTGTCCTGGTAGAACAAAGTATATCATAGCTGCTAGATGCTCTGTAGCATTGGTTCATATTCCTGGTGATGACTTATTATGAATATCATCGAGATATATTTATTTCATTGCATTTCATATTACTCTATTCACATTACTACATAAGCGTATATATATATATATATATATATATATATATATATATATATATATATATATATATATATATATATATATATGTGTGTGTGTGTGTGTGTGTGTGTAGTAATTTGTATGAAGCAATATAAATACTATGAATGAAATATATCTTGTATTAACGGTAATGTCCTGCATCAATGACAATAGATGCTGTGAATTTTACAAACCATCTTGTACAAAGAGCATGAAATTTGGTAGATTCAACAGACTTATATATTTTCATTTGCGAGACATTCTGCAGAATTAACAGAATACGAATACAATTAATCATATCAATCTGCTGGAATAGCAGACTAAACTCTCATCGAAGTGTTATTCCCAACAGGCCATATTGTTGTAACAGCAGCATGTTTGGTACATCCAATACTATTCAGTTTGTTGAAAGAACAGAATGAGACGATAAATTATGTAGTTAAAAATGTTGAAATTGCAATTCAAAGTTGCAACTTCAACAATTCGTGATTGCAATAGTAGTAGAACCCGTTTTTTAATTTCAGCAAATTCTTGTTACTTTAACAAATTGAATTTAGCAGAAAATGAATCGTTGATCTAACAGACTGCACTGCAGTCACTGTGGGAACAGAAATTTCTGTTGTATTTGCAATTTTTTTTGTTGAATTTACCAGAAATTTCTTTCAGTGTGTTGAATAGTAGATGCCGATATTGGAGGAAGACATGATAGTTGTTCTTGTTTCGCGTATTTTTTTACAAAAGTTAGGTTTCGGTATTTATCAACGGAAGTAATTATTTTTGGAGCTCCATAAACCGCAAGAAGAAAGCGAATTCCCTCCGTAATTATTGTTTGAGGTGAGGAATCAATTTTTGTAAATACTTTAGCGCAGTCAAATCTTTTTTTTTCGAATAATTTAAATACTGACCTTTTGCCCCTTCTGTACATTGCTGACGAAGTGTTGCAGCCGGTTATCGCATGTAAAAATAAAATATAGTTTTGGCATTTGCGAGAATGAGATAAACTTTTTGAAGAATATATTCCTGTTCGCTGTTGGGTCCTTCAAGGTTTCAGAAATTAAATAATTTTATCCATTGGAGTCCTAGCAGTAAGTAGTTAGGGACTGACTATCTTTCAAATAACTGTTTCCAGAATAGTATAATATATATAAAAGTGACACAAATATGTATTTATACTTGTCTTGAGTGCCTGATTGTAAATACGTGGCTTATTAAGTGCATATCATGTATAATGTGACTCTTAGAATCGCGATATCTCAGGAATGGTAACTCTTGGGAAACAAATCATAAGAACCATTTTTGTAGAAAATTTTAAGATCTACAACTTTGGTCTGAGGCCTTTTTCTGATAAAACCTACTGTTTTCGAGAAAAATCCAAGAAACCTCAAATGTTGACCTTTGACCCCGAATAACTTTTTTAGCACATATAGGATCGATGGGGACTTTTGAACCTTTATTTGTAATGGTAAACCCCAGCTCTCCACCATTATTTGGCTCTGTGGTAATTTTTGTTATTTGACCACTATTTTTATGTCTAATGCCCGGTTTCTCAGCATATGACGTTATCCAATTGATAACTATCTAATAGATACATTTATCAAACTAATAAATTATTATGGGTTTCTGAACTTTAGCGTGGCCCAAATTGTGGAACTGACAACTATTGAATAGATAACTTGTTTAAATTCATTACACAGATGGCGATGCAACTAAGTGGCTGAATGTAGAGTATTCTAAGGCCAAAACCTAAAAAAAGGAAGAAGACCTAACCATATTTATTTTATTTGTTGTGGAGTGTGGTTTATTTTTAGTGTATTTTCCTAAATCTTAAAGAAAACGTGCCTATATACAATGATAGTAATGGAGAGCAAAGATAGTAAAATATCTAAAAACTTTACGGAGTATGATAAAAATTTACTATTTGAGATAACTCAACAATTTAAGCACATTATAGAAAACAAAAAAACCGATTCCACGAATGTGAAAATGAAAAATGAAGCATGGGACAGCATTAGAGTAATTTTAATGCAAATTGCCAAACAGGCAATCGTTCTACTAAGCAGTTACATGCTTTGTATGACGGGATGAAAAAAATTCCAAGTCACTGTATTTCTCGGGTACGAAAATTGGCCGCTCTATATGACGAATTATATATAAAATTTTTTCATCCGATTATGTAGATGAATCTGAATATTCCATCTTAATACAAAAATATTAAATAGAAACAATCAATCGATAGCCTTCATTCAACCTTTTTTAGAGGTTAAGTTAGATGAATTCGCAGCACAGGATGAATTTAACAGCCTGCGCTTGCGCCAATATTTATCTAATGGATATCTGCTCAACTTTCTGAAGATATGGATTCGAGATAACTTATCGCGTAGATAACGTTTATCAAAGAGTTCAGAAACCCAATCTACCAGATATATATAGCTTATTGAGCACATAGCTCCATCTAATAGATATTTTTCACTTCAGAAACCGGGCATAAATTGACTGGGCTACAAACGGAGGCGTTGAAATCAAAGAAAAACAATACAAAAGATAATATTATTGAAACATTGTTGCCAATTAGACTTTTAAAGGCAACTAAAAAACTTTTTCCATAAATAATAACGAATAAACGCACGTGTTCAGTTCAATTGACATAACTGACACAAATTGTCCTATTCACACGCGCGTATTGCGACATACGAAAGGAAATATTACTTCATCCATTATAAAATTCAATTAAAATTTGGAAAGCGTCTCGAAAGATGATCAATGGAAAGAAATACCGAATGTACCGCAAAACAAATCGTGCGGGGAATATATATTGCGATATTTGACAGGCAGTTTCCGACAATGAGTACGTAGTAATTAAATTTCCATTAAACGAAATGAAGTTAGGCGTTCGTGCTGTTCCACTCTGTGCGTCTATAAGGAAGTTCTGTGCGCGCTTTGTATTTCGAGAGTCCATAGAATCGGGAAAAGTGAAATCCGATTTCTTGTTCACATATATTATATCACAGGAAACCGATATGATATTACTTCTTTGCCGCATTCTGTATACCTACCACATGAATATCCGACAATAAATCATAAAATTACGCACGTATAAGTTACCTAACAGCTACATCATACACCGAAATGTCGATATTTGTATCAATCATTTTCATCTAACATCTCCTTGAGCATGATATAACCGTCCAATGGATCAAACATTTATCAAACTTAAATAATTGAATCTTCTACCAAATCATACGCTATTACTTTTATAACAAATTGTAAGAATAGCAATAATGCTATGGGTCTACGTTTACTCAATGCACTCCCTAAAAAACTATGGGAATACAGTGGAAATGTTTTTAAGCAAGATGTTTTTATGGTATGTTGATGGCTTGTGAACTTTATTCTTTCAAGAATTTTGTATACACTGTAAAACATTTTAATTAAATGTTATTTATTATTTAAACCTGTTCAATTTTTGTTATATGTGATATTTATGTACAAATGCCATTTATTATTTTTATTATACTTAATGGTCTTCAATATGATTGAAAAGAAAAACCTTCGGAAAATCCACAACAATTAAAACATGAAAATCGAAAAAATTAAATGAAATGAATCGAGATATACTTAGATAGTCTTCCTACAAAAAAAAAAAATTATTCCAACACTAGATTTGAATGTATTTTCATATACTTAAACTCATTTCCAAGTATGGAACACCCATACTTCTTGCAGAAACATGCAAAAACAATTTTTATATTTTGACATAACACCTTGTATCAAACTTAAATAACTGAATATTGGCAATCTTGTACAAAATCATATGCTATTATTTCAATAACAAATTATAAGAATAGGAGGGAATAATATTCACCAGTATTATTGAAAAGAAAATCTTTCGGAAAATCCATAACAAATGATACATGAACATCCAAAAAATTAAATGAAAGAAATAAAGATATAGATAGTCTTCCTATAAAACGAAAACTTTTTCTCAAAACTAGATTTCAATGTATTTTCATATACCTACTTGAACCATTAAAAAGTCTTGCAGTAACGGGCAAAAACTATTGTCAGATTTTGACATAAAACCTTGAATCTCAGAAGGTAGCCTTATTTTATTTAATTCTTTTGGTTTAAATCTTCACAATTTAGGCTGAGATTTCTGCGTTTACCCGTTATTTTCCGTGAAAATATTTACGCTATTTTATTGTTGAAATCATAAAAAAAATATTTCCATGCTATTTGTTGATATTGGGTGTTTTTTTGTGATTGTTAAGTGTGAGTTTTCGAATTTTGAGTTCTCATAACATTGTTATGAATGAATATTTTTTAAAGAAATATTGGTCATACCTATTTAGAGGCACGCTGAATCCAGTGGCGTGGTAATATTTTCAATACAAAAAACCGAATTTTGACTATCGTAGTATACCCTGAAAATTGGAATAAACATTTCAAATTTTGTCCCAAGGTAGATTTTTTGGTACTTGACATTACAAAAAAAAGGGTTGAAATCGGTTCACAACTTCAAATTTTACGGGGGTGTTTCCATTAAAAATGGGCCACACTGTATATATATATATATATATATATATATATATATATATATATATATATATATATATATATATATATATATATATATATTCCGTTTAAAAACATATTTGTTGTTAGAATAAGGTATTAAATGGCTCCGTTTCATTGAAACATCACAGGGATTTAGAGAACGACCTGCAGCGTTTAGAATTCCTAGATGTCAACAGCATCGCTGCGTCTGAAAGAAACCGATCGATGAGGAAGTCCACCACACATGGCATGGCCGACTCGTAAACACTGAGACCGCGAGGGGGTTATTGTACTCCCGCTAATAGATCGCGATGATCCGAATTGAAATTATTGCCAGCCGTAAACCAGTGTGTCATTCACGAGTTATCCGACCTCTTGAACTTTTGGGGAATCGCACGAATTTAATCGTTCGTTTTATTAACTACAGGAAGTAACTTGCGCACGTGTGTTGCAGCTGAATTATGCAACATTTATTAATTTGGATTGTGCCTACGAATAGGTGAAAAAAAAACCGGTCAAGTGCGAGTCGGACTCGCGTACCGAGGGGACCGTACAAAAATTTTTTATTATATGATGTAACTAAAAATTTGCGGTTTTCGTAATTTTTCCTTTATCTGTGCTATAAGACGTTGCTTCGTACCGAATTTCAAGATTCTGAGTTCACAGGAAGTACCTATCCTGTAGGTTTTGATTGCCTTGCGAGTGTCGAAAATTTGCGGCATAAAGAGCTGTATCTTTCGATTGCGTTCGCTTAGAAGTTTAATTTTTTCACAGCTGCAAGGGACAGTAGACCTGAATATTTGATATAAATTCCAGCTTGATTCCTCCACGCGTTCCTGAGTAAAAGGGTCTTGACAGACAGACAGACGGACAAGAAAGTGATCCTATAAGGGTTCCGTTTTTTCCTTTCGGGCTACGGAACCTTGAAAAGAAAGGAGGTGTGGGATTCTCGGTTGGAAAAAAGTTTCTTTCGCTATATTTTATGTATTAATTAATTCATCCTTTTATAATAATTTATAATTAATTTTTTTTCCATTACCTACTATTAATTACAATGTCAAATCATGAAAAATATACAAGTTGACCATGTTCTATTTAATAAACTACATGAAGTGAGCAAGGAAAATTCTTCGATAATTTTAAAATTTCTGCATTTTCGACTTAACGGTGAATTGATAGTTTCCAATATACTTGGTGGAGGGCGCTCTGGGTTATTATCAAGATAGTTTTTCTTCCGTCCACGATCTGTATTGGGAAACAATTAAAAATTTGTTAGTTCACTCCGAGTCAAATGAGCTGTACTGATGAGATCTAATAAGATCGAACAGTATGCAAATTTTGAGTAGGGATAACTAGACGATTTCTATAATTCACTGTTGGATTTTGAATATCGAATTCACATCGAGGAATACATATTACCAACTCCCTTGGAGAGTTGTTTGATAATTTTTTTTTTTAATTATTGACGAAGTTTCCTTGTAGTATATTTACAATGATATTATCATTCATTCATTCATTATTTTTTTTTAGTCGAATTTTCTGGGATTGTTTTTGTTGCAGAACGAGAGTTTGAGAATTTGTGTGAATTTCTCCAACCGCCATAATTTTTACAGATATTTTCAATTTTTATATACTTGTATCCTTCCCGGTTCATAGTAGGCCAAGCTACAAAGATTTTTTCATGTAAAAAGTGTTAGAAGAAAACCAGCTCTGCCATTGTGTGTAAAATAGTTCCACATGATATAGTGATATGTTTTTCACTCGACTTTATTATTTATGTTATTAACAATTTTATGCAAAAAATCGCTTATAAAATTGAAACTATCAGAGTAATCGTGATGGTGTCAATAGACTTATTGTAGAAATTGAAAAGACGAAAAAAATGAGAGGTCGGACGACTCGATCAGACCCTCAGTCTAAGGGAAAATTGGAAAAAACCGGCCAAAATGCAGTTTTTTTCAAAAGTTCATAACTCGGTTGTTTTTTGAGTTGTAGCGTAGATCCTCCGGTTAGTATTATTTACCAATATAAACTTTTTTTGTGCGAAGAGCAGGAACTGTCCGATGCATAGTTTTTGATCTATGGCCATTTGATTATGTTACTATGCAAATTTCCATCAGACCTGAATGCGACAGATATGGTCTGATTTCAATTTACTAAAAAGATTTTGAAAGTAGAATTCTCATAGTTCAAAACGTTCATCTTGGTTTTTCATGAAAACGCTGAGAAATATGTTTAAAATAAAGCTGAACATGACGAAAAACGGCCGAGAAATAACCGTCATGTTCAAAATGCCGACGCTTTCTAATGTCGTGCTTATTCTTGCCTGCTGCTCTACCCCCACTCTTCAACTATTCTCACGCGCTCGGCCGTTTTTCGTCATGTTCAGCTTCACTTTCAACATATTTTCCAGCGTTTTCATGAAAAACCAAGATGAACGTTTTGAAATATGAGAATTCTACTTTCAAAATCTTTTTTGTAAATTGAAATCGGACCATATCTGTCGCATTCAGGTCTGCTGGAAAATTACATAGTAAAATATTCAAATGACCACAGTTCAAAAACTATGCATCGGACAGTTCCTGCTCTTCTCACAAATAAAGATTATATTGATAAATAATACTAACCGGAGGATCTACGCTACAACTCAAAAAACAACCGAGTTATGAACTTTTGAAAAAACTGCATTTTGGCCGGTTTTTTCCAATTTTCCCTTAGACTGAGTCGTCCTACCTCTCATTTTTCTCGTTTTTTCATTTTCTACAATAAGTCTATTGACGCCATCACGATTACTCTGATAGTTTCAATTTCGATTTTTTTGAATAAAATTGTTAATAACAAAGATATAAATAATAAAGTCGAGTGAAAAACATATCACTATATCATGTGGAACTATTTGACAAACAATGGCGGAGCTGGTTTTCTTCTAACACTTTTTTTTTCACGTAGATATTTCTCGTTTTATCTTGGTTTTTGATAAATTGCAGAACTCCACAGCTTCTGCAGATTGAGTTAGAGGGTTGGAGTTTGGCACGTACATCGAGTTTATGTTGACTCAAGATCCTTTTTTGGATTCATCTCTTTTTCTCTAACGCGCTTCATTTCGTGGTGACTATTCCATTCAAACTGCATCTCGATTTTTTTACAATAGAGGGTTGAAATTTGGTACTTGCATCAATCCACGTTGATGTTGAGGTACGTTCCTCCGTTGGTTTCAATTTTTTTCCTCAACCACGATGCACTTCGCAATTTTTTAAAATAAAGTATACTACTATTATTTTCTACTTTTTGATCCGATTTGCTATTTAAGCGTGATTTTTTTTTAAATCATCAGATGTTTATTTTATCATAATAAATACAAAAAAATCTTCAAAGTTTACAAAATCACAATAAATACAAAAAAAATCTTCAAAGTTTACAATATCATCAAAACTCATCATTATCCCCAGAACAGCAGGAATATACATCAGAAAGTGGTCCCAAATCGGCCAGGTTTGGTCGGTCTCGGGATCATAAAATAATTTTTTTGACAGACATGTGTGTTGACATAAACAACAAATAATTTAATTTTTTATTCACTTAGTCTTGTAAGGCACCATTTCTTGAGTAAGACTCTGTATTTATCAAAGTCTGCAATATTCTTTATAGTATCGGGTACTTCATTATAAGCTTTTATTGCTCTATCTATTGGGTTATTGAGAACTTTATTTGTTCTAGGCTTCTGTATGTTGAGTTCATGTTTATTTCTTGTATCATGTGCGTGCACTTGATTTCTATGACTCATCTCAGTATTCGTTTTCAGTTGACTATTCAACAGTTTATATATAAATTTACATTGTTCAATTTTGAGAATAATTTCCACTTTGTCTAGTTTTACTTGTCCATATACATTGTCTGTGGACATTCTATAGTCCAAGTTGAATAAAACTTTTTGCACCCTATTTTGTAGTACTTGAGTTTTATTTAATTTATTATTTATTAATTTTAAAAATATAATTCAATCCTTAAGCATCGCACCTCGACCTTAGTCATGAGTTTCATCATGAATATAAGTACTTCTATTTTGATTATTGAAAAATGTTTCTCCAATTATTAAGCGACACTTGTTTGTCAACAATGAAATAACCTAAACTAAACATTGTTTGGATCAAGCGTTAAAACATCATTTCAGTCAAAACACCGGGACTGCAACAGGTACACTGAACGGTAAATTTACTTTCAACAATGTTATTTTTTAAAAAAACTATGTTTTTTGAGATCGATTCTTGACAAATCTTCTCAATCAAATTCCAATCAAGCGTGGTGTTATTGTTCATTAGTTATGCTAAAATGTAGAGCGACAAAATCTCACCCAAATAGGAACAATACGATGAATTGGACAGTCAATTCCTTTCCCACAGTTTGATGAACAGCGACGGGTTTGTAAAAATTAAACGGGCCGATTCCACGTCCGGCAAATTTCGAATAACACATTACCGAAAACTAAAAGCGAATTGAATTTTTGACATACGAATAATTTTCCAACTTATTATATACCGAAAATCATTCACATTGATAAATAACAATTTTAGTTATATTAATAAAAAGTTTTTCTTTATTTTATATACATTTTTGTTTTGTATTTTTATATTTCTTTTTTAAAATTATGTATCAGAGTTATATAGGCCTCTGGCCACGGCTCATCTTTCTTCTTTAATAATAATAATAATGAAAATTTGCCACAGTTTAGAATACACTCAGAAAATCCAAAACTGGTTAAATTTGAATGGTAATAAATTTAATATATCATCAAATATGGATTTTAAAAAAATGATACTTTCAAGCAACAAAGCACATAGATTTGACAATAAAACTTCTCTCGAAATTCAAAGCATTTTATAGTCTGATCGGATGGATTTATTAAATTGATGTAAGAAATTTTATTCACTGAAAAACATTAATTTTAATAATTAGCGAATTCAGTACGTTTCTGCATTATTCATACGGTGCAATTATCAGTAAATTCGTCATTTCGTTATCATCACTTGTTGTGATTGCAATTGTTGAATGAATATCAAATCAAGCAACAAGGTTCAGTAAATGTGGGCAGCACCTGATTGACGTAGTGAATCGAACCTGTCGCCAATTTGTAGCCATTGTTTGTGGCAATAATAGCGTGACATAATTTTCAATTGTCAAATTTCGCGTGGCAACTAAATGCAAGCAAATCGGGACATGTTGGATAATCTATTAATTCGTCTTTCACTTAGGCAGCTACTAAATTTTTATCTCATTTTTTACCCCGAGGCGAAGCTAAAGGGGACAAAAAGTTGGTAACTGGCCCGATTTTAAAAATTCCAACGGATATCGATAAAACACATATGATTTCATTAGGGAATTTTCGTTCCCAATTTTTCCCAACGAAGAATAAAAAATTACAGCGTTTTTTAGATAGGCATGCGCATGCGCCAAGGTCGATATGTACGAAGTCCTACAAAACATGCGTCGAAGTGCTCTGTGTGCCACGGTAGCGCCGTTGATAGCTTAAGCTTGATTCTGCGTCTGTGTCTGCTTCCCATCCATAGAGATATCTTATCAATTTGATTCATAATTTGCAGCAAAATGAGCCGGGATACGATATTCAAATTCGACAGTCAAACAATGAATTTTTTTGCTAAATTTTCACGGATTTTATTCGTAATATCGACTTATTAATACATTTATTGCAATTTTCCTTCATTTCATTCGTAAAATCGACTTTCATTGTTATTTAATTCATATAATAGGAACATTCAAAAAATATTGACGACATGCACATGCGCCGAGGGGTTTTATCATTCCTAGTGCTACACAGTAGGGTGTCCTTCATTATTCTGTAAAGAAAGTCTCGAAATAAATACGAAATATATTCAGGCTGAGGCATAAACTAATTCTCTCCAGCTCAATTTTTTTTACAACGGAAAACATTCTTACAAGCTGATACAATTAGTATTTCCACTTTTCCAAAATTTCTTTACTGGTGGTATTGGAACATAGCCGCTGTGATCATAAATTGAATGACAAAAATTGGACTATAATTATTTTCCTCATAAATCATATCTTCGACATAACTTAATCTTCCACTTTTATCGGAATCTGAACCTGGGCCATCATCCAGAGATTCTAGATAATTGTATTTTCTTTCATGTAACAACCAGAGATACTATTAAAATAATAATAATGAATAATGTTAAATTGCACAACCAAAATAAGAGTTTATCATAACATCAAGAATATGAAATAAAACTTGACTCTATAGCTAGGTAAAAACTAAAATATTCAATTATAAAACCAGGAAAACAGAGAATCTATAAAAAAAAAACCAGACTCTCAGAAGCCCACCGTACTTCTAGGAGAGCTGTTATATGTCAGGAAAATTCAAAAATTATAATAACTCATTACGTTCAAACCATTCAAGCAGAGTATTCATGTTAATTCTTCTTTTATTTCATGCTGCTTTTTTCAGTTTTGCTGGTAAGTACTTAGTTTTGTCCATTATACTCAAAACCTCTTCAGTTGGTAATGAAAGTAGACATGTTAGAGACGTTTTCTTGAAACTTTTGAATGTTTTTTTACTTTTTAAATGAATAGGTGTTCTATCATACAGCCTTTTCATGATGTATACATAGTTCCTTCAACCAATTAATTTATTCGTCCTCTCCTTCATTTTATTATTGATTTTCATGTTCAATTATAAAAACTCAGTGTAAATTTCAACTTGATGTAGGTAGGTTATCTACTGTTGAACGGAGATAATATTGTCGTCAATCGAAACACAATGAACCACTGGAAAATAAGAAGTCCAAAAAAACACAAATTACGAAGCTAAACCTTCGAAAACTCAAAATGAAATGAACGTAAATACCATTACCAAACAATGTAAACAAACCGTTAATGGCCCTAAGAGTAGTACCGATATTAGCCGTTCCGGCGCTACGATCTTAATTTCAGACGCCAGTACATCATTAATTGACATAAGAAATCTCAGTTTCTATGGGCGTACCGCCACCATAGATCATCAATTTCCTTCTCACGGTATACACATTAACAGGGATAAAAATTATACCTAACGAGCTAGTAGAAATACGAGAAATCTAATTCACTAATTATCGTATGTATCATTGAAATCGCGTTATTGATACGCGATATTTAGGCCTCTAATCGAACCAAGTTGCTTTGTCGTGGCGCAACAGCGATTATATTCTTAGTCATAATAGAAAGTGACCGTGGAAAAGGCAAATTAATTCCGACCGACAATTGTTCAATTAGAAATTGCTTAATTGCCGCCCCGCACGCCTTCGACAGCAACGCCCAAGACGACATTAACATCAAATTTACGTCGTCTATGTGTGTGCGAGTGCGTGTGTGTACGTTAGGACGATCTTTTCCTTATCGGGCAAATCGTCACGTGTATCCCACGCATCTCGAATGGATGTACAGGGTGGGCAAATTTAGATGTTCGTATGGGGTATCTCGTTAACTATAGGAGATACAAAAAAAAAAGAAACGGTGTCATGGGACACCAGGTAGGAACGAAGTTCCTTCGGGTAATATAGAAGGACCACAATTTGCGAAAACGAAACATGCGCGTGTCGGGGCGCACGACAGAAGTGATAACTTATACTAATCCAAGTTGAAATAATTAATATTGAAATGTGGGGCTAAGAGCTCTTACGAGATGTTAAATAAAAAAATTAAAAAATCCAGATGTAACCTCTGGGATTCGAACCCAGAAATACGGCAAACCAGAGTTCAGTACTCAGACCACTCGGTCGTCAACGAATCGAAAATTTATACGCAAGAGTGTATATAACGAGAGGATAACGTATCGCCACGCTATATAATTGAATATAAACCTACAATACGTAGTCATTATTTTATGGAACAAACTTGTAAAGCTTTATCTTTTCATTATGCCATATCTGATTCCTATCGTAATCTGTTCTTTCATGCATATAACATACAAAATTATTTCGATGTTTCACATCTGACGTTTTCGAGTTGCTTGTAAGGTGAAGTGGGGTAAGTGGGGACTAAAATTTCAATAGGTTAACTTTGGAACCACATAACTTTAAGAAAACTTGATGTACAGAAGTGCGATTTGAACTGAAAATGCTGTGTTATGAACACAACATGCCATTGATTTATTTCGTCTGAAAAGAGAAAAGTTTTCGAAAATTTTATTGTTATATAGAAACCTGTCTGTAGAACCCGCTTGCCCCAGTATCTGGGGCAAGTGGGTTCGTTGCTTATAATTTTCATATGGATGGTGATATTATTGAATGGGGCAAGTGAGTCAATCTACATATTTCAATCATCAATTTGCTTTTTTTTTATTCGAAATATCAGCAAAATTACCAAAGATATGAACTTTTTTGGGGAGAGGTTATTTTGATCAGAAATGATAAATTTATTTCATTAATAGACAAACTGTGAAAATTTAGGGCTTAAACGAACTAAAATAATATGAGTGTCTTCTGCAACAGATTTTTCATGTTGAAAAAGGAAAATTATTTCATATTGAACGAATTGAATTGAAAATCAAAAAAAAGATTCATCTTCTATTTTTGGCCAATAAAATATTGGTTTCGAAGTATCTTCTTTCTTCTTCGTGAATTTCATTTTCAATTATTCTGCTTTCACTTCTAGAACTTGTCCAACAAAATGTTTCTTGGATTTTTTAGTTGAAAATTCAACCAAAACCCAAATTCCAACTCTGATGTTGTAATGAATGTTCAAGAGATTTTCTTCTTGTCTCCCTATTTCTTCATTTTCATATCTCCTTCGCAGATCTTCTAAGGTTTCTTCGTCACTATCGGATATAAATTGCGATGCTCACTTTGGTTTTCTTTTTCGGTCTCTTTGATTTTTCCGAAGGTTTGTTATTCTTAGCAGATATTCTATCTAAAGCATCTTTTGTGATGATCACTTCAGCCACTGGAGCCAATCTTTTTTTCTCCTCGCGATTTTTTGTTTTATAGATTGAAGCAACAAATCTTCAAATGATACGGAATGTAGATTTAGATTTTCGTGCATCGGAACAAGGTTTGTTCTCTCAACAGGAGAGTGTGGTATTGGGGCAAGTGGGGACTAATACCCACTTCCCCCGAAGAAATAGTTCCCACTTGCCCCCTCAAACAAAAGTTGCGGGGCAAGTGGGAACTGTGGCAATAAAAATGACAAAAAGAATGGGAAAAAAATAAAAAAATCACTAGAAGTAGCATGAGTAATATAAAGAAGAACAAACTTGACAATTTGTTCCCAGGTGATTTATTATGGTTAAGACAATATTTTTAATTTCCATTGGGTAACTTCAATTTTTCGATAAAATTCAGCTACTTCTAGAATGACCATGTACTTGTTTCATAATGGCTTTGGAAATCGAAAACAATATGTCGTAACTGAATTAAGATCTGAAGAATATTTTTCTCCGAGTTGAGTTCCCAAATTCAGTGTTTTTTCCAAATTATAAAAAAAAACCCACTTGCCCCAGATCCCCACTTACCCCACTCCACCTTACATGAATTAATGAGTACATAAAATGCATTGGCGATTGACGTGGCGGAGTGGGATCAGAAAGAGAAGGGATGAGAGAACGGAAAGAAAGAGGGAGAAAGAGAAAGGTTTACAATATTCGCTTGTGTTAACTAAAAGGGTGACTTTCGTCAGTCTACTTCCGTCACAGTTTTAGTCTCGCATATTTTTCAGTTTGGTCCCGCAGCGAAATCCCTTTCTCCTGCAAGCCTGCCTCAAGGAACGTTCCAATAAACGTAAACAATCTGCCCGTTGAATCAACTTGTTTGAAGTTGGCACTAATAAAAGAGGCTTATATCTATATATTATAAAAATATAACAAGCGTATGTTTACGTCAATGAATCTCTCGAACCACCGAACTGATTTTGACGAACGTAGGCTCATTGGGACCGTTGAGAAGGCTGTTAGGTTTATAACTAGATCGCTAAGCCCTTTGTTCTCCCACATAGTCAAATTTTCCACTTTTCATATTGGATAATCTACCCGAATTTTTTATTTATTTTCATTGATTTTTTTTCGGTTACCTACTGCGGTAAAAAATGTATCATGTTTGTTACACTTTTCTATCTTTTTCATTCAACTGGGCCACACAATTAATTGCATTACGGAGTTTACTAAAATCGTGATAATCATCTGTCAAACGGCATCGCCCTCTCTTCAACTATGAAACAATCGCAAATTCTGAAAGTGACAGATGGTTTCTCCTGGTATATCAGACTGCAATCTGTCGCGATGTAAAACCGGTCAATACTCGATCTTCATACTCCACACCCACAATTTCTTGGCGAATTATTGTCCATATTCGGAGGCACATGAAGAATCTTTTACTGGCGGCATTAGAAGTAAAATTCATAAAACCCACGTAGCACTCTCCTACTCGATTCAATGTTAGTTAGTTACGTCAAAAATATTCATGAATATCATTCGAAATAATACATAGATGTCTCTATTTCCACCGTCATATAAATATATATTTATACTAGCTGACCCGGCAAACGTTGTTCTGCCATATAAATTATTTTTATCTATCTATCTTTCTATCTATTCACCTATCCGCCGATGTATATCTACCTATCTAACTATCTATCTACATATCTATCTAACCCGGCAAACGTTGTTCTGCCATATAAATTATTTTTATCTATCTATCTTTCTATCTATTCACCTATCCGCCGATGTATATCTACCTATCTAACTATCTATCTATCTATCTAGATAGTTATCTGTCTTTCTATCTATCTATCTACATATCTATCTAACCCGGCAAACGTTGTTCTGCCATATAAATTATTTTTATCTATCTATCTTTCTATCTATTCATCTATCTGCCGATGTATATCTACCTATCTAACTATCTATCTATCTATCTATCTAGATAGTTATCTGTCTTTCTATCTATCTATATACATATCTATCTAACCCGGCAAACGTTGTTCTGCCATAAAAATTATTTTTATCTATCTGTCTTTCTATATATTCATCTATCTGCTAATGTATCTCTATCTATCTATCTAGATAGTTATCTATCTTTCTATCTATCTATCTATCTATCTATCTATCTATCTATCTATCTATATAAATTATTTTTATCTATCTAAATAGGGGTTGATCGTAGAGGGGTGAAAATTTAGGGTTGTATATATTTTTGAATGCTGTATCATAAAAAAATAGAACAGAAAATGTTGTCAGAAAAATAAAGAAAAAAATTAAGTGGTGGACTACCCTTGACATTTAGGGGGATGAAAAATAGATTTTGTCGGATTCTCAGACCTAACCGATATGCACACAAAATTTCATGAGAATCGGTCGAGTCATTTCGAAGGAGTTTAACAAATAAAAAATAAGGGTTGATCGTAGAAGGGTGAAAATTTAGGATTGTATGTATTTTTGTATGCTGTATCATAAAAAAATAAAAACAAAAAATTTTGTCCAAAAAAAAAAAAAAATTAGGGGGGGACTACCCTTAACATTTAGGGGGATGAAAAATAGATGTTGGCCGATTCGCAGACCTACTCAATAGGAAAAAGAGGACAGAATAGAGCAGGAGCGTCTACAGGCAACTGGAAGCTAATCACAAAGGATGATGCGGTGTGACGTTTTGTGGTCATATGACTATGTTCCGCACCGTTTTCATGAAACGGAAGGACATAGAAGCGCTGCCAGGTCCACATGGGCAGTGAGTCTGTGTTCCTGAGAGGGTTTTTAGTGGGTATTTTAGGCATGTCCTTTTGAGTCCCACACACCCCCGGGTAGTGCGCAAACAGCATTTTCCCTCTCGCCAAAAAAAAAAAAAAAAAGACCTACTCAATATGCTCACAAAATTTCATGAGAATCCGTCAAGCCGTTTCGGAGGAGTATGGGAACGAACATTGTGACACGAGAATTTTATATATAAGATATAGTGAAAATCTTGAAAAAGGAATTTATTATCGTTTTTAGGGTTCCGTACCCAAAGGGTAAAAACGGAACCCTATTACTAAGACTTCGCTGTCTGTACGTCCGTCTGTCTGAACCGCGATAGCTAGACAGTTGAAATTTTCACAAATTATCTGTTTTTTGTTGCCGCTATATTAACAAATACTAAAAACAAAATAAAAAGAATATTTAAGGGGGGCTCCCATACAAAAGGCGCCATTTTTGGGCCTACTTCTGCTCGATATCAATAAAAGGTAACAGGAAGGCACTTGAAAATAATATTCACAAAATACGTAAGGTGAAGTGGGGTAAGTGGGGACTAAAATTTCAATAGGTTGACTTTAGAACCACATAACTAAGAAAACTTGATATACAGAAGTGCGCTTTGAACTGGAAATGCTGTGTTATGAACACAACATCCCATTGATTTATTTCGTCTGAAGAAAGAAAAGTTTTCGAAAATTTTATTGTTATATAGAAACCTGTCTGTAGAATCCGCTTGCCCCAGCAAGTGGGTTCGTTGCTTATACTTTTCATATGGATAGTGATATTATTGAATGGGGCAAGTGAGTCAATCTACATATTTCAATCATCAATTTGCTTTTTTTTTATTCGAAATATCAGCAAAATTACCAAAGATATGAACTTTTTTGGGGAGAGGTTATTTTGATCAGAAATGATAGTTTGGAAAATTTATTTCATTAATAGACAAACTGTGAAAATTTAGGGCCTTCTACAACAGATTTTTCATGTTGAAAAAGGAAAATTATTTCATATCGAACGAATTGAACATGAGATATTAATTCTCCTCTTCTCCCAAGATTTGACTCAGGCAGTACTCTCAAAATGGCATATTCTGTGATCAAACATTCATCTTCTATTTTTGGCCAATAAAATATTGGTTTCGAAGTATCTTTTTTCTTCTTCCTGAATTTTATTTTCAATTTTTCTGCTTTTCTCTTCTAGAACTTGTCCAACAAAGTGTTTCTTGGATTTTTTAATTGAAAATTCAACCAAAACCCAAATTCCAACTCTGATGTTGTGATGAATGTTCAAGAGATTTTCTTCTTGTATATGTCTCCCTATTTCTTCATTTTCATATCTCCTTCGCAGATCTTGTGAGGTTTCTTCGTCAATATCGGACATAAATTGCGATGCTCACTTTGGTTTTCTTTTTCGGTATCTTTGATTTTTCTGAAGGTTTGTTGTTCTTAACAGATATTCTTTCCAAGGCATCTTTTATGGTGATCACTTCAGCCCCTGGAGCCACTCTTTTTTTCGGTTTTTTCTCCTCGCGATTTTTTTGTTTTATAGATTGAAGCAACAAATCTTCAAATGATACGGAATGTAGATTTAGATTTTCGTGCATCGGAACAAGATTTGTTCTCTCAACAGGAGAGTGTGGTATTGGGGCAAGTGGGGACTAATACCCACTTCCCCCGAAGAAATAGTTCCCACTTGCCCCCCCAAACAAAAGTTGCGGGGCAAGTGGGAACTATGGCAATAAAAATGACAAAAAGAATGGGAAAAAATAAAAAATTTACTAGAAGTAGCATGAGTAATACAAAGAAGAACAAACTTGACAATTTGTTCCTAGGTGATTTATTATGGTTAAGACAATATTTTTGATTTGCATTGGGTAACTTCAATTTTTCGATAAAATTCAGCTAATTCTAGAATGACCATGTACTTGTTTCATAATGGCTTTGGAAATCAAAAACAATATTTCGTAGCTGAATTAAGATCTGAAGAATATTTTTCTCCGAGTTGAGTTCCCAAATTCAGTGTTTTTTCCAAATTATTAAAAAAATACCCACTTGCCCCACTCCACCTTACTAAAAACAAAATAAAATGAATATTTAAGGGGGGCTCCCATACAAAAGGCGCCATTTTTGGGCCTACTTCTGCTCGATATCAATAAAAGGTAACAGGTAGGCACTTGAAAATAATATTCACAAAATACGTAATTGTATATTTACTTTAATAATAAAATTAAAATAAAATAAATATTCAAGGGGGGGCAAAGTCAATGGTACGGAACCCTTCGTGCGCGATTCCGACTCGCACTTGGACGATTTTATTTGATACATTTAAATCGTGTATGAATTCGTCAAAGAATTATCTACAGCACCTCTGGAATCATAGAATAAAGCCCAATATGCTGGACAAAAATCCACTACCCTAATTTTTCGTACTGAAGATGAACTAAAACGGTCGAAACGCACTATCAGAATAGCTGCGACAAGGACGGGTAAAATAATCAGCGCAGGAACGAGTCACGTCTTTAGCACGACTGAGCAGACGAGAATCGAAAATTGAAAAACTGGTTCGAAGACGCCGCATAAGTGGACAAGTGGAGCGTGTCAAGTTGCGAAGACGAAATCCACGATCGCCGACGACCTTGGGAATCCTGTTTTATTCCATCCGATTATTAGGCAACCTCCGCGAGACGATCGAGTCTTCGTCGCGGTACAGAACTCTTCGTTGATATTTATCCGAGTTTTCCGAACAAATTTAAAATCTTCCAAGGTTTTTTTGATTATATTGGAACGAAGTTCCTTACGGCAGGCTTGGAGGAGATAGGGATTTCGCTGCGGGAACAAACTGAAAGATATGCGAGACTAAAAGTGTGACGGAAGTAGACTGACGAAAGTCACGCTTTTAGTTAACACAAGCGAATATTGTATACCTTTCTCTTTCTCCCTCCTTCTTTCCGCTCTCTCATCCCTTCTCTTTCTGATCCCACTCCGTCACGTCAATCGCCAATGCATTATATTATGTACTCATTAATTCATGTACAAGCAACTCGAAAACGTCAGATGTGAAACATCGAAATAATGGCGTATAAGTTATATGCATAAAAGAACAGATTACGATAGGAATCAGATATGGCATAATGAAAAGATAAAGCTTTACAAATTTGTTCCATAAAACAATGACTACGTATTGTAGGTTTATATTCAGTAATAATATAACAAGAGAGTGAGAATAAATTGAAAATAATTTGACAGATTTTTCCAAAACTTGTTGCCAGGCAATAGTCACGAGAGCCCGGAGGGCTCGAGTGGCTATTTCCAAATGGCAACAAGTTTGAAAAAAATCTGTCAATTTATTTTCTATAATTTATCGAACTCGCGAGTTATATTTGACTAGATTATTTTTTGATTCAACAATTCTGTATTAGAAAGTGCCACCGAACTTTGTTTGTGCTTTTCAGGATGTTTTTGTAAAATTTTTCTTTTTGCATGTCTTGCATCTCGAGCATTTTTGAATTCTATATCATTGAAAGGATCAAATGACCTGTTATACTTATTAAAGTAAAGTTCTTGAACTAATTTTGCCGTTTTATTCCACATTGTCTTTATAATCATTTCCGTCCTTTCTTTTCATGTTATAAGCCCAATCTTTCAAAATCAATGCCAGAGTAGCTGTTGTAGTAGATTGATCCAGAATATAATTTCTTTCTTTGGTGAAGGTCTTAAATTGTCTCCATATAGACTGATTACTTATTAGATTGTTTTTCGAAGTAGTTTCTAAAATATTTTTTGTTATTTCTGCATCAGAAAAGGTACTAAACCGATGATTTTCATCCATTTTATATATCGCGTTGACACAATTAGGTAATTATTTTGACAACTATCTGACACTTGCTAAGCAAATAAAAGCTACAGTGATTATTCCCGAGAATAATCACAAAAGATTTATTCCCACTATAATAATGACATCATTGGTTAAAACTTACTCTTTTGACAAATAAAGAAGCATTTCATTGGTTTTAAGAAACGTCAAAAAATAATCAAATATATAGCGTGGCATCATCTTGTAATATACACTCTTGCGTCTATATCTACTTTACATTGCGTTGACGACCGAGTGATCTAAGTAATGAGCTCTGGTGTGCCGTATTTCTGGAATCCCAGAGGTTAGTTACTTCTGGCTTTTTTAATTTTGCTGTTGATCCCACATTTCAGTATTAATTATTTCAACTTGGATTAGTATTAGTGCGCCTCGACACGCACGACAGAAGTGATAACTTATACTAATCCAATGTTTCGTTTTCGCAAATTATGGTCCTTCTATATTATCCGAAGGAACTTCGTTCCTACCTGGTGTCCCATGACACCGTTTTTCTTGTTATGTAATATGGGCTAACACTACACCGAGACCTCAAGGTCTATTGGACCCCCCCATCAGAGGTGTTTTCTCTACTGCGCCATCTACAGATAGCCTTCTAATTCCAGAGTACTAATAAACTCCAATATCTGGAAAGGTTTCAAGGAGGTTACTTCCTCATTCCTACAAGTTTCTTATCAAAGAATTTATTCCGTTTGGTTGCAATGGCGAGGCATTCTCTAACCAGGTGAACGGGAGTTTCATCCTCTTCTAACGTTACTAACCTCCACAGAGAATTAAAATGTCCTATTTACAAGCGCGGAGAAATGATCCGAAAAGTGGTTCGTCAGAACGTATCAGTCAAATTGATAAAGCTTCTTCATTTTCATTACTATTCCTCATATGACAGTTAAACATCAAACTTTTAAATGACAAAGTAGTGTAGCTCTTAGGGAAGGCGAAAGCTTATACTTAACACGTCTCCATCATCCCGAGATTATCTCAATAAACGGCAATTTATGCTGGATTTAAACGCTGCACCCTAGCAAACCAGAAATACTTCAGACAATAGACAATTCAATAGATTTCGGGTTAGGTATGTTCAGAAACGAGATATGACGTTGTCGAGATGTGCACGACAAATTAGTGTGTGTTATCTGCATACATTGTACGACACGTGGACTGTGCTCTTGGTGGAATAATGTGGACAATTAATTCGGAACACCTAATAAGGTGATCATTTATTTAAAGGAGACAAAAGTCGTCAACCGTCCTCCGATGGTCGAGCGAACGAAAGTGAACGGTTAACTACGTATTATCTCTTAGCCTCACTTCTCTTTCTTTAATTGAGTAAAGGAGTACAAAGAGTGCTTTGGAGGAATACTCCAAACACGAGGACAGCACTCCAATGCTGAACGAACTTGAGCCTTATGAATCAACAGTAGCTGTATTGGCGTAAACAGTTATTTTTACCACGAATATGTAACTACAGCTGACTTGGCGAAGACATGTTCTTCCAGGTTAAATTGAAGTTAAGTCTGATTCCTAAAACTTTTGAGATCTACGAAGGAAGTTCTTCTTGAGAACCTGGTTACGTATCTCTTAGTGGAATCAAAAGCAACTAAATAATCATATCCACAGTTCGAAATGATTTTAAGGAACCAATTTATGGCTCAACTTGACGGCCACATGTAGGTATATACACGCCACCTGCACGAAAGTGTATACATTAAATTAAAATTGTTCATTTAGTAGATAAAGGATATTGTTTTCTTTTTGGTTCTCAACACTGAATAGGCCTAATCATATAGAAAGTTTAGTTGGTAATTAGTCAACGTCGATGATAAAATTCAGATAACCGGCATCCTTGGTACATTCTTCCATGGTTTTCAATCGTCACTCTGATGTATCTGTAATTTCTTCCACGCTGAGCATATTTTGAAATATTACAATTAATTTCGAATAACGTTTTGAAATATGAGCATGAAAGAGATTCGGCTCCCTGAATATCAAACATAATTAGGTATGTACAAATTGCACGTATATAATTTGGTTACGTCACGTATTTACAAGATTATGTGAGAAAAGTTACATATCGTCATATTCTTCAAAGATCACCTAGATAATATTGGTAATTAAGGATTACATATAAACAGATTGTTACATCTCACGTTACATCAATTCCCAGCCACTCTAAATGCGTTACCTCTAAATTTACATCTAACCATCAGATTGCTGATTGTTGCGCTTCTATCCAATCGGAATTCCGAATATCATCTTTCGGAAAACGAACCGGTGTTGCCGTCATGAGTCAACTTATTCAAACGTAGTTGTCTTGTCATGTAGAAAGGCAACGTTGTACAATCACGAATTGTCTAATATACTCATTGAATCGTGAAAAATCTCCACAACTCTGTTCCATGTTGGTGAATTACTGTAAATGCAAATTTTTCGGTGGATTGGAATTTTATTTATGCTAAAACAGCTTCATTACTGAATCAAAAATTTATGAAAAATAAATTAAAATGCACCGAAAAAAGCCATATACGTAAAAATTTCACTTAGACACTTCTCTGCTCTCATGGCCTACATTAAAATACTCACAGATCTGTCATTTTCATACATTATCTACAAAAATCGAATGAAGGAACGAACAAGATAAATATATTGAGATCATATGAAAGCAAAATCATTGGAAACAGTAGGAAAAGACACGGTAGAAAATTTTCGAGTACAGAGAACAGCAGATTAATCTCTCATAGAAAATTATGTACCTCCAAGTAAACTGACAGGACAGGTGCAACAAGTGGTAAAATAAGGAACAGCAGAAGCAGAAATGTTGAATTTTGAATACTACAATTTGCCAAACGGTCTCACAAGAGAAACGTGCATACCAGCAAAAAATTCATTTATAATGACGTGAATATTATATCAAAAAAATTACACAATGCAGGGTCTTTCTGAACGATGTTGGCTATGTGTGCAAAATATCAATGTGATATTTCAGAAGGTGAATTAAGAATTTCATTGGTTGCTTAGATGTAGAAACAGAAGTAACAGTGAGGAAATTAACCACGAATGGAAAAACTATACAGTAAGTACTTGGTCTCAAGCTTCCTTCAAAGTTCTTAAACTGTTTTTTAAATCAACTGTTTGGCCAGAAGTTCTCCTAAGAATTTTTTTCCTGGAGAATAAAGTCTTAAAGAACGAATTATACAGAATCTTTTTTATTCATAACTAATTCTACTAATCCTTCATTTATGTGTAAAGATCTATTAATTCTTTTCTATCGATTTGTTTCTTATTCACTTGTGTGTATATGTCGTGTTGTGTAACTAGTTTTTCAACCAATAATTAATGTCAGCTATTTTACTAAAAAGTTGCTGAGTAAGTATTTTTACCTATCTTGGACCATTAATTTATAGAAGCCTACCAACTGACATCAGAAATTCAGTTAGATTGCCAACATTCAAAAATAGAATCAAAGAATGGATATTCAATTTTGGAAGAAGAGAGATGGATATTTTTTTTAAAAGAAGGAATTTTATTTAGTTTGGAGTCGAATGATTATGGCATTCTGGAATATTTTTCACTTTACGTTCAAGCATCAACATATTAGAGTTGTAACTCACGCACAAGTGTCTTTATTTTCACTTTTGTGAGTATTATGTTTATTTGTACTTAATGCTTATTCATGTATTATTTTATTTCACTTAAACTCAAATAAACATTATTATTATTATTATTCATTTTATATTTTTTTTCATTTCACATAGATTATTTGGAGAATCATTTGTTAAATAATTAAACACTGATCTCATTTACAGTATTAATTTTTTAGAATGCCAAATTTCATCAAACTATTTGAAACCTTAATGTGAGAATCAAACATTCTGATGTAAAATAATGCTGTAATACTTATAGAGTACAGACACATTGTAGCTTGTGTGGTGTGTTACCGGTGCTTGATCACTGCTTAGGAGATAATTTGTAAATCAGTTATTTATGATTATGGCAATAAAGGATTGATTCAACAACAAAAAATTCTGCAAAATGAACTAAGTACCACTTTTCACCCCAGAGCAGTCTTAACAAATATAAATCATATAACCTTCCATTAGATTCTTTAAAGGAAGACATTTCTCGCTTTGTATTTATTAATGATATGTCGTACAACAAACAATTCTGCAAAATGAACTACCACTTTTCACCCCAGAGCAGTTTTATCAAATATTAGTTATATAACCTTCCATTAGATTCTATAAAGAAAGGCATTTCTCGCTTCTTAATTTATTAATGATCTGTGCCATACATTGAATTCAAAATTTAACATATTGAGTTTTTATGGTTTTCTACAGTGATCACTACTTGTCACTAATAATAAATGTTATTTGTTCATGATTATTAGAATTGGAGAATCTTCACTCAATGCTTTCATTGAAATAGTTTTTTTAAGCGAAACGTTTCTTGAAACTGTTTCCATAAAGGTTTCTTAACTAGTTCGATTAACATAAGATTGCACAATCATAAACTTTTCAGAAAGTAACTGAGTTAATTCGACTTTTTCCTAAACTACCTAGAAAATTCAATTATTCTTGCAGTTTTATTCCAACTTTTAACTGAAATCAAACAGTTTTTATTACATTATGATTTACATCACAATTTGTCATACAGTCTACTGTGATATCAATTTCTGCCATCAAAACCTTCATTGACCTTAGAAATAAACTCAATATCCTATTGAAAACTGTAACTTTTGATGATTTTTTTGAAACACTAAAAGACAATCGATCAACTGAGCAATCAAAATAATCTTCGAAAACATTATGCTTCAACTATGTTATAGAACAAAGTAAGTTCAGTTATTTCATTTATTCGTGAAGGTTATTCCATTTTATATGCATTCAAAATAAACTTCAGATAAAGGTGTTAATCATTTATGTTTGATCAATAAAGACACAAAACTATTTATGCAAATATACATATATATATATATATATATATATATATATATATATATATTTATATATATATATTTATATATATATATATATATATATATATATATATATATATATATACTATATATATATATATATATATATATATATATATATATATATATATATATATATATATATATATATATATATATATATATAGACATATATTTCATAACTGCTAATGTAAACAACAAACGTGAGAACTAATTCCCCAGAATTTGAAGCCCTGATAAACTAATAAGTTTATTTCAATTGTATAAACCATTTCTTATGATAATTTGGATTTTAAAGTTATCTTATACAACGTAACATTGCAAAGGTGTAGTATTTTTAACACATCGTTGACTGTTATATTATGAATCACTAAGTCTATTTAATATTAAGAATAACGAATAAAATCAGCTTAGTCTTTTTAGTATACTACATTAAAGAACTTGAAAGAAATTGTAGTTATGACAAGTCAACCCTGAAATCTCAATGATCATACAGTAGTAGTCTAGTAACAGTATAAGTATAACTTTTCTCAATAACAAATGTAATTTATGTAGTTATAAAAGTCATTCTTATCTTAATATCCTATTGTAGAGATATTTTGATTTATTGCAATGTTTTATTGAAGTTACTAATCAGCTAGCACTTCAACTATCCTTGATAATCACTTACCAGGAAGTTGAAAGGGGAACCATAATCCCTGCTCATGATGTTTCAGAAAAATGCTTCAATCAATTCCATGAGCGAAAGTTTATCCGTAAATTGTCCAAAGGGTTACCGTCCAAAGTATCACACATAAGCACCATTTCACCCACAGTTCACATATATTATTTTCTAATTGAATAAACAAAAATTTACTATGCAAGGTCAACAATTTTGGGTAGGCATTTGAAAACTCGAAGCCAATTCTGGAATACGAGACCGCGCGATATCGAGTAATAAAAATATAAAGATAAATAGCTCCAATTTACGAAAACTGAGTACGATTTCACTCAAAAGCTATATTTTAGTTTGGAAACTCTCGGTGTACTTGCTACAGCGCTCCCATCTTGATTGCCATGTCATGTGTCAAGTCATTGTCACTTTAACTGTCATTGCTACTTCATTTGTTGTTAGTTCATTATGGTCCAAAGCATAGATTAACCTACTCCGTGATCTCTTCAATTCTATGACTATATATAATGTTCAATATTAGTTTTACTAGTAATATGCAATTATTATAAATCAAATTTGTTCATCATCATCACCACAGTAACGAAATCGCTGTTCCTACAATAATTGAATCCATGAATCTTGGCGCCGACTCCGTAGGTGCTCGGGAGCCCAAGTACCCATGAAAGGCAAATAGTAGGTCACATCACATTTCCCATGACCACAGACAGACTGCTTCGATATTTCAAAACTGATCGTTTATCCGTTTTGGGAGTATGTTATGTATATTATTTCTTAGTCTTAGACTATTCCCGAAGCCCCATACTGCAGTTGCAACGTATGCCCACATAGGTAGTAAATTAAAGAGCTTGCATTGGCAAAATTGGTGATCAATTAAGGTAATATTTGTTCAATTCGTCAGTTAATTGAAAAATTACAATTAGTTTAATTGCAATAAAACGTAAATACAATAACAAGTAATTGCACGTTGCAATTTATGATATTGTTTTTGTACTTAGTTCACCGAAACGCCAAGATTGTTTTGAATCACTACAGGCAGCTGATGATGCTCAAAATTTGTTTCATTTTGCCCTAAAAGATAGCTTAGTTGAAAACTATTTCAAATAATTCTAACCATAGATATACTATATATATATATATATATATATATATATATATATATATATATATATAATATATATATATATATATATATATATATATATATATATATATATATATATATATATATATATATATATATATATACATATATAAGTATATATATATATACTTACTCATATACTCATATATATTAAGATTTCTATGATTATAGCCTACTGCTATTTTTTTTGGATGACAGAACAAGTCGCAAAGTTGGTGCCGGCGCAAAAGCATATTTTTAAGAAGGTCCTCAACCTTTTGAATCTCTTTTTGTCATCAAATTCCTGATGGAATTAGTCTTGATAATGTATTCATAACTCAAGTATTATTTTATTTTAAAGTGTTAAATTTATAAAATTTATGTCGGTTATATTTTGTAATACGCATGACAATTAATGAGTTGAATCAAACTACACATGAAATTGTAGAAGAAGAATCACTGAATTAGAAAATAAGAAGTGAGATAAGAGTATTTAAAATGTATACATTTTCATAAATAATATAATTATAGAAAATAATATATCATTGAATACTTCGCTTGATCCTTACGAGTTTCAACTGGGAAAAGAAGAAATTTTATGAATCGCTGTTTTTTTGGTGAGCAACACTGACAAAATATAAAAAATTCTTGTTTGTGTTGACCTAGGTTTATGTCCATTTTCGGTAAAGGTTGTTTGGATATAGGCCCCTATTAATTAATTTCCCTTGCCAGTTTAGGTACTCCATGTTTTTTTGTGAAAAATATTATTCAGGCGTAATTAAGTGAAAAATCGAAATTATCAATTTCAAAAACAATAGATTTAGGTATCTCTGACGGAGTTCACTCCAAATCGCCCCAGACATCATCTGAAAGTCTGATGTAATATTATTGCGTATACCTAATACATTTTCAGTAAATAAATACATCTATTCCAAATACTATGATATTGACCAATACTCTAATCAGTCCCTGTTGCACGTGTTAAAAATGATCAGTAGTAGATCTGACCTGTGAACATCGATTAAATGAATGAACGGATGGTATTTTAAAATCGACCTTGGTTAGATTTATTGCAACATTGGTTGGGAGTGCTGTGAGTAAGGTGCTTCTTTCGTCAACTCGATGTTACTCTTGTTTATACTGTTTTTTGCCATTTTTTCTACATCAGAATGTGCGAAAATTTTAGGCATTTTCCATGTACCCGGTACAAGTCATTATATGGCGGGTAGTACTTTGATGAAAATTCTTGCGGAAAATGGACACGACGTAACCATTGTAGCAACGCTTCCTGAAAAAAATCCACCTAAAAATTACAAACAGGTTATTCTCACAGGACTTCACGAAAGAATGCAAGGTATGTTTCGCATATATCTTTTTTTTATATAAGTTTGTATATATTTTTGAATTGATTGAAACTCGTTATTTGCTCACATGTGAAAACAATTAATTGAATTCATTGTTACTTTTTTCGTGCAAATGTAAATAAAGATTCTAACTGAATAAAGTTACTGGAGTGTTTATCTTTAGTTAAAAATATCTGAAACAAATAAAATGAATATCAATGAAAAATTTAGTTAAGTATATATTTTTTATGCAATATTATAACAGATATTTTTTAAGCCTAAACATTTCCGGCACTCAACGAGATATTCAAAAATTAAATACATTAATTAAAAATCAAAAGTCACACAAGGGGTCATCCATAATTTAGGTTACAATTAATGATGTTTGATGCCCCCCTGTCTTTGTCACAGGTGGTCATATTTATGTGACTACTCTACCCCTGTTATATTTTGTAATTTTTCCTTAAGGCCCCTGCACACGTACGTTGATGTCTTAACACATCAACGTTAATCCAAGAACGTGCAACCAATAACGTTAATGTGGATGTAAAAATACCCGCGTTTTTGAATGCACACTCCGGATGAACGCCGCGTTGATGTTTTCTGAATCGTTTGAATTTTTGAATGCGCATTCAAATGAACACGTGCATCTCTCAACGTGTGGTGGAGATTAACCGATGTTTGTGCATTCTTAAAGCAGTGGTTGCGGTTCATCTTTATTTTTATTTCTATTTTTCTTTTCAAGAGCATAAGTACACTTCTTCTTCGAACAAAACTATGGTTTTGTTGGAACGTGTGTACGCAATCCGCTTGCACGTTTTTGGTTGCACGTTGATGTATTAACACATCAACGTCCGTGTGTAGCCCGCTTTACAGTTGAAGCTAAAGGTTTTTTCCGGAAACGTCAAAAAATGACGACTTTTTCAACCTCAGTTCTCAATGTTGAAGTTTGATTTCACAGACGTCCTTTTGTTTTTACTTTTTTGTCCGGCCGTCAGCGTACAAAAAAGTACACTTTTTTGTACTTTGACGTCAATATCAAGAACGTCGGGCAGCGTACGTATAGTTGGGTTCCGAATCCGACATAAAGTAATCTGTCAGAGGAATTTTATATATTTTAATACAACAAGTCATTTCTTAATGCTCGGGTACTTACCAAAAACGCACATAAGAGACTTTAAATGTTTGTGACAATTATTTTGTTGAATTGTCAAATTTGTGTTGCCTTAACACCTACAAAACCAGTAAGCAAAGCAATCTAATTTATGTTTCTTCACATCTAATTCTTTTTAAAAATATCATTTTAATTCTATCGTTTGAACACCGTTTGCGGAAAAAATCGCATGTTTCATTCGGAGAAAAGCACTTTTACTCCTAATAAAACAATATACTATTAATACTTCATATTCATACGTGTGACGTCACGAAGCTTATAGCTCGTCCTTCACCTTATCACACGGTGTTACACTTTGTTGACCCCCTCACTCCAGTTAACGTGTGACGTAATTCAGGGATGACCCAAAATGACATTTTGATACCCAAATACGTTATATTCATTATTAGGCCAAGCTACAGAGATTTTTTCATGTAAAAAGTGTTAGAAGAAAACCAGCTCCGCCATTGTGTGTAAAATAGTTCCACATGATATAATGATATGTTTTTCACTCGACTTTATTATTTATGTCTTTGTTATTAACAATTTTATGCAAAAATATTAGTTTTTTGCTTATAAAATTGAAACTATCAGAGTAATCGCGATGAGGTCAATAGACTTATTGTAGAAAATGAAAAGACGAAGGAAATGAGAGGTCGGACGACTCGATCAGACCCTTAGTCTAAGGGAGAATTGGAAAAAACCGTCCAAAATGCAGTTTTTTCAAAAGTTCATAACTCGGTTATTTTTTGAGTTGTAGCGTAGATCCTCCGGTTAGTATTATTTATCAATATAAACTTTATTTTTGCGAAGAGCAGGAACTGTCCGATGCATAGTTTTTGATCTGTGGCCATTTGATTATGTTACTATGCAATTTTCCAGCAGACCTGAATGCGACAGATACGGTCTGATTTCAATTTACTAAAAAGATTTTGAAAGTAGAATTCTCATAGTTCAAAACGTTCATCTTGGTTTGACGTGAAAACGCTGAGAAAATTGTTAAAAATAAAGCTGAACATGACGAAAAACGGCCGAGCGCGTGAGAGTAGTTGAAGAGTGGATGTAGAGCAGCAGGCAAGGAGAAGTATGACATTCGAAAGCGTCGACATTTTGAACGTGACAGTAATTTCTAAACGTTGTCAGATAATAATTGTAAACCCCCACTCTTCAACTACTCTCACGCGCTCGGCCGTTTTTTGTCATGTTCAGCTTTATTTTTAACATAGTTCTCAGCTTTTTTATGAAAAACCAAGATGAACGTTTTAAACTATGCGAATTCTACTTTCAAAATCTTTTTAGTAAATTGAATATGTCGCATTCAGGTCTGCTAGAAAATTGCATAGTAACATAATCAAATGGCCACAGATCAAAAACTATGTATCGGACAGTTCCTGATCTTCGCACAAATGAAGTTCATATCAATAGCTAATACTGGCCGGAGGATCTACGCTACAACTCAAAAAATAACCGAGTTATGAACTTTTGAAAAAACTGCATTTTGGCCGGTTTTTTCCAATTTTCCCTTAGACTGAGGGTCTGATTAAGTCGTCCGACCTCTCATTTTTTTCGTCTTTTCATTTTCTACAATAAGTCTATTGACACCATCACCATTACTCTGATAGTTTCAATTTTATAAGCAAAAAACTAAAAATTTTTTGCATAAAATTGTTAATAACAAAGATATAAATAATAAAGTCGAGTGAAAAACATATCACTATATCATGTGGAACTATTTGACAAACAATGGCGGAGCTGGTTTTCTTCTAACACTTTTTGCAGAAAATGCTCACTCTAAATCTCTGTAGCTTGGCCTATATAGCATCACTTTTCAGAGGAACTTGAAAAAGGAAACCACTTCGAGATTGTACTCAACCCTTTGATCACGCCAATATTTTTCGCTATGAAACTGACATCGATGATAGAAGACGCATTCAACCATACAAACTTCCAAAGATTAATGAAATCCAACGAAAAATTCGACGCAGTTATAATGGAAGAATTCAACGCGGCAGTGATGAGATATGTGGCACGTCACTTCGACGCACCTCTAATCGTTTATAATGCAATCGACGCTAACGAATTTATCAGTCCCTACCAGGGAAACCCGGATTCTCCAGCTTACACTCCAAATTTATTCCTACCATATGCTTCTAACGAAATGTCGTTCTTACAGCGAGTTTGCAACTCGATGTTCTACGTTTACTCTAATTTGGTGAGGGTGTTCTACCTAATACCTCTCCAGAACGATATGTTGCATAAGTATTATCCAGATGCACCCCACATGGAAGAATTCATCTATAACGCGTCTTTGGTGCTCTTGAATGCGGACCCCAGCGTTCATGACCCACTACCGAAGGTACCAAGCATGGTGAACATCGGTGGATTTCACATAAAGAAACCAAAACCCTTACCCAATGATCTCCAGGAGTTGATGGACGGAGCGGAGCACGGCGTGATATATTTCAGCATGGGTTCGAACTTGAAGAGCAAGGATATACCAGTAGAAAAGAGAAGAATTTTGTTGAGAACATTCTCCAAGTTGAAACAAACCGTATTATGGAAATTTGAAGATGAGAATTTACCTGAGAAACCTGGCAATGTTATCACTAGAAAATGGTTTCCACAAAATGACATTTTAGGTGAGATTTTATCTTAATTTGTGGCCGCTCAGTGGTCAAAATTTGAAAAGCTATTATTTTTCATTTTTCACTTGTTGATTTTACCTTAGATACGGTTGCTATAAATACACTCATAATGCCCTAGGGCGTTATGAGCGGGCATTATGGATCATAACGCCCGCTCATTGTACGAGGAGAAATGAAGCAACTTCCATTGATTAAATACTTTATAATACTTGTCGTATACGACTCTGAATTTCTCCGGCAATTAATTATTCGCAGCTTTGGCTGCATTTTCTATGATATTCTCGGGTAAATTCATTTTCATTTCCATTATTTCTATAAGACTACACAAAGAAAGCAGCAATGACATTCACTAAATATGATGACAAAAATATTCACAAACGTCAAAATATCAACAAATGTCTACTATGAGAAGGAAAATGGAACGGAGCAATGAAACGATTTTTAAATCGCTTTTTCATGATAATATAATAATTTTTTCGTGAAAAATAAAATCTTGTATGCACCGCGTGCGTTACTAGATCCTTATGCCCATCGGGCGTTAGGATTTATATAACGCACTTGGTACATAAATAACTAATAAAATGGTGAATTAAGGATCTCATTTTTTCAGAAATTTAATTTAATGTTTATCATAGCTTATATTTTATGTTCTCTATATAAACTTCAATTACGCCAAGTCTCACACTCCAAAACTTTTTTCTGCCATTTTTACGTAGATTTCTCATTTTTTCGCCGTGTTTGAGGATTTGCGCACGTATACACAGCTAATCTAGATTGAATTAGAAAGTTCAAATTCCTTACGTGGATTCATTTTTATATGTTGTGGAAGGGCACCATAGTGGTTTTAACTATTTTCCTTAAACTCTGCCATTCTAATTCAAAGATAGATTTTATGTTTTTTCTCGTTTTTGAAGTTATGAGCATCTCCACAGCATCTGTTGAGTTAGAGGATTGAAATTTGCCACGTGGATAGAGTTTATGTTAGGGAATTGATTTCTTTATTGAGAATATTCTAACATTGAGTATCTCTACAGACCTTCTAAGCTCAGATAAAAAGATGAAATTTTGTGCAAGCGAATTTATATTAGGGAGGTGCTATTTGGGAATTTCAAGCTTTTTGTATCTCCTCGGCCTCTCCAAATTTACTCAGGCCCGGTTTTTCAATGCTCGGTTAAAGTGATTTAGCTTTCGGCTAATCGATAACTTTTAGGTAAACCGTTTTTCCACCTCTCATCTTGCGCTAACCTACTGCTATTCTATCGGGTAGAGTAACTATCACCTGAAAGTGTTTGTCAAATGGCTAACTGTAAGCTATCTTGCAGACGCATGCGCTCCGTAGGTTAACTATCCCGAACAGTCGAGTTTGTTCAACTGCTTTGTAACCAGTAGCCTCATTTTCTATTTTGTTTTTTCTAGGAACGATAGAAGCATTCGATTTTTTAAGTGATGACGATGAAGAATAAATTAATAGACTTCATTGATTACCAAAGAAGGCCATACGTGGTCAGAGAAAAAAGTAATCCATTTGACTATTTTTATGAATTGGATTTTTTCACAAGATTTAGGTTAAGAAAAGAAACTGTTCTGAATATATTAGAACAAATTGAACAACAGATAGAGACCATAACAGATAGGTAAATTATTTCAAACTCCATAAATCTTTTTCCAAGTTTCTATTTTTTCCCTCCAAGTAGTAGAATCTGTTTTTTTTATTCAATTATTGCTTTGAAACCATTTGCAATTTTCAACAGCAACTATCAGAAGGACTAAAGTTTGCCACTATTTTCTTCTTCAATGCTTTTGTTTCATCCATTTTATTATAAAATGATCAACAATAACATAACAAAACATATATTTCCGAAATCGACAGCAAAAGGGAAGCGACCAATCAGAAGTGCTCCCTGAAACATCATTATTACCAACTTTAACAAATATGTCGCTAGCCTAAAGTCAAACATTCGAAGGAGAAGCGCAATAGTTCTTAATTGGAACTTTAGCTGATGGTTAAGCTTAACCTATAGTCCGCTAACTGTGAGTTTTAACCGAGCATTCAAAAACCGGGCCTTAGTGTGTTAAAATGAAGATATTGAAGGGAAAATACGACCTTGTGACAGGGCGCTGCTGCTCACGCTTTTATTAAACTCGAGACAATTCATAGACTAACAATTTTTTTTAGCACATAAAAACGTGAAGCTATTCATCACTCATGGAGGAATCTTCAGTATCATGGAGGCGGTCTACCATGGAGTTCCACTTTTTGCGCTTCCAGTTTGGGTCGAACAACAGATTAATTCAAAGAAAGCTGCTATCCACGAATACGCAAAATTCATACCATTTAGAGATATCCAAGAAGACACCTTCAGTACCTATTTGAATGAATTACTCCAAAATCCGAAGTGAGTAGTATAAATCAAACAAAAAGGGTGGTTGACGACGAGAAAATGCAGATAATTATTTTGTTGTATACGAAATCCATAACATGGTATTCAGACTTCTCTTTTCACCAAATGGCACTAATTAAAACTTCATTTTAAATACATATAAAGTGATTGAATCATATAAAACACATAAGAAACATCAGTAAACAATAAAACGTAAATATATATATTTATATATATATATATATATATATATATATATATATATATATATATATATATATATATATAAATATAAATATATATATATATATATATATATATATATATATATATATATATATATATATATATATATATATATATACATATATATATATATATGGCTGGCGAAAAATTTGTTATTTGAGTTGAAAAAAACAATGCTGACGATAGCTGTCGTCTCGAATGTTTATTTGACTATATACAGAAGGTTATTTTTTCAATTCAGCTCTGACATACTAAAATTTTTGTCTGATGTCTCATGGAGTTTTCTATTTTTTCCGGCATGAATCTATCCTTTATGTATAACATACTCAAGCTTCAGAGCCAGCGTTTTTCGTTTGGAAATTAATAATTTTTTGCACCACCCACGCATGGTCGAATAAGCATTATATATAATAAACTATTTTCGAAATCAATATTTTCAACCAAAATAAGCTATTCAAACCGATTTTCAATCAGAAATAAGAGAATGAAAATTTATATTATTTGAGGTTTCAATCTCGAAGGAATATATATATATATATATATATATATATATATATATATATATATATATATATATATATATATATATATATATATATATATTTATATATATATATATATATATATATATATATATATATATATATATATATATATATATATATATATATATATATATATATATATAATATATATATATATATATATATATATATATATATATATATATATATATATATATATTTATATATAATATATATATATATATATATATATATATATATATATATATATATATATATATGAAATAAACTAGGACATTTATTTGAAACTAATCAAACAAACCTCCAGTTCTCGTTGCCGAAATGTTTAATCTATCTGTAAGGTGTGGTTCAGTTGTTTCCGACTGGTGGCGCTGTGTCATATTCATATGCCATTGTGTTACTAGAAGGAAAATATAAGAACGTTTGAAATATTTGGTTGGTTATCACTTTCAATGGATGGACGATACTGATGAGCCCCAAATAAGGGCAAAACAGTCTGTCTATCATTTCCGTTGATTGTGATAAACAACTTGATATTTCTAACATTTACCATCTATAGGTAGATGGGGATATTTCGATGTTTCGTGAACTCGTATAACCAGCTCCGCTAGGAGGTATGTTCGATTAGTCTCGAATAAATGTTCTAGTTTACTTCATTTTATTGCCACGGACGTGTCTCGATAACACGAGGAATTCGGATTTATATATATATATATATATATATATATATATATATATATATATATATATATATATATATATATATATATATTCACAAAAATATTTCAAATGATATCAAGAAAAACTTATTTCAGATATAAAGAAAATGCTCAAAGAAGATCAAAAATCTTGAGGGATAAGCCTATCCCTGCCGCTGAAGCAGTAAACTATTGGGTAGAGTACGTTATTCGCCACAAGGGAGCGCCACATCTCAGAGTTGCAGCTTTAAATCTAACCTGGTATCAATATTTGCTTTTGGATGTTACTGTCGTGGTTATAGTGGCACTGGTTGTTATAATTTTCGCATTGAAATACTTCTTCAAAGTAGTATTCAAAAATAAGACCAATGAAAAGCAGAAAATGACGTGATTAAATTAAAAGTGCGGATTATAACAAATTAACGTATGAAAAAAATCAAGATTAATTAGAAATTCTACAACCATTTTCGAAACACAATGGAACAAATGAGATATCATTAACAATGATAATTCGAAACGATACAGTATATCTGAACCAGATGTAGATAAGAGCTTAGATAGTATTGATAATAGAAGTAAATATTATTTTCAGAACTCGGAGAATCTGGAATTTACATTGTCTATATTTTTTTATATAATTGAAAAGATAAAAAAATAAATATTTGTTTTTTAAATTTATTCTTCATTTTTAACTCCTAACTGATAAGATTTATAAGTACCTTATCGATATTAGTTACTATTTGTGACAGTATTCGTTGTAAATATTGAAGTTCGAACAATAAATAATCATCCTTTTAATTTACAAATTAATATCAGGTTTTTAGGGTTCTGTACCCAAAGGGTGAAAACGGAACCCTATTACAAGACTTTGCTGTCTGTCTGTCACCAGGCTGTATGTCAAGAACCGCGATAGCTAGACAGTTGAATTTTTCACAAATTATGTATTTCTGTTGCCGCTAAATACAAAATAAAATAAATATTTAAGGGGGGCTCAGCGATTTTTTTGCCGTTTTTTGCTCGATATCAATAATGGCAACAAGTAGGCACCTGAAATATTCACATAATACTCAGTTCTATTTTTACTTTAATAATAAAATTAAAATAAAATCAATATTTAAGGGGGCTCCCATACAAAAAACTTTCTTTTGCTCGATATCAATAAAAGGTAACAAGTAGGCACTTGAAATATTCAATAAATACTTAATTATATATTCACTTTAATAATAAATAATAAAATTAAAATAAAATTGTAAAAAGAGTACAAGCACGTGGTGATAAGTAGTAAGAAGTAATGATAAAACAAAGATCTGAACTGTTCGGAAGGTAACAAGACTCAAGAGACTAACTTTATTGAGGAAGTTACAAGAACTAACTTAACCTATAAGCTTACTTAAATAGATAATAGATGGCGTTAGAGGTAACATTATATATTTTTGATATAACTCTAACAAAAATGAATATTTAAGGGGGCGTTTTAATACAAAAAACGCCATTTTTTGCCTATTTTTGCTCGAAATCAATAAAAGGTAACAGGTAGGCACTTGAAATAATCACAAAATACTTAAATGAATATTTACTTTAATAATAAAATTAAAATAAATTAATTATTTGAGGGGGGCATAGTCAATTTGGTACAGAACCTTTCGTGTGCGAGTCCGATTCACACTTGGCCAATTTTTTTACTATATGAACAAAAACAAAACTTGAATTTACTACGTTCATTATCACAAGAATACTTTGAAAAATATAACACTGCGATTGCAATTTCGGTCACTGGACAGACCATCATCGGGCAGATTGAGTTAAGAACTGCCCGATGATGGTCTAGTAACCGAAATTTTAATCGCAGTGTTATATTTTTGTGATAAAAACGTAGTAAATTCAAGTTTTGTTTTTGTTCACCATGTTAAATTATCACGTAGTAACGACGGATTCCATCAACTATTTTTCACTATATTTGGTCAATGTAGTCAATTCCGTCTATACAGGGTGTTTCTGAATTGATGCGAAAGATTTCAATGGGTGATTCTTCAGCAAAAATTAAGGGGGATCTTTTATATAATTTTTTGTTCAACACCCTTTTCCCTCCAAGTTACAGCCCTTTGAAATTAGGTGAAAAAAAATTGTTTTTATTCAATACATCCACTTAGGAAAAAACTAGAGGAATGAAATTTGGTAGATAACTGCTGCTAATAAAATGGCAGTTTTTGCGTGTTTTTGTTACACTAAAATGTTAGCACAAGGGGCTGAAAAAAACAACCCCTATAATATTTTGCATCAGAACTTTTTAATGCGCTTATACTTTCCTATTTAAAAAATATATTTGAAAAGACAGACTCAATCTGCAACTTTTTTATGTCTTGACTTTTTATCATAAAGTTGTTAGTTTGATCACAAAAAAATAAAATAGTGCTCAGACTCTTCCCTTAAATTCACAGAGAGGTTATCATTTATTTAAAAAAAACAAGTAAGCAGCTGTCAAATGAAGTCATATGACAAATAGTTTTATTGTCCTGATTTTTTCTAATTTCTAGACAGTTTTATAATGATTTCAAACATTTTTCACAACTAAATAAAACTTTATTGAAAGAATGGCATTTTTTTATCTAGTTGAAGAATATTGCAAATTAGAGCGGATTGAACAATAATTGTGCTACTAATAACAATTAACAAATTATTTGACATTTGACAGCAGCTTACTTGTTTTTTTTAAATAAATGATGACCTCTGTGAATTTATGGGAATATTTCCCTCCTGTCAAAAATCCCTTGTATATGGAATGCAATTATCGAAAATTACAGCGATAATTGCATTGTAGAAAGCGAAAGAGCCCTGCGATAATTGCATTGTAGACCGATAATTGCATAGTAGCATAGTTCATATTACGGTTATTGATGACAAGACGAGAATTTATGAATTACTAACGTCAGTTTGACAAGTTGAAAGTTTATTCGGGAAATATTCCCCAAAATTACACTCGTGCATCAAAATAACCGGATAATTTCGCATTCCAGCGTGTTGTCTTTAAAAAAAAAAACTGCATTCGGTCATTTTCATATTTCGGAGAAAGAGCCCTCCACCTTCGGTGTCGGGCTCTTTCTCCAAAAATGAAAATGAACTCATGCAGTTTTTTGACAACACGCTGTCATGCAAAATTATCGGTTATTTTGATGCACTTGTGCAATTACTTACGAAAATAGTCTGAGCACTATTTTATTTTTTTGTGATCAAACTAACAACTTTATGATTAAAAGTCAAGACATAAAAAAGTTGCAGATCGAGTCTGTCTTTTCGAATATATTTTTTAAAAAGGAAAATATAGGCGCATTAAAAAGTTCTGATGCAAAATATTATAGGGGTTGTTTTTTTTCAGCTCCTTGTGATTACATTTAAGGGTAACAAAAAAACTCGAAAACTGCCATTTTATTAGCAGCAGTTATCTGCCAAATTTCATTCTTCCAAAATTCTCCAAAGTGGATGTATTGAATAAAAACAATTTTTTCCACCTAATTTCAAAGGGCTGTAACTTGGAGGGAAAAGGGTGTTGAACAAAAAGTTATATGAAAGACCCCCCTTAATTTTTGCTAAAGAATCACCCATTGAAATCTTTCGCATCAATTTAGAAACACCCTGTATATTCATAAAGTCATTTTAGCCTACACAAAACCTTCTTTCAACTAAATAATTGAATTTCCAAAAAAAAAAAGGTAAGAAACATGAATATTTGTTATATATTCAATTTATTTCTCATAAAAAACTTATATTCATGTTTTGGAATCTATGTCAACCTTACTTTCCGTAGATTCGGCAACTGTCTGCGGCGTTTTGTGTATTGCAAGCTGCAATCGTTCAAAGTAAATCTGTAAAACATATAAACGCGTCAGAATAGAACTGAATATCTGATGTTTATTTAATAACAGATATCTATTTTGACCTTCATCAATTTAATCCTGCAAATGAATTGAAGTTGTGTAACTCTAGTTCATTCTTCTTTATTCACGTTTGTCAACTCCAACTAACAATAATAAATAATGGTTGGATATTGTCAATTGTTTATATTGTTCGCAGTACTCTCTTCATGTACAGAATGTGCGAAATTGTTGGGAATTTTTCATATACCTGGACGCAGTCATTATTTAGCCGGAAGTACTTTGATGAAAATTTTGGCAGAAAAAGGACACGATGTCACAATTATTTCGCCCTTTAGTGAAAAAAATCCACCGAAAAATTATAAAGAAATTGTACTAACTGGACTGGAATGGAAAGGTAGGTTTTGAAGATCAAAATAATTTATCAATAATTCCATAGATCACAATAATTAACCAAATTATTTGATATAACCTATTGAAGTATTTGAATTAGTTACTTCTTAAATAACCAAACGTCTGCATGTCATTTATGTAGCTAGAGTAAGAGGCGTACATCTACAATGCGCGCATGCGCTACACTAATCATATCGCTTTGTATCGTTGTGTATACATCGCTCCCTAGATAATATACTATATATACTTACTCCGCTCCACTTCCTAACATTCCACTCCGAGACGTCGAAGAGATAACTTCAAGTGATCCTGAAAGCTGCAATAGGAAGAAGAAATAGTCACTGCTTGAAAACTATTTTGTATCCGGAAGACTTTTTCAAGTCTGCAGTTTTCATCGACGACAGTACGAGGCGAATACGAACTTCAACAATCGAATTTTTTAATTCGACTTCTCGAATATTCTTTCACTATTTACGATCGACGAAGAGGATTTTTTCAAATCCTCTTAATCTAATCGCCCTCAAGTGTTGTGTTGTGAAAAAGTCCAGTGAAAGTGCCGAGTGAAAAAAAGTCCTGTGAACCGTGTTGTGAAGTGTATATCGGGTGAGTCTATTCCATTTTATTCATTTATTCCTTTTTATTGATTGCTCATATATATAACCCCGTATGCCTAACACCGCCGCCAAGGCGGGTGGTCGTAAAAAACCACCTGCCTCCGTCCCAACCCCCGTCCCCCGTAGGAGGTCCTCCACTCCGAAGAGCGATACTTCGGAGAAACGAACCACCAGGAGTCAAAAAAACGCTACTCCGACATCCCCCATCCCCTCTCTACTTACGCTGAATATTCCCAAACCTCCAACCTCCCAAAATTCCTCTTTTTCATCCAATTCGTCGGACGATTCTTCAAATCGTACCACTGTCCCCAAACCTAAACTTTTTCGTTATGTTGTTCGCAACATTCCGAACAATATTAAATCCCAAAAGGAGTTCTATAAACTCATCAAAACAACAAAATTGACTTTGAGTAATCTCAAAGTAAATTTTAACCAGACCGCGCTCATTGAGTGCACTACCCCTGCCCCCCCTGATTTCCAAAAAACCCTCCAAAATCTTGTTGGCACTCCTTCAATTACCTTTTCATCGCTTAACCGCAATAATTCCCAAAACATTCCTGAACGTCGATCACCTAGAGTTTCCTACTCTTGTGTGGTCAAATACGTTGACACTAGCTACTCAGTCGAGGAGATATCCCAGGCCATTAAATCTCAAAATATCAATTTTAATAAATGCTGGAGAATAACTTCCAGAGCGACAAACAAACCTACGACTCTCATAAGAGTCATCACTTTTTCAAAGACCGCGATCGACGAACTATTGCTTAATGGTTTGTCGATCTACGGTCGTACACACGAAGTGGAACCGTCAAAAGTTCCGCTTCCAATAGCAAAGTTTTGTTCGCTTTGCTCTAAGAACGGTCACGATCGCCTCGACTGTGTCGCTAAGCCAGCATGTGCCTCTTGCGGTGGCAATCACAAAAATAACTTATGCCCCAAACAAAAAAATCCTACCTGCCCTAATTGTAGGGGTGATCATCCTGCGTGGGACATGAAGTGCCCTAAACGCAGGGAACCTCCTACGGAGTCCCACAAAATCGCCCCCATCCAAGTCCTCAACGAGAGTGTTTCCGAAGATCCACCTAAGTGCGAACATTTCGCCCGAATCCATTCCATGATTCGGTTCATTACTCAGACGCTCTCAAATGTATTCCCGGAAAAACGGGAAATTATCACGAAGGTAATCACTGAATGCTCCAGCGCATTCTTAAACCGTACTGCAATAATCAATTATTGCGGTAGCAAAGTCTCTATCACCATGGCCCCCATCGTTATCGATTTGGACGAATCGATGGAATCCGCAATTTCTTCGATCCCTGAATAAATGGATTTCACAATAGGTACTGTTAACGCTTGCGGTCTACGCCGCAAGCGTCATCTCCTTAAAGCACTCCTCCTAAACCATAATATATCCATCCTTTCTATAACTGAAACCAAGTTGAAACACCCTCTCTTTTTTACAAATTACAATACATTTCAACACAATAGTGTACTCGGAGCCATGCGTGGCACTGCGTTACTTATTAAAAATTGTTTTGCATCAACTAAATTTACAATTCCGAACGAGTTTTCACATTTAGAGTGCGTAGCCGCTAGGCTCCACTTGAATAACTTAACAGTAACTATATTCAGTTACTACCATCCCCCTGGCGATATCCTTCCGGCGGATTTTCTGCGATATATATCGACAATCCCGAACTCTATACTGCTTGGCGACCTCAACGCCCGTAATATTCAATTTGGCGATACAACATCGAACAGAAATGGTCGTATTCTATCCGAATGCCTCATAGAATATCATCTATGGAGGTGTTATAATACGAATCCAACTTTTTTAGCCATAACGGTATGTCCATAACCGACCATATTCTGATTACGCCTGATCTTATTCGTTATTTTGAGGATCCATGTTTTATCGGACAAACGATAACATCCGACCACCTTCCACTTCTGGTCAATTCTACTTTGTCTACTCCCCCAATTCAACAATCTTCCTTTATTACATTCAGGGATTTTAAAAACACGGACTGGGAACAGTTCCGTAATCTTATAACAGAAAATCTTCCCGTTCAGCCAGAAATTCTGAATACTCGTGAATTAGATAATACTATTGTTAATTTCACTCAATTAATTACACAATCATTCAACACCTCTGCTCCAGAGAAAACAATTAACATTCACCGCCCTCCCCTGCCTCCGTTCATAGTGGAAATTATTAAACAAAAACGACGTCTCTATCGTCTATTTCTTAGGACAAGAGACGCCGCTATTAAAACCGAATATAATCGACTTTCGGCAACAATACGCCGGGAAACTAACCGTTTCAAAGAAGAAAAGTGGTCCGACGCTACGTCGAAACTTGACTTCAGAAACGGCAAAGAATTCTGGCGTAAATTCAAAATTCTTTCAGGATCCAGAAAAACTCAAATAATTGCCTTAAAAAACTCCAGATAATCAATTTGTAATAGAACCTTTAGAAAAAGCAAATTTGTTCAAACAACATCTAGAAAATATTTTCCAAATTCCTCAAAATCCACTTTTTTTAAATTTAGAACATAATTTAGAAAATATTAGAAACATTAATTTTGAAATCCAATTGAACGGAGGTGATCCACTCACTTCCCCAATAGATCCTGACGTCGTGGCGGAAGCCATACATTCGGGCAAGAACACGGCTCCAGGAGGCGACGGCATATCACGTGCCGTTCTCCGACAACTCCCTCCCGAGGCTATGGAATATATGTCCAAAATCTTCAACCGATGCCTCGAACTGTGTTATTTCCCGCATGCGTGGAAAGAGGCCACGACAGTTCTTATTCCAAAACCGTTCAAAGATCATACATCCCCAGACAATTACAGGCCGATATCTCTTCTGAATGTCGTTGGTAAGGTGTTCGAAAGAATTGTCTGCCAGCGACTCAGAAGTTTTGTCGATGCACGTAATATCATCCCAAACACTCAACATGGTTTCATGCCCTTCCGTAGCACTTCCGATCCCCTTTTGAAATTACATACCGACGTAACAAAAGCTTTGAAATACTGGTGACTGCGTTCTCGCTACTTTTCTCGATATCAAGAGAGCGTTCGATCAGGTCTGGCATGCCGGTCTGATTCGGAAGCTTCAGGATATCCATCTCCCCCTCCATCTGATTAAACTTTTAGTTTCTTATCTTTCCGACCGCAGCATCAGAATAAAAGTACAAAATTCCTTTTCCGAACCATTTATTCCACGAGCGCGAATTCCGCAAGGATCGATTCTCGCTCCCCTCCTTTACCTCCTTTTCACATACGATATTCCCCATCCTTTAAATATAGATACAAAGATTTCGCTTTTTGCAGATGACACGGCGATATGGACCACGGCGAGGACGTCGACACTATGCAACCGCATAGCGCAGGGCCACCTAGACCGGATCAGTACGTGGGCGAGCAAATGGAGAATAACACCTAACCCAAGTAAAACACAAACAATACTTTTCCATCACCCAAATTACACTCAAACACGTAAATTCAACAAAAACGACGTCCGACTAAGGTTATGGAGTGAAAATCTCGAACATAAAGAGGCCATTATTTACTTGGTAGTCACATTCAATCAATACAATAATTGGAAATCCGATCTTCACAACAAACTCAAAAAAGTCAGAAACAGATCTAACATTCTATATTCTCTAAGAGGCAGAATTCTAGGATGTAATCCTCAAACTCTGTTAAACACGTATAAAACGTTCATAAGACCAGTAGTTGCATATACATCGTTACTCTATTCGACTTTACCTCACAGATACGTCTGACAGTTGGAGAGCTGCGAAAGAGCAATCTGCCGTAGTATTTTCCGTCTAGACAGACGTTATCCGTCACACTTAGTACACGAACACGTAAAAATTCCCCCCATTTTCGAACACCTCCAAAATCTCCAAGCTCGATACGCCCAACGTACATTGCACGGTCCCAACATCGAAGCCCGGGCGACGCTCATGACGCCGTGGCACCGTCGACGAAGAGTTCTCTGCAGAAGGCCAAAGAAAAGGTTTCCTTTCCCCCCTTCCAGAATCCTCCAAGTGCTTCAAGACCCTCCTGATGAAGTCCTCGACCACCTAGAGGACATACCACTCATAATTCGCTGACCCGAAAAGTGCGCGTAGTGCCGAAAGTGCGTGAAACGTCGATAGTGCGAGTAGTGCCGAAAGTGCGAGTAGTGTCGACAGTGCACGAAAAAAAAAAAAAAAAGCAATCCGTCTCCGAAAAACCGAGTGCGGTTCGGTTAGTGCGCGAAACGTCAGCAAATTAATGTATCTATTGTCAAACCATTTTGTAAATTTATATTATAAGTAAGAATATCAGTACATTGCGTGGGTAAAGGTTTTCTGTGGTTTCCCTTACCATCTAATGTCAGTTGAAATATATTGACCTTGGACCGAATGGCACGTAATTAGCAAAAAAGTCGGCCGCAGCCGCATTCCCCGATAGGAAAATTAGGATTTTTTTTATTAATATTGTAAATGTTAGAGAATAATTAAGTAAAGCCAGGGTTGAAGAAGGTTGTAAAACCTTATAACTTCCCACAATAAAATATTTAGCTAGATAACAAAAATGTACCCCATCCCCCCAAATAGTTGAATAAACGTATTTTCATTCATTCATTCATTCACTTCCTAACTTACAAGGCGAATGCTGGGCCAGTATTAATCCTCTGAACCCTACCCACACTTCCTGTGTTCCATAAATATCCCGTCTCACCTATCCTTAATGCACTCGTACATACAAGTGTATCCTCTGATCTGGCTGAAGGAGTTAATCCCAAACTCAAGCTGCCCGCCTCCCTGACACATACTTCAGGGAGGAATGAAATGTGTTTCCTTTTTTTTTCCTTCCACTTGCTTGAATATACCTCTTTCTATCTACATCATAATCTTTCTTCTCTCTCAAGTAAAGAAATTTGTCTAAACGTGACGCGTCCTTAAAATTTGTTCACTCTTAATTCTCGTCGATTTATCAAATTGTCTTTGAATTTTCATGATGAATATACTAGGTACTACTACTATATGGATAGTTCTATAATTGACGTTTTTTAGCCTTACTCAATACCTACTCAACTGAATAGAAAATCATCAGATCTTGAAAATTAAAACATGAAAGTATGTATATAAATATTTTTCAGATAATCCAGTTAATTTATTCGAATTATACAAAAATGCATTTATATCAGTGATATTCTTCAGTTTCATGTGCAATGAAATAATGGATAAAACATTCAACCACAGCAACTTCCAGAAACTCATGCAATCTGGAGAGAAATTCGACGCAGTTATAATGGAGGAATTCAATGCAGAAGCTATGAAATATGTGTCTCATCATTTCAACGCACCGCTGATTGTTTATAACCCCATGGACGCCAACGAGTGGATCAGCCCTTATCAGGGAAACCCCGACTCTCCATCTTATACCCCCAGTATCTACTTGCCTTATTCTTCAGACATGTTTTTCTTTGAACGCGTTTATAACTCTATTATGTACGTTTATGCAAATATGGCGAGGAATATTTTAGCACTACCAATGCAAAACAGGATGTTACATAAGTATTACCCTGATGCTCCCCATTTAGATGAGTTCATCTACAACGTATCTCTGGTACTTCTTAACGCAGACTACAGTGTTTACGACCCCCTGCCGAGGGTACCAAGTATAGTGAACATCGGTGGATTTCACATAAAGAAACCAAAACCTTTACCCAAAGATCTCCAGGAGTTGATGGACGGAGCAGAGCACGGCGTGATCTATTTCAGCATGGGTTCGAACTTGAAGAGCAAAGATATGCCTGAAGAGAAAAGAAAACTCCTATTGAGATCGTTATCTCAGTTGAAACAAACCGTGTTGTGGAAATACGAAGACGAAAACATGCCAGGAAAACCCGATAATGTAATCACGAGAAAATGGTTTCCACAAAATGACCTTTTAGGTAATATTTTGTTTTTCACAAATATATATATATATATATATATATATACATATATATATATATATATATATATATATATATATATATATGTATATAAATATATATATATATATTTATATATATATATATATATATATATATATATATATATATATATATATATATATATATATTTATATATATTATATATATATATATATATATGTATATATATATATATATATATATATATATATATATATATATATATATATATATATATATATATATATAGATATATGTATATATATATATATATATATATATATATATATATATATATATATATATATATATATATATGTTGATTTTCAGGTTCTCGCGGAGATAATCTGGTTGTCTGGTTTCCCGGGTTTGTATCCGCGTATGGGCTTCGTCTTCGTTGAAGTCTGCTCGACGTTTCGGCAAAATCACATTTGCCATCTTCAGGTAGCTCTTCTTGGTCGGAATGAATACACTGAACCAGGGTAATCATTCCGACCAAGAAGAGCTACCTGAAGATAGCAAATGTGATTTTGCGCAGACTTCAACGAAGACGAAGCCCATACGCGGATACAAACACGTGAAACCAGACAACCATATATATATATATATATATATATATATATATATATATATATATATATATATATATATATATATATATATATATATAAATTCGATGGAATGAATCAACTCTGTGGTAGTTCATATTTATATTAAAAAATAAATTATAAGTAAACAAATAGTCCAAAAACCACAAAATGAAAATAACTTTTTATTCGACTAGTTTCGCCTGTTACAGCATTATCAAGACTGAATTACATAATCGCAAAGACATCGCTTGAAATATAAGTATTTCGGTTCGGTACCTGGGGGTGATAAAATGTAATCGATGGGTCCAAGTTATCAGAGATTTAACAGTGGGGGAGTGGTTTAAGTCTAACTGGTCATTAAGGAGAATGTAATTATGGATTTCGGATCTTGTTTATTTCCATGGCTTCCAGGAAGTTCATTATCATACCTTTATCACAGTAATGAAGAATTTTTGGTTTGAAAGAGGATGAGATGTTATGTTTTTTCGATTCTAGATGTTCCCTAAATGCTGATTGTCCGTTTTTTAGATGTTCTTTTAGCCTGGTTTCAAAACATCTCCCGGTCTGACCTATATATGTTGAATTACATTCTTCACAGTCCATTCTATAAATTCCTGTTCTCTTCATTGGATCGACTTTTGATATTTTGTTATTAAAAATCATTCTATCCAATCTGCTGTGACTCGAAAAAGCAGTATTCAAATTATTATTTTTAAAGAATTGAATGATCTTCGAAGAGGGAATGTGCGTATAAGGGATGCTCACAAACTTTTGTACATTTTTTTTTATTGCAGTATGGTCCATATAATTTCAAATTGATAAAATGTTTCTCTTTTTTCGAAATTAAACCATTTATTATTTTTAGTGGAAAATCATTTTTAATACCAATCGCGCGAATCACGTCAAGTTCTACCATAAGGTCTTGTTTTGATAAAGGAACCGAAAAAGCCCTGTGAATCATTGAGTTAAGAGCCGCGAGTCGATGGCTAATTGGACTGAAAGAATTATAACTTATGATGGCGTCTGAGAAAGTAGGTTTCCTGAATATTCTATATGAAAATTTATCCTGTTGTTTCGATATTGTTAGGTCGAGAAAATTTAACGAATTATTTTGTTCTGTTTCTACTGTGAACTTGATCTTATCATGTATTGAATTTAGATATGTTAGGTATAATTTAATATGTCGGTCTGTCCCATTGAATCCAACCAAGATATCATCCACATAGCGGTACCAAAAAATAATATGTTTTTTAGATAGATCTGACTCTAATATTGTGGTTTCCATGTTGTCCATGAATATGTCTGCTAATAACGGGCTGAGGGGAGAACCCATAGGAAGACCTGAATTCTGTAAATATATTTTGTTTTTGAATCTAAAAAAGTTCTGTCTCAAAACAACATTAAATAATGTTGAGAATTCTGTTTTTGTTGCTGGAAGAGTTTTTTGTTTTTCTAAGATGTTTTCAATTAGAGGTATACACTCTTCCGTAGGTATGTTAGGAAACATGTTGGAGACGTCGAAGGACACTAATTTAAAATTTTTTTCAAAATCGATTTTTTCTAATTTTTGTATGAGTTCTAATGAGTTTTTCACACTATATTTTGGCGAGAAATGAGTATATTCTTTGAAGGCTGTGTTGAGAAATTTTGAAAGTTTACAAGAAGGAGCTTTCGAAAACGAGGCAACTGGTCTAATGGGTATGCCGTCTTTGTGTACTTTAACAAGACCGTATAATTCGGCAGGTTCAGCACTCATTGGAATAACTTTTTTCTTTAGGTAAAAGGAATCCAACAATTCTGACGCTTGTTGTATATATAAATATGTATATATATATATAAATATATATATATATATCTATATATATATATATATATATATATATATATATATATATATATATATATATTAATATATATATATATATATATATATATATATATATATATATATATATATATATATATATATATATATATATATATATATATATATATATATATATATATATATATATATATATATATATATATATATATATATATATATAAATATATATATATATATATATATATATATATATATATATATATATATATATATATATATATATATATATATGTATGAATAATATTATTTCAGCACATAAAAATATGAAATTATTCATCACCCATGGAGGAATTTTCAGCACCATGGAGGCAGTTTACCATGGCATTCCCCTTCTGGGTCTCGGCGTTATGTCAGAACAGATTCTCAACTCTAAGAGGGCGGAAAAGAAATGGTTATGCAAAATCTATACCGTTCGACAATATTGAAGAGGATACTTTCAATTCATATTTGAATGAACTACTTCAAAATTCAAAGTAAGTTACCCTAACCATGAAAATCATTTATCATGTTTATTACTTGTAATATAGTTTCGAACATCGGTTTTTCGTAAGTTTTGTTTATATATACAACTAGCGGGACCCGTCGCGGCTTCGCCCGCGTATCCATATATGTATACGTATGAATTTATTCCACCCCCGTTCAACCCCTGAATGATCGAATTTTAAAAAATGGAGAAAATGGTTTTTCAAGATAATTATAAGGAACATTTTAGTGGCCGAATGAAATCGCTAAGTCGATTATTTTGCCGGAAATAGCCAATATAAAAAAAACAGACTTACCCCTTTTGCACCCCTAAATGATGGAATTTCAAAAAACTGAGAAACTACTTTCTAGAGTTAATTTTACTTAACATTTTCGTGAAAGAGCGGGATCGCTAAGTCCATTATTTTGCGAGAATCAGCCAAAAATAGCCAATATACGAAAAACACATTTCACCCTCTTTCAACCCCTAAATGATACAACATCAAAAAATGCAGAAAATGGTTTTTTAAGAAAATTATAAGGAACATTGTAGTGGAAGAACGGAATCGCTAAGTCGTTTATTTTGCCGGAAATAGCCAATAAAAAAAAACAGACTTACCCCTTTTGCACCCCTAAATGATGAAATTTCAAAAAACTGAGAAACAACTTTCTAGAGTTAATTTTACTTAACATTTTAGTGGAATAACGGGATCGCTAAGTCCATTATTTTGCGAGAAACATCAAAAAACACGTTTTACCCTTTTTCAACCCCTTAACGGCGGAATTTTAAAAAACCCCGTCTTAGTGGGAATCTACATGATTCGGCTTGTATTATATATATATATATATATATATATATATATATATATATATATATATATATAGATTGATTTTTCATCATACTTCCAATTTAGTTGCAATTGAACGATATTATTCAATAAATTGAAAAACTGTTGGAAAAGATAAATAAAATTCTTATCTGAAAATATATTTTTAAAAAAGTTTTTTGAATGTAAAGTTACTCTTTGTTAAAAAAGGTATCAATTGAACATTTTCATTGTATTTCGCTTCATATAATCGACTACGAAGATGTATCGTTACTTACTACTATAATTATAAACTGAAAGTTATTTGTATAATACTCAAAAATACAACAAAACAATAAGACATTTTCCGATCCCATTATTTTTTCAATCCAATACCAATTGGTGTCGTAAATTTCAGATACAAAGAAAATTCAGAAAGAAGATCAAGAATATTGAAAGACAAGCCTCTTTCAGCCACTGAAGCCGTTAACTATTGGGTAGAGTACGTGGTTCGCCACAAGGGGGCGCCACATCTAAGAGTTGCAGCTTTGAGTCTTACCTGGTACCAATATCTACTTTTGGACGTTGTTGCCTTCCTTGTAGTTTCTTTTATTTTAGTAATTTATGCTTTGAAATTCTTATTTTCAAAAGTTGTATTCAGAAGAAAGATGAACAAAAAAGAGAAAACTACGTGATAAACAAGTAGTTAATAATAAAACTTTATATTTGAAAAATTGTATTGCTCGATTCGATCATTATATTTTTGTATAACAATATCACAAATTCTCAAATAACCAGAATATTTAGATTTTTGACCTTATGTTCCATCAGTATATTTGAAACAAGTATTAGGACTACTCACAGACGAAAATACGTAAAAAAAATACGAATATGATACTTTTTCTCAAAAAATTTCAGTAATAACGGATGGAGATATAACACATATTCTCCATGACAAAATAGAAAAAATATTAGATAAAACAAAGAAATATTCAAAAAAATGTATTAAAAAATGATATGACAACTCTGGAACCACTCATCACTGACAAAATATCACTAAATTGAGAATAATTAAAAAATTACACCCACGGCTTCCAACCGTAAAACATGCGACCCAATAAATTATAATCTCCCGCTTGATCAATCAAGCAGTCCACTTGTTTCTCCACCAGCAATCCATCCTTGGCCACCTGCGCACGATAATCGTACTCGGCCACGCCCTCCACCAACCGGCGATACGCATCGAGATACTCCTGCACCTGTCCCCCTTCAAGGTCTTCTACCATGGTTACGGTCGGGTTTACACCCTCCAACTTCTTCCTAGCCTGATCTATCTTTTGGGCGGGATACCAATCCAAATTTACTGTGTTGTCTTCTTCCGCGGAATGGTCTTTATTTCTTGATTTTTCCAGCCAGTCAAGAGACGGTTCTTTCATGAATACGGACATGGTGGCTAGAAGAAGTTTTTTCGCTTCTTTCATGCATCTCAAAGTGTGTATCATCGATTCTCTGAAAGGAAGGCTCAAGTACAATATGATACGCAGAAATGATGATCTAGTTAACTTAAGTGTCACTGTTATATAAATAGCTCAAGAGTATTAATACTGTCGAAAATGGGCTTATAACAAGAAAGATATGTTAGACTGGAAGTAGACAAATAGGTCAGTGTCAGACATTGTTATATTTCATATTAGATGAAGAATGTTATGTTTCGTACTTGTTTGTAAACAAACTACAATTACGTGCGGCCAAGGTCGATTCTTCAGTAGTAAGTTTGTGTAGTATATGTATATAAACCATAGGAAATCTCTCATAGAGATAGATAGATACTCACCACGCTGCCCGAAGGTTTAGCGAGAAGTCTATAGTCTACAGTAAATAAAGGCCAAAGTGAAAGATGAACCGATGCATTATTTCCTAAACAAGGCCCATCATTACAATGTAGATATTATAAGAAAAACAAATGTTTGATGTTAACTATTTCTATAATTATCTATGGTACGATGTTTGGCCGCACGGAGGCTTCATGAGATAGAACTGAATAAAAAAATATTGTAATTAAAGAAAAACGATAGGGTCCGTGTCAAAAAAGCTTTCATACGAAGTATCATATGTCCAATAGTACCATTTGCAATTTCAGAATCGATACCTAGCCTGCAAAACAAGTAAAGATATAAATCGATGTCCCCTTAAAATTAAAACTAGACCTGTACCTTGGAATGTTCATAAAATTTTTATTTAACGAAATATTCAGTTGAAACGTTTTACCTGGGCCACCCGGTATATTACATTTGAAACATACCTGAAATGCCCCTTCTCCTTGAACGGTTCCATAAAAGCGACGATCTGCGGGGTTAGTCTAAAGGGCACCAGCTCCGGCACGCTCAGGCACTGCGTGGCGGTGCCAAACGCGTGTCCAAAGTCGATGCCAATCACTCGGCCGTCGTCCAGGCCGATTAACGAGTTGCCCAGATGTCGGTCTCCGATGCCGAGCAGCCAGTGGGCTGCGCACAAGGTCGCGTAGCTACGCGCGAAATTGTGTCGAAGCGCCACGAAACTTTCTGTACTCGTGTTCAGCATCCAGAAGGCTTTCCTGAAATTTAAAGTAAGGTCAGGATTTCCAACAAAAACGAAACCATTATTTATATATTAAGTATTGCGGGGAAAAAATTTAATTTATCTTGGTACTGAAAATCGTAGGTAAAAACGTTTTTGAGTACATAACAGTAGCCCAGCCTTGAAATTTCACAGAGTCCCTAAGTGTACGAACAATCAGTCTGTAGTACATAAACAGATCAGGTTATATATTGGAAAAACACATGTGTAACATCAAAGTTTATACTCCAAAGAATCTTGCTGAAAAACTAAAGTATACAGATGTATGAAATCCAAGCAATGGCTCTAAGTGTATTTTGATGTAATCTAACTAATTGGAGTGAAATAAAAAGACTAGAATACAAAATTATCCAGAAAACCTTCGTAGACGTTACATCAATACAATCCGTACATCCCGAAGATGTCAACTTGACATAAGTTGAACTGTAAGCGTATAAAACTGACTTCAAATAACTCACCTCAATAAGTCCGCTTCCACGTCGTTCACCAAGCCCCTAAAACAACCGACGGTCTTGTTCCTGTCATGATTTTGGGCGCTTTTCCCGAAGGCTTCCTTATCCGTTTTCTTACCTCTCGACGAAGAGTGGATGAACTTGTAATACGTTTCGAGTGGCCCCGAATTGGCGGGTCCGTTGGGGAACATCTTCGCCGCAGTTCTATCTTTGATAGCCTTTCTCATGAATTCTTGCAGACTTTCCGTGTTATCGATCCATTTGATTATGCCGAGGCTCGTTGTCAGAGGGATAACCTAAAAGAGTAATCCATATTAACCAATAATACAGAACCTTTTCTGCACTATAGCAATGAGTGTCTGTGGGTATCAACCAAAAAAAAAAAAATTCGATAGATATTCTGAATACCGCGAGCGTTTATACTCACCTCGAACGTCGCCAGCGCCATCTGTCGCGTATCCTCACTATTCTTAGCGAGTATTTCATTAATCAGAACGAACAGTTGCTGCACCCTCTGATCTTGACGTAGATCCTCGCCGAACTTCACCAGGTACGAGTATTCCTTTGTATCGTCGCCCAAGATGACGATCTTGATAGGTTTTCTCAGCGAATCCATGACCTTCACTTCTGGATGGAATTTTCGTATCTTGGCGTGGTACTGAGGCAACGGCATCTTTTGACCGCTGTACTGACCGGGAATTTCTATCTCCAAGTTGATTCCATTAGCCGAGAAATTGGCCAGCCACGGGCAGTAATCTCGAAGGAGCGGGTGTATTCTTTTCTTTTCATTTTGTAGCGTGGCTCTTAGATTCCCCATTTTTTCAATAATAGTTTTTGTTTTTTCGCCTGGGCAAATATTTCAATGTTAATATACACTGGCCAGCAAAATTAACGCACCACTAAAGTTTGGGTCAATTTCAAAGTTAATTTTCTCGCGAACTGCTAAATCGATTTAGATAAAAAATTTTTTCAATGTAGCTTAAATCTTCAGAATTGACGTTATGCAAAGAAAGAAAATTTAAATTCGAGTTTTAGGCATATACTGGGTGTTTGAAGAAAAACTAGTAAAATGCACAACTTTTGTCATATTCTGTGGGAATTCCCATCAACAGTATTAGGTGTCTCTCTAAGTCAAAATATAGCCCCATCTTTTACAAGCATTTTGTTTTTTTATTCACGTTTTTATCTCACATATTAAATGAAATACGGAATTTAATGTCGAAAAAAGACTTAAAGACTTCAATCTGCTAGGGAACATGTGAACTGGACTGCTGAAGATTGGGAACGAGTTTTGTTCACTGATGAGACGAGGTTTTATCTCTACAGCAAGGATAGAAGCTCAGAAATTATTCGACAGCCAAACGAACGTTATTCACAAAATAATATTCGCTAAACCGAGTTATTTAATGGAGGCTCTGTGATGTTGTGGGGCGGAATTTATTTGGCAGCTCGTACAGACATCATGTCCTTGCATGGAGCACCTTTAATTAGCGAAAAGTACATTGACGAAATTTTGTCAGAGCATGTGGTCCCTATGGCTGGTTATATTGAAGATAATTTTATACTAATGCAAGATAATGCCAGACCACATACTGCGAAAATAGAACTAAATTATCTAAATCAGGTGAATATTGAGGTCCTAGATTGGCCTCCAGGTAGTCCAGACCTTAACGCTACAGAACATTTATGGGATGATGTAGAAAACATTATGAGGGAAATATGGACAAATATAGATCAAGCAGAAATTAGACGTCTGGTTCAAAATATGGGTAATCGATGTCAGTTATAACGAATAGGGGAGAAAACACCCGATGTTGACTTTTTATTTTAATGTTTAAGATTTTATTTCAAATTTTTTCAAAATAAATTTTAGTTGTTACGTTTTACATTAAATTCCGTATTTCATTTAATAAGCAAGATAAAAAAGTGAATAAAAAAACAAAATGCTTGTAAAAGATGGGGCTATATTTTGACTTAGAGAGACACCTAATACTGTTGATGGGAATTCCCACAGAATATGACAAAAGTTGTGCATTTTACTAAATTTTCTTCAAACACCCAGTATATGCCTAAAACTCGAATTAAAATTTTCTCTCTTTGCATAACGTCAATTCTGAAGATTGAAGCTACATTGAAAAATTTTTTTATCGATTCAGCAGTTCGCGAGAAAATTAACTTTGAAATTGACCCAAATTTTAGTGGTGCGTTAATTTTGCTGGCCAGTGTAGTTTTACTCAAATACACATCTTAGAAAACAGAATAATAGTAATAGTAATTTATTGCAACATCAAACTTTACATGTCACCTGTCAGATCAAACAAAACAAAGATACTGTTCAACAAAAATTCGAACAAATTATATATTGTGCGTTGTAGCAGAAAATCTTTAAGTTTTCTCTTGAAAGAGCTGTCTTGTACCGCTCTGATATGAGATGGTAGCCTGTTATAGATTTTTGGACCCCAATAGTCCACTCCTTGTTGCGACTTTTTTAACCTATGACATGGTATTCTCAGTTGTTCATGGTTTCTTGTGTTGTATCCATGTGTGTTATCATTCGTTGGAAACTTCTCCAGGTTCTTCCTGACATATGTTGCACATTCTAGCAAGTAAATGGCTTCGACAGTCAGTATCTTTAATGTTTCAAATCCTTCCCTACAACTGTCTGTCTGTTTTAAACCCAAAATTATTCGTATTGCTCTCTTTTGTAGCAAGAGGTGATCTTGTGCATGTGGTGATGTTCCCCACACTAATATTCCATAGGAAAGTACAGAATGGAAATAAGCGAAATATGTTGAAATTGCTGCAGATGTTTGGCACACAGCTCCAATGGTTCTTATTGTATATAAGGCAGCATTGAGCCTCCTCTTGATGCTTCCAATATGTTCATCCCAGGTTAATTTCGCATCAAAGAGAATGCCCAGAAACTTCAAGCTTGGTTGCCCCCTTGCCAAAAAACCAAGGATTGAGGATAATAACCCCGTCTAAGAAAGTCAGGATTAACCCCGAAGTAATGTTTAACTTTCAAAATTTTATTTTGAAGAAATTCAGTCTTCCTACATAACAAATAAAGTAGACTTATAGAAGTTAATATTACATACCAGCTAACTTTTTGAAGTGTTTGTTGTAGTCGCTCATTTTCTTGAAAGCGTTTCCTTGTAACCTCTCTGGCTCGGTTGAATCTGGATCCTGAACGAACAGTTCACCAACGATGAAATCGCACACCTTCCGGACTTCATCTGTTTCTCCTGCCATGGCGTGTTTGATTATTCGACTCATGTAATAAGTTAATATAGAGTTAGGCATGGCCACGTTTCCTAGAGCTTTGAGAAACATATCTGCATCTTCGTTTAACAACAATTTGTCCATTCTGAAAAAAATTGATAAACCTTGGTAATAATTGCTACAATTTCAGAAACTTAAGTATCAAAATGCAAGTTTGAAAAAAAAGCAATAATTAAAAAAGTATAAATTCACAACAGAGATAACAACGATTTATCAATAACATATTATAATGATAATTAGTTTCAATAGACATTAATGTTTAGTTATTGAATTTAAGAACTTGAAAGGTTATTAAAAAGAAAATTCTACAATTACTAAACAGCTATTACAAAAAATTTTAAAACGACAATATATAAACGATAAAATATGCAGAAATATCAATATAACAATGCGACTTGAACCAAATGTGTTTTTCTTTTGCTCAATCGAAGGTATTTAAACAAACTTAAGAGAAACTTTTTCACTTACCAGTAAATTTAATTTAATTTATATTTTAGGAGTAAAGGAGACCATATTTTGATATATTCATAAGATAAGAAACATGTAGAAATCATTCGTATACTCACTTTTCGATTAAATTCGAAAAATACTGGTTGTCCACTTTGAAGCTTTCTTTGCTCAACCTATACGGATACATAATGGCCTGAGGATAAGTTTGAGATATCCTCAGGAGGATAGAGTCGATAGCGTAAATTTTGTCGAAGTTCAGATTGGCCAGCAATTGGGGAATCCAGCCCAAGAACATCCAGGTCGGTACCGAAGCACACTGAAAACGATTTTGAACTCAAGAACAATCATGAACAAAATCAAAACTTGAATTTACTACGTTTATTATCACAAAAATACTCTGAAAAATATAACACTGCGATTGGAATTTCGGTCACTAGACCATCATCGGGCAGATTGAGTTGAGAACATAATATATAATTATAGAATTGCCCTTACGGGTGGGAAATAATTATTGCAGGTACCTAAATAGACAAGAGGAGCACATTTCAAGAAGGGCTAATAGAAGTGGATTTCCCAAATCGGTACAATAAAATGTTCTTAGAAAAATCATTATTGTTCGAATACACTAAATATAGGAGAATATATCAAGTCAATCTGGTCGTTCAGCAAGATATCTTTTGCATTATGATTGAGTTTAAAAATTTCTAATGATTCTAAGTAAGTAAGTTTGGTTCCTTTCGGTAATTTGTGCATAATTTGAAAATTATCTATTTGTGGAAACGGGTGATGATTTTCACGGCAATGATTTGAAAACGTTGAATCCGTTTTATTTTTCAAAAAATATTGTTGGTGTTCTTTAAATCTTGTCTCCAACGATCGACCAGTCTGACCTATATTCACTCCTTTACATACAGGTCAAATCAACCTATAAACTCCTAAACTTTCAAATTTTGAAGTGATATCTTTGGCATTGAATAAAAAACATGAAGTGAACAAGGAAAATTCTTTAATAATTAAAAAAATTATCAAACAACTTTCCAAGGAAGCTGGTTATACGTATTCAGCAACGCAAAATCTGCATTCACAATCGAACGGTGAATTATAGAAATTGTCAAGTCACCCCGACTCAAAATCTGCATACAGCTGTTTCGATCTTATTAGATCTCATCAGTGCAGCTTATTTGACTCGGAACAATTAGAGATTTGTTAATTCACTCCGAGTCAAATAAACTGCACTGATGAGATCTAATAAGATCGAAACAGCTGTATGCAGATTTTGAGTCGGGGTGACTTGACCATTTCTATAATTCACCGTTCGATTGTGAATGCAGATTTTGCGTTGCTGAATACGTATAACCAGCTTCCTTGGAAAGTTGTTTAATAATTTTTTTAATTATTAAAGAATTTTCCTTGTTCACTTTATGTAATGTATGAAATTGACCATGGTCGACTAGTATGTTTTTCATGATTTGATTGTTGTATTTTGCGTATTAAGAGACTAGAATATTCGGAGCGCGCTCTCGTGAGTATATCCAAAGGTTTTAAATCACTATGTTAGTGTACCTTGGAATCATATACACCACTGTTGTAGAGTAGATATCTTCATATCAGGAGGTACGTGTTTAAGCGACGAATTTCTGCATTTTCAGTCTAAGCGGTGAATTGTTGTTTCCCAATATCTTTGGTGGGATGGCGCTCTGGATTGTTATCCAGCCAGTGTTACTGACCACGATTTGTATTGGGGAACAATTAGAAATTTGTTAATTCACTCCGAGTCAAATAAGCTGCACTGATGAGATCTAATAAGATCGAAACAGCTGTATGCAGATTTTGAGTCGGGGTGACTTGACAATTTCTATAATTCACCGTTCGATTGTGAATGCAGATTTTGCGTTGCTGAATACGTATAACCAGCTTCCTTGGAAAGTTGTTTGATAATTTTTTAAATTATTAAAGAATTTTCCTTGTTCACTTTATGTAATGCAGGGGTGCTCAAACGGTCGATCGCCGAAACTTTCAGAGTCGATCGCGAGTCGCATGGCAACACCGCCCCCGCGAAAACGTAGCAGCACATTGTTTCTGAAATGCAAAAAATGAATTTGTTTCTCATTCAGTAACATTAAGTTGGTCGATCGCTTTTCACCTGAAAATTTTTTTGGTAGATCGCCAGCACTGTAAGTCTGAGCACCCCTGATTGTAATGTATGAAATTGACCATGGTCGACTAGTATGTTTTTCATGATTTGATTATTACATTTAGGTATGACAATAGCAACTTTTTCTGTTAAAGGACCAAAACATGTTAAAGATGAAAATTTTTCCGAATTTTCTACTTTCAATCTGCACGATGATGGCCTTGTGACCGGAATTGCAATCGCAGTGTTATATTTTTAACGTATTTTTGTGATAATAAACATAGTAAATTCAAGTTTTGTTTATCATGTTAAATTATCACGTAGTAACAACTATTTTCAAGAACAAACACATTTTCGTATGAGGAGCATATAAGCCCATATTCTCAAAAACAAAACATTTAATTGAATTCGGCTCTAGAGTGGTAACTTCATCTTACCTCCTGAATAAACACAGCTTTATGTACGTTTCCCAGTCCCTCTTGTTGCAGAAGGCACGGAAACAGTTGTCTAGCTTCCTTGGATCCCAACTTCATAGCTCTGAGCACCAGCATGTTCAAATTATCCGCATCTACAGTTGCTTTCTCGCCGGAATAGTAGGCTAGTTTCACGTACGAGTCGGCGATGCTTTTCTGGCTCAAATCTCCGGATTCCGAATTATTTCGCAGAAAACGGATCAGCTGCTGCGCACCGTATTCCGGCAGATCCTCGCCCTTGGATACGTTTTGACCTGGAGGAAATCGAGAACGATTACAAGGAAAACAAGAAAAACGGTGTCATGGGACACCAGGTAGGAACGAAGTTCTTTCGGATAATATAGAAGGACCCACGAATTTGCGAAAACGAGACATGTGCGTGTCGGGGCGCACGACAGAAGTGATAACTTATACTAATCCAAGTTGAAATAATTAATATTGAAATGTGGGACTGAGAGCTCTTACGAGATTGTAAATTAAAAAATCATTCCTATCCATAAAAAAGGAGCAAAATCAGACCCCACAAATTATAGGCCAATAGCTATTACTTCCATATTCTCAAAAATATTAGAAAAGATCATAAAAATTCGGTTAATTGGATTCCTTGATATATCTAAAGAGCAGTATGGCTTCCAAAAGAATAGCTCCACATTAGGCGCAACTGTAGACCTAATTGAGTTTATTACCAATAAGCTAAATAAAAAAGAATCTGTACTTGCAATCTTCATTGACCTACATAAAGCATTCGACACTATTCATATTAAAATATTGATAAGTAAACTCAAAAAAATGGGAATTCAAGGTAAAGCTCTGAAACTAATTAGCACTTTTTTAACTGGTAGACGGCAATATGTCCAATTGAAAGAAGAAAAAAGTAGACATAGAACAACAAAAACTGGAGTTCCACAGGGGACGGTGCTAGGTCCGCTATTATATTTAATATACATTGAAAGCATCGCCAAATTAAAACTAAGTGGATTATACTGGATGTTCGCGGACGACACCGTACTAGTTTACAGCGCTACAGATGAAAATTTATTACAAAAAAAAATTAAAAAGGATATGGAAAAGTTTATATCCTGGCTTTCCGACAACAAACTAATAATTAATGAAAACAAAACAGTTTATATGATCTTCACTCGTAAGCGAAAAAACCTGAAATCAATAAAAATTCAAATAAACAACAAAAAAATTTCAAAAGTTCCGTCATACACTTACTTAGGGCTAAAAATTGATGAAAGGCTAAACTGGAATGATCATGTTGATCTCATTATAAAGAAATTGGCCGGGTTGGTGGGTGCATTGAGAAAAGTATCAAGCTATATGACAGAATCATGTAAAAAGTCAGTTTATTCATCTTTGATATTATCTGTTCTAACATATCTAATGCCAGTCTGGGCAAATGGATCTCAAAATAACTTAAACCGTATCCAGCGACTCCAGAACAAAGCCCTAATAGCAATATATAACCTCCCTTATTACACAAGCACAATACAACTATATAAAAAACTTTCTTTTGGGACGATTAGACAGATAAAACAACTCGAACTTTGCAAACTATTACATAAAATCAAACACAATATGTTGAAAACGAAAATATCACTCCAGACTAAATATAATCTCCATGGAAGAAGCTTAAGGAATGCAACCGGTTATGTAAGCGTTAGACCCATTTGTGAAAAGTCAAAACATGCTCCAGTCTATGCCAGTATAGTAGAATACAACAAATTACCAGATTATATTTCTTCAGAAAAAAACTATAAGAAATTTGTTAGAATGTTAAAACTTTATTTGAATTTGTAATTAAATATTTTATATTGTTACAATATATTTAATAATATCATATCATGTCAAATAATATTAATACTCAAAAATAGCTATTTTAAGTCAGATTATCTTTATCTGTTTGTAGCTTATTCTGAATAAATAAATAAATAAAATAAAAAAGCCAGGAGTCACCTCTGGGATTCGAACCCAGATATACGGCACACCAGGGTTCAGTACTTAGACCACTTGGTCGTCAACGCAATATAAAGAATAGACGCAAGAGTGTATATAACGAGAGGATAACGTATCGCCACGCTATATAATTGAATATAAACCTACAATACGTAGTCATTATTTTAAGGAACAAATTTATAAAGCTTCATCTTTTCGTTATGCCATATCTGATTCCTATCGTAATCTGTTCTTTCATGCATATAACTTACACAAAATTATTTCGATGTTTCACATCTGACGTTTTCGAGTTGCTTGTACATGAATTCATGAGTACATATAATGCAATGGCCATTAACGTGGCGGAGTGGGATCAGAAAGAGAAGGGATGAGAGAACGGAAAGAAAAAGGGAGAAAGAGAAAGGTATACAATATTCGCTTGTGCTAACTAAAAGCGTGACTTTCGTCAGTCTACTTTTGTCACACTTTTAGTCTCGCATATTTTTCAGTTTGGTCCCGCAGCGAAATCCCTACCTCCGCCAAGCCTGCCGTAAGGAACTTCGTTCCAGAAATTATTTGATAATTAAAAATTATTAAAACTCTCAAATAGTGTCAATTTCGGTCACAACCACGAAAGAAAGCTCTGGAAAAATACTTTTAGCAATAATTCGTTCATGCTTCTATAAAACTCTTCACGTTTGATCCCAGTCAAATCTCGAGGCCCCACAATAACTTTTTAGTTGTAATGAAGTCTAATCGGTTGCTCAAGAATACGTTCCAGCACATATCTTCAACTTACCGGTGAAACGATTAATATTCGCCTTGTGTTGTTCCAAGAGTCCAGTATTATCAGAGATCAACTTTCCTGCTTCCTGAAGTATCTCGAATGACGTAAGATGAATCGAGAGCAGGAATTCGTTGTCCCTTTCAGTATTCATAACATCTTCTGCAATTAGATAAAGATTGACAAAAACTACAGACAAAAATGTATAATATGAGAAAACATTAATAATTAATACCATAAAAATATTTTGAATGGAATATTTTACCACGTCTTTCCAATATGGATTATGGACCCTGAAGATTATAGCTTTCTACGATAACGTCCCAGAATTACCATAACAGATAAAAAAAATTCGAAAAATATTTAGTAAGATGATAGAATTTTGTTCCAACATTTGGGATAAAAGTAATGGGTAGAAACGTGTGTCGAGGTTTAACAAATAGTATAAATTCATTTTACCATAGTCTGTCCAGCGAGAGTTGCCGTGCACGTCATCAATTGTATATGGCATAGAGCGAACACTGTTGCCACACGTAATAAATAATCTTGACCCAATTTTCATCAAAAATGAGATATCTTGCATGTTTGACATGGCGGGCATTTTTAGCGGTAAATTATAATTAACCATTATTCCCTACCAGAAGTGTCCCTCTATTCATTCTATTTTACGATGAAAGCACTACTATACCTTACCTGTAAAATACTCGATCAAAGATCTGACTAAGCATTTTGATTGATTTTTTAAACTGGAATCCATATTCATCGATCGATAATTGGAACTTTTACTTACAAAATCTTCGAAGAAGTAGGTTATCTCGGCGACTGTCAAACGGGAAATGCCGATTGCCGGCGCGTTGGTCGAGAGGGTCCGACATCATTGCAAATTTTGAAATAAAATGACAACTTAACAACCATTCAACCTATTTTCATCACTCGGAATGTTAATTTTTCTTGAGAGATACATAAGATTTCATTTGTTGAGGACAGAATATTTGTAGAAATGGATGATCCGGCCACTATCACCATATAACTACTTTTTCCGAAAATTACTTACGACAAATATGAATTTTGACAATTTCGAATTTTATTTATTTGGGTAGGCAGCATTGGGTCGTTATTTGCGCATGACTGTGATGTGCACGCCAACTCTCGCTGGACAGACTATAGCACCATTTTGAACATACGATAGGAATGTTACTAATGTAATACACAAAGTACTGTTGTATGAACTTATTAGGATTTCAAGCATCTTGCACACTACACAGTTATTTATGTGAGAAATACGAATTCTACTTATACTATAGATGTAAGTTTGTTTAAAATTCATACTAAGCAAATTTTTTCAAAGATCTATAAGTAAGTTTTCTTCCAGATTTTCACGTACGCAAAATTGTACCAACTCACTGTGAATGATCTCCAACGACTTCAACATCGATTTCAGCGATTCGTTCGAATCCCTGGTGGATCTGGCTTTAATGAACATCATCTTCGCCATGTACAGCGGCATTCCTTTTCTGTTCTTGTGCGACTTGCAGTATTTTCTCGCCATGTAGAAGTTATTCTCTCGTAGAGCGGCGTCGATGAGACCCAAATCCATTTTGAACCTTGTTTCCTCCAGCTCCTTGACGAAGGGTTCTAGATCGGGATCGTTGAACGAGAGAATTTTAGAGCGGATTAAACCTGAAACAGGAACAAATTTGATTTAACTTAATCTTTAATAGTCCAAGAAGAATTCAATTTAAGAGCTGAATAAATTTGGCATATTTTCCTTTAGCTAGTTTTGTTCCTCCAATTTACTAAGTAAAAGGAAAAAACCTGCTTCCAGAATAACTAGAAATATAAGAGACACTAAACAATGAAAATACTTAACAGAAACTGAAAAAAGAAGAAAACAATGCATTCAAATTGTTAAAGTAAGGCATACTGGAGTGAATGTATACACCTAGCTTTGAATATGTTTACCTGTTCATCCAATAGATGAACTAGGTGAACTCTTTTTCGTACTGTTCGAAACTCCTCCACCAACCCGCAAACAACTGATAATGTTAAACCTACAATCTATTACATCATTTTTGAACACATTTTATTTCAAACTGATAAACACCACTACATTGAGTTAACTTTGACACTCGACTTTGAGTTAACATCAATAATTGAAGATGAAACTGTATGTTGATTTTAGACGATGCCAATTTGGTTGAAAAATGTCGAATGTGCTACTTAATGACATTAAGAGTTGCTATAAAACACTTACTTGCGAACTGCTTCTGGTACAAGACGCTGCTCTCGTGCCGGACCAGCGAATGGGGCACACCCTTCCGCAGATTCGACCACGTCAATCGTAACGTTTCGAACACCTTCTCCAGTTCCGCGGAACCGACCGATCTATATACGTCGACGAACTCGTAGATGCTGGCACAGTCTCGCAGCTTCATGATCCTGTCCAGGCGCAAATTACGGAACATAGGGTCGAGGATCTGCCACTGACCTAGGAAAGAATCGGCGTAACTGCCCAGATACGCCTCGGTCGTATCAGCGTCGTCGTTTACGATCCACATGAGCGCCAGGTGCTCTGGAAAGTCGGCCTTGAGAAGCTCCGCCTTATGCGAGTCGCAGAGGGACCTGTTGACGTTCTCGAAGAGTACCTGGAAATAATACATGAGGAATGGTTTGAACTGGCTTGAACACTTAATTGCAAATTTTTCAAGATATTCCACATAAAAAAAGGAAATAACTGATCAATAATATCTTCTCCACAGTAACAGCATATCAAATTTCTACCATCGCATTACTAGGCTTGTGAACTAAAAACAATCATCTCTATACTTAGTGTTTTCTCGTTTACCTATGAACCCTACTGGCCTTCTCGCTTGCTAGACCTACATATATCTATCCATCGCTCTACATACGATGACATAACATACCTTGGAAGGTTGCTCCTTGAACAGCATGTCCGTCACTTCAGCTGTCATCAGCCAAGGCAAAAGTTTCTTCTGTTTCCAATCCTCATCCCACAGGGCTTCCCAGTAGTTCTCATCCAGAGTTTCCATCGTCTTGATAGCCGTCGCAAGCTCCTCCCACTGTCCCAAATTGGCGAAACATCTGAAGTAAGCCTCATAGTAGAAATCTCTTTTATCGACCGTAAGGTCTTTCTCTATGAGACACCGGTAGAGGTCTTGAGCCTGGATCCACAACTTTCTAGACTCGCTGGTGATTGCGGACCTTATGCGTTCGTCGCATGATACTTTCTCTTGGAAAATTGAACAAACGACGTCCCATTCGTTCATTTCTTTGTATAATCTGAAAATAATTCACCAGATTGTACACATCATCCTGAAAAATAATTAAATCCAATGAGACTTACTCTGCCAGTTTAATCCAGTATATACTTTCCTCTGACGAATCTAAACCTCTGCTCCTTTTAGTTTGGGGAATTTCATCCAAGTTTCTGATGTATCCTTCTATTATCAGCGTTCCAGTAGAAAGAAGACCGCTGGATAAACAACTATCGGTGACCAGGTACGGATCCAAGACGATTTTCGAATCGGAAACTATCACCAGATCCAGTAGAGCCCTAAACAAATTCGTATTGAATTGAACCGAATTCTTGAAGATGTTTGTGATGGCCTCGGACAGACGAGACCAATGATTACCATCCAGTTTGTTTTTTATGCTCTTAAAGATCTCCACGTACATTGTTTTTGCTACATCAGAGTTTTCCTGTGGAGATTAGGGAATCATTTTGATGAATACAGACAGTCGAGATCAATGAAATTTTGACTGACTTCATAATGTCAGATTCTACAAAGAATCAAATAATAACTTTCAACATTTATACTGATTTTCAATGAATAACCTAAAATATTCTGAAGGTGTACTCTTACCGTTATTAAGAGAATACAAATGATTGTGATTATATATAAAAAATTAAGACGTACAGTGACTCTTCTGAACTTAAAATTTATTCCATATATTCGGCGTATATTTATGTAATAATATTAATAGAAAAATACAAATTTGATTTCAATGATTACTATAATTGATTATATGCATTACTGGTAGTAATCTGCTTTATAATGTTCAAGTCTTTATTGAGGTTTGCCTGTAGACATAGGAATATGGAGAATTACATGGGAAATACTACTACTGTATGCTCTCATTTTATGAAAGGATGAGAATCAATTCAAAATACATATAATACTCACGGAGGCTAACATCTGCAACGGCACTATAATCGACGAAAAAGGAATCTGTATATCAGGAAAGTCACCTTTCCTATACTTCCGAGAAATGCACACCTTCCTATCTCTCTCTTTCGCTAGACTGATACGCTTCTGACCCTTCTGAACATTACTCCTAACCTCAAAGTTAGCGCATAACTCGGAAATTTTAGACTTATCCCTCAAGAATCGCTTCTTCAACACCTTGCAGGCAAATTCGTTAGGGTTCTTGAACAAGGCGCCATCTTCCGGCTCTCTAGCGTCGAACAACAGCTGACTTTGGGAGGAGACGAAAGACGCGAGGGCGTGGTCGTCCCGATTGGTGGGCATAGTGGGAGCGAACGAAAGATCGTCTTGCGTGGCCCTCAGCTCGTCGAATTCGTACTGCGCAGCCGTCGTTCGCTGCGCGAACGTATCCAGACAAGTGTCGGCGAACATCGGAACGCAGTACGGGTGCTGCGTTGCCGAACTTACGCTTAATTCGTATTCCTCGAACCGACAATCTTCCAACGGGTGATCGAATAGCTCCTTCTCGAAATCATCGTCGTTCTCCACCAGATGAGCGAGGAAATAAATACCAGAACCTAAAACAACGTGTTCGTTCTTCGGCTTGTAGAACATCGAGACGGTTTGCAGAAATCTCTCCAGGAGGAAAGTCGATAAAATACCGGAATTTCCCCAGAACTCCCTGATTTTACTCAAGAGATCTGGATCCTCTACCGACAGCCCATCGATTAACGAATCCTTGCACATTTCAGCCACTCCTGAAAATCTCCCGGGGTTTCTGAAATTTTCGGTACATATTTTGATCAGAATATCGTAAACCAAATCTTTGCACAAATCGTTTTGGCTGTGTCTCTTCTCGCAAATTGCGCCGATCACGATTTTGAAAGAAGCGAGATCCGCTAAGACATCCAACGTTTCTCTCATTAAATTCAAAGTAACCACTTGCACGTCGACACTTTCGCTGTTGATATATCTCTCCCAATTTTCCGATTTAAACTCTGATACTTCTTCGACGACATCAACCGCTCGCAGTATAACTTTCAAGAATACGTGCTGCGAATTCGCAGATACCGTATTCAACCTACTCAGCAATCTAACAACGTGATTCTCCCTCAGAAAACTGGGACAATGTATTGTTATGCCTTCCAAAACGTATCCGCCCTTATCTTTATCCGACTCCCAAATGGCTCTTAGGGCAGGTTCAACGATATCGGAATAATCAACAGCGATATCTTTGGAGTTCCATTTCTTCAACAGCAACCCAAGAGTTTCGGAGCAAGGTATGTACGTCGACCTCTTGGACGAATTCAGCTGGTACGTTAAAAATTTAAGGAACGTAGTCTCGCGGCCGTTTTCGAAAACGAAAACGTCGTTTATCAGCAGTATCGAACACAGATGAATTTCGACTTCTTTCTCTAAGGTACCCGGCGTTTCTATGCGCAGTAAGAAATCTTCCGGAATTTTGACGGTGTCTCTCCACGCCTGTAGGATTATTTTGATGAGCTGAACGTTGTATTTGAACATATCACGACGCTCCAGCGATAGCCGGTCGAATAGGAATTTAATCAAGTTGGTGGCCAACTCCGCTTCGACTTCGTCTTGCGGTACCGCCTTTTCCGACCAATTGGCTAACATCACCACCTGAAATCAAGATAATTTCACTATGGTGATACAAAAATTGAATTTATTCTTCATTAGATACATAGGAATCTAACTAGTGGAAAAACTCACTAACAAATTTATTAACTTTTGTGAGAAATAATTTTTATTGGGAATTCCATCTAAATATTTTCTGGATAAACATTATTATCATTATTTTTGAGAAATGCCTTCGCATCAGAAAGGTTCTGATTTATCTAATATGTCCTTAATTATTCATTCACAAGCGATATTCAATTAGAACAGTGACAAACGATAGCAATATATCAAAAAAGGTCTGCGGAAGAAAAGAAAACATTTATCAATTCAATCAGTTGGTGAGAATGATATACAAAAATGTTATTAAGATGAATTACTGCAACAATATTTCAATATATTCCACTAAAAGAAGTAATACTCTAAGAAAATAGATATATAGATAGTCTAGTATAAAAACTGTCATTGTCAATATCTTAACGTACCAAATCGGTAATGAAGAAATTTATATCATCTCCTGCACACTTGTCAACTAGAAACTTCATAACTGGGGCCAGAAAGCAATTGGAATAATGGATGAAAATATGGGAAGTATTTTCTATTATTTTCATCAGAAATATCTTCACGTTGACTGGAGTAGAATCTTTCAGCAAAACAGTTCTTAAACCTGTAAAAAATCAATACAAAATCAGATTTTTCAAAATGCACACTTATTATTATAATAATATAGGTTGTAATTTCTACTGGATGAATAAATGTTGTACATGTTCTGATAAACTTTATGAAGGAAAAAAATTTAACTATCTGAATATGTCCTTATGGAGGGATCTAGTTTTAAGTAAATAGGGATATAATAACTAAATTAACAAATTAGAGTATTGAAGTGAACCTAGAATGGGGCAATCCAAAGTACTATATCCTTTGCTACTCCAAGTGTAGGAGATTTTAAAAATAATTATAAAAAAAACAACACAGAGAAAAATACAATAATTCAACTCGATTTCGTATAGTGGACATACTAAACTCTTGCACCCCCAGGGAGCCAAGTCGTAAAAATCTGAAAATAAAAACTTTGTTGTTTAGGTACATAACTCAGGGTTCAATCCATGATTCCAGTCTCTGAAACACAGGGGCGTTATGATTCAAGAGATGGAATGAAGAAGAGAAGAATAATATAGGTTAGAATGACATAACCTCAACACGAGGCGTGGAACGGCTTGCCCGGCGATGTTGTGAATTATGAGTTTGTGAATAGTTTTAAAAACAAAATAGACATTTACTTATTCGGTTAATTGTTTCTGTGCTTATATTAGTTGTTTTTAGTTTCTTTCTGCATGCATTGTATCAATTATTTTTTTTTTTAATTTCTTTAGTTTTTAGGCTTACATGGGACTCTGTCCTCAGCCTTCATTTATGTTTAATAATAATATTAATAATAATAATAATATACCAACAGGTATCGTTTATCGTTGTACTGAAGCTGCAGCAGGGTAGAATTAACTCAGTTTCCTGTAAATCCAAAGTTAATCTTGTATAAAAACATGCAAACTGAAATCTTACCCTTGAGACATTCCGGGGTATCTTCGACATCTAAATCTTCATCGATCGGAAGGACATTAGTATTGGCCAAGTGATTAATTAACACGCAAATGGTGGCCATGCATTCGTGATCATTCGCATCGATACAATCCAGAGCTATCTCTGTCAAACCTCCGGAGTTATCCACCATTTCTGACCTGACTATCACGTTGCTCATGTCGTACTTGGTGATATCTTCGCTGAGGGAACTGTTGAATATCCTCTGGGACCTCAAGGTCTCCCTGTCATAGAAATTAACTTGGTTATTTTCGTTCATTTTCCTCCTGATGTTCACCAGTATCTTTTTCTTTTGTGGTAGCGCGTTGAAATCTTTCTCAAACTTGTACGTTTTCTTAGGGTCTACGAGACCTTTCCACAGAATATCCTCGCCGTTTTCCGACCTTGTGAATAATTTTATGTGGAAATTGGGATCGTCCAGCGCGTTCGTGGCAATTGATACCTAAGCCAGAGACAATTTTTAGTTTTTATTTCATTCGAGACAGTGTGACAGTGATATTAAAAATAATTTCTCTGATACACTGAAAGAAGTAACAAAATAATTGTTTCTACGAAAAAAAAAGAGACTTGTCGTAGGACTGGAAGGAATTTCCATTCGGTATATACTGCATATATTTGTAAAATATAAGGCGCAATGAAATAAATTAACAACGTTTAATAATAATAAAATTAAAGAAAATTACAATCATTTATATTAGAATTTATAATTACTTCGAGAATAAATGGAAACTATTTAAAACAGTGATTTATTCATGAAAGCAAAGTTTATAAAAACCATGAACATGTTTATTAAAAGTTAATTTTCACTACAATACAGTGTCTTCATCAGATGGAGTTACATACAAAATGATTAAGAAAAAACTCAATTTTTAATTAAATACGATGAAGACATTGTCTTCATCATTCAGGGAAAAGCCCTGGGGAAGATATGATTACCAGCGAGATGATCAAAATGGGGGGAGAAGAACTAATAGAAAGTGTCAGAATACTGTGAAATAAGTGTTTGATAGAGGGAAAAATACCAGTCATGGCAAAATGCCGAAGTCATTCTACTATTTAAGAAAGGAGATAGAAATAACATTGAAAACTATCGGCCCATAAGCCTACTATCCCACCTATATAAGACTTTTACAAAAATAATAACAAATAGATTAACACACAAATTAGATTCATACCAACCATGTGAGCAAGCGGGATTCCGAAAAGGATATAGTTCAATTGATAATTTGCAAGCTATACGCACGCTAATAGAGAAGGCAACAGAATACAAAGTACCTCTACATTTGGCTTTTATCGACTTCCAAAAAGCATTTGATTCTGTTGAAACGTCTTAAGGGCACTGGACAACGCCAGAATTGACTCTAGATGCTCAACACTCATAAAAAATATCTACGAAAATGCAACTATGACAGTCAAACTGGAAGAGGATATGAAAACTGACAAAATCCCGATACACAGAGGAGTACGGCAAGGAGACACAATCTCCCCAAAGCTGTTCACGCTAGCCTTGGAGGATGTTTTCAAAAACCTGAACTGGCGCGGTAAAGGAATTAATATAGATGGAACAAGACTAACCCATTTACGATTCGCAGACGATATCATTCTGATTAGTAATACTATTGAGGAGCTAGAGGTGATGCTGAAAGAACTTCATCGAGCGTCCCTGCAAGTAGGATTAGGAATGAACTTGAGTAAAACTAAAATAATTTATCCTTTACCAGCAGAAATAATCATAGAAAATCATACCCTAGAAAATGTTACTGACTATATATATCTCGGGCATAAAATACAATTAGGCAAAGCAAATCAAACTGCCGAAATCGATAGAAGAAAGGGACTCTGTTGGGCAGCCTTTGGGAAAGACAGGTTTATTCTCGGATCGGATGATATACCAATAAACCTTAAAAGAAAAGTCTACGATTCATGCATACTACCGGTCCTAACATATGGATTGGAAACAATGTCCTTAACCAGAAAATCTATACAAAAAGTTCAGGTTATACAGCGTGCAATGGAAAGGATCATGCTGGGAATTAGCTTGAGAGACCGACTGCCCCGACTGACGAAATCAGGCGAAGAACTGGAGTGACGGATGTGGTGCGAAGAACAGCACAGTTGAAATGGCGATGGGCTGGACATGTAGCACGTCAACAAGATGATCGATGGACCAACAGATTGATAGTATGGCGCCCAAGAGAAACAAAAAGAAGTATTGGAAGACCCCAGAAAAGATGGCGGGACGATATCCAAAAGATCGCAGGAAAGAACTGGATGCAGAGAGCTCGGGACAGGAAAATGTGGAAAGATATGGAAGAGGTCTATGTCCAGGAGTGGACAAATCCGGACTGAAAAGAAGAAGAATAAGTTGACGACCGATTGGTCTAAGTACTGAACCCTGGTGTGCCGTGCCGTATTTCTGGGTTTAAATCCCAGACGTGACTCCTGGCTCTTTTAATTTTTTTATTTACAACCTCGTAAGAGCTCTTAGCCCCACATTTAAATATTAATTATTTCAACTTGGATCAGTATAAGTAATCACTCCTGCAGTGCTCCATGACACGCACATGTTTCGTTTTCGCAAATTGCGGTCCTTCTATATTATCCGAAGGAACCTCGTTCCTACCTGGTGTCCCATGACACCGTTTTTCTTGTTTTCTTATAATAATATTGACATGAAAGAAAAATAACTGTCCTATCAGAACTATTCGGAAAATATATTATGTTGAATAGTTCCAATTTGCGTATATTTTAATACCTTTGAGAATAATCACCGTTATCTATAAAGTATCAAAGAAAATTAATATAACTCACCAGAGCGTTGTAGCTGTAACATCTGTAAAGACGCAGAAACTCATGACCAGCCTCCGCCACAGGAATATTATCCCTGAAGGCGTTCAGCGCGTATTTTAAGAAGAAACGCATAAGCTCCTTGACAGGTCGCTCCTCGCCAAACGCTGCCATCTGTAGTCTAGTATTAACCTCACTTTTCTCCCCTACAGGCAACCTCGCGAACAACAATTCTACAAGCAAGAGGTCAACCACTTTCGTTCCAAGATTGTTTTCCGATAAGTCCTCTCGAAATTCTTCCAATATAGATTTAACGTGAAGAACGAAGAAATTTTCGAAAACCTTCAGTGACGCGCTTTGAAACACCGCTACTAATATTCTTTTTCCGAGTTTGATTCTTCTTTCTAACGGATATTTAGAAACCTTCATGACGCTCAAAATTATTTCCAAAATCTGCTCCTGCTCGCTTTCGGGAACGTTCGTCATGTATGTCTGACAAACGGACGGATCTTTCAGATATTCTTCCGTTTCTGGAAACTCCAAGTACGCTTTTACCACGAACTCGAACAACAGGGAAGATCTCGTTTTTTGAAGAGCGTGGAACAACTTGCTAATTTTCATTATAAAAACGCCCCGCTCGTTTTTGTCGGCTGTTTTTGATATTTTCTCCAATATATGATCTAATTCAGTCCTGAAAATTGAAAAGGTCCATAAAGAGAAAGATTGAATTTATTTCGAATATATTTTTAGTGTATGTGACTGCCACCCAATGTTTATTTAACTACCAAAGTTTTTTGAATTCTTGCGATTTAAATAATAGTTCTGTATCTATGCATCAATAAAATTACTATATTTACTGTTTATTGACAATGAAAAATATGAAATAATCATTACTGCACTTGCGGATTTTCGTTCATCTTTAGATGCTTGTTAATATTGAGTAACATGTGTGTTTTTTTACCTAGTATAAGAGACTTTTTTTAAGAGGGGGTCCAAAAGGTATGGGTAGGCATATTGACCATCTTTAGATATTTACAGATTATTTACACTTCGAAAATTATATAGTCTTAAGGTATTAGGGGTAGGAAGAGTCCATACCTGATGAATTAATATCTAAAAACAAAGGAAAATGCTCCTCCAGCTTGTGTATCAAAATATTATAAATGTAGATTACCAAAAATTATTTTCAATTAACTTTGTTCCCAAAGTAAGTCACAAGATTTGCAATAGGTTGAATAAATACAATATAAATAAGTACGAATAAAAGTATCTTGGACTACTTATTGGTCAATAATGAGAACAGACAGGCAGTCTTTGAAAAATCTGGCGTCTATCAATTAAACTGTATTGATTGTGATGGTTTTTTTATTGGTCAAACTGGTAGAAACAGAGGTATCAGATTGGAGAAAAAAAAATCAATCATCCAAAGTAGGAACGCTGAATTTCAGAACATTGTATACATAATGAAATAGATAACCCAGAGATATTGTATTCACATGAAAGGAAAGAGGATGGACCTTTTAAAAACCTTAGAGACCTTACCCTAACGACCAAATGGACCTTAGGACATCCCCAGTCATTAAAGCTTTAATATAAATAGATTGTTACATTTTCAACTTCAGTTTGAAAACTCTTGATAATGGATTAGTAGTCCGAAACTAGACCTGTGTCGATCGATCATTTGTCGAGACCCGGGTCGATCATGACCCACTCGTATGGTGATCGAGTTAAAAAGATTCGATCATTTCGGTCACCGGTCGCGGTTTGTAACGAATATATCAGCATGTAACTGATTCGATCTCAAACTGAATTCGATCTCGATCACGGCGCGATCGATCGAGTTCGCGACCCAAAGGACTGAGAAATCGACAGGTCGCGACTCTTCTACGCAAGCGTTCCTGAAGAAATCGGTTCCATTTGGATTACGTGTCAAAATTCAAAACAACACGATAAAGAGTGCGATGAATGAAAGCATGTAAACGATTGTATCAGCAAGCAATTAGTTATATACTGTTGTGTAAAAACATATTAAAATAAAGTGCAAATTGGTTAGTCCTGTCAAGTAAATCGGGATCGGGTTAAATAAGATCGGGTCTTTCAGAAATTCGTGATTCGATCACTCGTGTATAGGCTGCGATCGAATCAAAAAGATTCGATCAATCACGATCGACACAGGTCTATCCGAAACATATTATGTCGAGTAAATTACCACAACTTCAGTGGAATCAAGCCAAACGTGAGCTACATACATCCGTTTAGTCATTTTTAAATACGTATAATCTGTAAATATCTTAAGAAGTACAAATAGTTGTACCTACCTATCCCCTTTCAGTCCTCACTGTAAAAATGTCTTATACTAGTTAGAAAAATACCGATGTCTGAGCAGTCTTAACAAGTATGTGAAGATGAACGAAAGTTTGCAGTAGTAAAATTTTATTTTTTTGATTAACAACCCATCGTAAATATAGTCTTTGTGTCATTATAATCAAATAACTAGTAGTAAAGAAGAAAATAATTCAGTTTTTCAATAAAAAAAATTATCTTTCAAAAAGAAATTTACCTTATCTGGGAACAATCCTTGTCGATCATCGGATTGAAGCTCTCAGAAAACAACGCCAGCACTTCTACCATCAGATGCAGATCACTTCTCAAAAATCCAAGTTTACTAGCATGCAGAATCAGAGAACCCAACCAATTCACACAAAAATCTGATCTTCTCAAGAAATTCACAAGTCTCACTATCTCCAAACCCTCCATCAGTTTATCGGCTCCCTCGCAAAAATAAGCGTCGAAAGATTCCCAATGGTTACAAAACTTCTCAAATATTGCACCGTAAGTCTGAATTAAGCTCCTCCTGCGACCATGCAAGTACGACAAAATTTTCTTAACGTACATTACCGTCAATTCCATCAGATTGGGTTTAGCGGTAACCGACTGCAAAAAAGCGTCGAAATTTTCCAAGATATTGAAAATTGTCGCTTCCTCGAAATAATTCAACAGGCACAAACCGAAAGGTATCTTCTTGTCCGTGTCCTCCACCTGGACCTCGTCGGGTACGTATAAGAATTCGACGAAGCTTGCGAACTCTTCTCTGTCCTTCAGGCCGAACTCGAGAACCGACGAGTAAAACACCAAGGCTACATCATCAAAATGCAACGTCGAATTCCTTGAAACTTTCGACAAACATTCGGTGAGAAAATTGCTGACAATCTTCGGAAGTATAGCATTCAAGTTTATAACTTGATTAAACGTGGAATTCTGGAGAAACAACAACCCGTTAATGGCGTTCCTTCGCTTGGAATCTATGTCGGAATCCAGATCGAAATTCTGCGAGAAATGATCTTCAATGTGGTTCCTTAAACTGATCGTGAGCTCGGTGCATTTTTCGCTAGGCATGCAGGACTTTAGAAACATTTCTAACTCTCCCCTGTCTTCACTTTTCACTCTCAGAGGGCCGAAAATCATATTGGTAACCAATCGCCACAAATTAAAGGTCCACAAGGGAGTTATTTCGCAGTTTCGAGCGCTACAGTGATAGCAGAACTTCAGAATTTTCCTGTTGATAACGTCTTGCTTCTTCGCGAAATTCGTCTTGTCGAAACTTGTGGTAACCCATTCCTGTTCTTTTACGAGATTCAACGCGGTTTTCATGTCCGAAGACGCGACGTATTCCAAGTAGTATTTGATCGCTAAAACCGTGGGGGTCGTTCCCAGATTCCTTTCGGTTAAAATGCCGTTTTTCAAGACGAATACGAACCCGTCCAAACCTCTCTCTAACTCGCTCATCCATTCGAGTAACGACGAAGATTTAAAGTCTTCTAAATTTGTCAAATTTGTGAAATCCTCAGTCTCGAAGGAATCTCGCAACCAAGTCACGGGGTCGGTAACGTACTTTTCGAAGTATTTCGAAGGACTTCTGGCTTCCAAAACGAACGGAATTATGTTACAGAACAACTCCGTACATTTTTCCCTGCAAGTTGCGTTTTTCGAACAACTGTTCGCCAGTAGATATTCAGCCACGTCTATGAGACGTACTCCCTTCAATTCCGCAGGTTTTCTTCTCCTCTCGTTCGGCTTATTGAACAGCTCCGATTTTTCGGTGAAACCTCGCTGTAAGTGTTTCAATGCCGCGAAAATCTGTACCGAAATAGCGTCGTTTCCGACGCTCTCTCCGATTAAATGTAACGACGAAACGAATATTTGGAAAATTTCCAGCCAGAACATGTTCAACATTCCCCTCTCTTCCCTGAGGAACACGTATAAATTGTTGAATATCAACGCGGCTCCCAATTTTTTGAAATTGTCGGGATGCGTGCTGAAGAATCGCATTTTTTTGACGAAAGCTTTCATGTTGCTCGGTTCGTCTATCAGCCGAATTTCGTTGGATTGTTTAATGGTCCACTTGATGAATTCGCCGATGCATTTTCCCGAAAACGTTCTCAGATTGGAGTTGGTGGGAGAACAGACGCCATCCTGAAATTAATTGTTGCGTATTAATTGAAAAATAACTATGAAATGGAATTTTCAGAAGATAAGTAGATAGATTATAAAAAAAGTGCGTGCGTACAAAGTACACATGTCAGAAGTGAAACTTCTTCGGCAAACAACTGCTTAGTATAGGATGACTTGCAAATTTATCACAAAGTGTTTATTTATAACTTTAAGTCACTGTATATATACTAATGATAATGTAAATAAATAAAAAAGATCTTTGTTTACTGTAGTACAAGACGTTATGCGACAGAATTGCCATCTACAGTTCTAATATTTAACTAAACGAATACATCAACAAATAGCGTATATTTTTTCTCGATCTCCCTTTCTCACTCGCTCTTTCTCTCCTCGTGCTCCATGGCTATGTGCTTCATGCTACGTTCGTCCTTTCTCACTCGCTCTCAATCGCTCCCTCCCTCTTCTTGGACACAAACGTGACGCGTTTCATCCGTAAGAATTTTATCCTCATGCGCGAAAACAAGTTTCACTTCAGAAATTATGGTTTATAATTCTATAGTAAAACCTCATTTTGAATAATGTCCAACTATATTGTTGTATTTCAATAAACCAGATAAGTTTTAAATATTGAAGAACAGAGCAATTAGAATAATTTTAGATGTGAATAAATACACTAGTAGAGAATTAATGCTATATAACCTAAAATTTTTAAATAATCGAAAAAATTAGTATTGAAGTTCTGTTAGATTTATGGATTTATTTATTGAGCACTTAAAGAAGGAAATTGTAATATTGTAGTCTTTATCAGGTAAATAAAGAAACAGTCGATATGTTTACATTTTTGTTGGAAAAAAATATAATCTAATGAAAAATAAATAAATAATCATTACTTAGAAAAAGTTTCATTACATACGATATATTAAAAAACAAAAATCATAACAAAAGATACTTATAAGTTCAGTAAAATAGGCAATTATCATGAGTCATCACCTGTACTTTCTTAACAACATCTCCATGTAATTATAACTATACTTGATCAATTTCAGTGAATTACAAACAACCGAGTGATCACTTATAACACTATAGATAAATTGTTGTAAAAATAAAACTTACTTACCGTCAACGTTTCAATAATGACTGCTGTATGACATTTTTTATACTGAAATGGACTCGAATACCAATGCACCATTTGAAGAAAAAGCGGTTCGAATAACTGCCTAACTACTTCGTCTGGATCGCAGCCAAGTTCCAATATAGCAAAGGAAAATTTTCTCAGCAATCCTTCCAATTCTCTCTGACCCTTATCCGTCATTTGTTTAGCTGGAAATGCAGAAAATTTAGTTATACAAATGCTCACGGCTTACAACAATGTTCCTATTGGAATAAATTCAATTGAAATAATTAATTAGTAATTAATTATAATTAATTATAATTAATTATAATTAATTATAATAAATTAATAATTAATTATAATGAATCAACAAATAAACAGTTTGTTTTCAAGTGATAAATTGAGATAAACTAATTATATAACGCACATCTATAAAGGGAAAATTAATTGACAATTAAAAATCATCAAATATTTTCACAAGAAACTTTCAACACCGATAAATCATTGTGTGAAATAGAAACTCAGAAAATCAGTTTTGATGTTATCACTTTTTCTTTTGGTAAAAATTATCCAATAATAAAAATAAAAAACACAAATGACTTCATTTTAAATTTTAACTATTTGTTAGGTTTTTAGTCCATCCTCAATCGAAATTTTTTGCATTACTCTTGAGAATAATCTAACAATGCTCATACCAAAAACACAACATAACATAGCACATCATTGAAGAACAGAAACAAAAAACTACAGTTTCTAACTTATTAGACCTCAGTGCTTTTTGATTTCCGAATCCTTCGAAATTTTATTTGATGATATAACTTTCTTTATGCTATTGAACATATAAGTATACTTTTCATCGTTTTGTGAAATGATAACATTAACTTACTTGTACCGAGGAACAATATTACCAACGCCTGCAGCAATTCGCATGCCATGATTCTCATCTTCCTATCGCTGCAGTATAGCGCCAACTCGGCCACTTTTGGAACCAACCTATCCAAGTACACGTTCAGCTTGACATCTTCAAAGGGTAAGGTAACCTTTAGGTGGCTGGCTTCCCCCCAGACATCTGTTACCACTCTCGGGCAATCGATCAGTCTCTCGCACACCTGTGGACTTTGTCTCCCCACAAATCTCAACATTCTCCTTTGCAGCTTCACCAGTTCCGGCTCTATTTCGACGACCATCTTTCTCTTCGCCAACGCCCTGTTTGTCTTGATCTTCTTTTGAATATCTTGCGTCGCATATGCTAGAGACTTACTCCTCAAAAACGCGTCTAGCGCAGGAACCACAAGGCACAAAAACTCTTCCATTTCCTCAGGCTGCAGGTTCTTCTGCCAGGTTTCGAGAGTTCTAATGCCTAGTCCGGCTACAGGCATGTAGTTCCTCCCGATGGTGAAGATTGCGGTGAAAATGGGTACGCAAGCGGGAAGCATCTCCCTCACCACGCTTGGAGGACATTCTAGGAACACCTTGAGGCTGGAGATCAGCAGTTCGTCCCTAAATTGGAGTATGCGCGAAAGCAGGGACTGCATATAAGCAGATAAAGTTTGGCGACATTCTAGTTTGGGGCCGGCAGCTGAAAAATAAAGATTATCAGAGAAACTACAAATAGGGAAGTACAAAATCGAATAATACATCATCCACAATAAATTAACTATTGGAACGAAGTTCCTTACGACAGGCTTGGAGGATATAGGGATTTTGCTGCGGGGCCAAACTGAAAAATATGCGAGACTAAAAGTGTGACGGAAGTATACTGACGAAAGTCACGCTTTTAGTTAACACAGCGAATATTGTATACCTTTCGTTTTCTCCCTCTTTCTTTCCGTTCTCTCATCCCTTCTATTTCTGATCCCACTCCGCCACGTTAATCGCCATTGCATAGTATGTACTCATGAATTCATGTACAAGCAACTCGAAAACGTCAGATGTGAAACATCTTATTAGATATGGCATAATGAAAAGATAAAGCTTTACAAGTTTGTTCCATAAAATAATGACTATGTATTGTAGGTTTATATTCAATTATATAGCGTGGCGATACGTTATCCTCTCGTTATATACATTCTTGCGTCTAAATTTTACATTGCGTTGACGACCGAGTGGTCTAAGTACTGAGCCCTGCTGTGCCGTATTTCTGGGTTCGAATCCCAGAGGTTACTCTCGGCTTTTTTAGTTTTTTTATTTCGAATCTCTAAGAGCTCTTAGCCCCACATTTCAATATTAATTATTTCAACTTGGATTAGTATGAGTTATCACTTCCGTCGTGCGCCCCGATACGCACATGTTTCGTTTTCGCAAATTGTGGTCCTTCTATATTATCCGAAGGAACTTCGTTCCTACCTGGTGTCCCATGACACCATTTCTTTTTTTTTATTTAACACTGATGAATATCACGAGTATCTGTTATTCAAGCTTGAGATGTGTGGCATGAGGGATGTTATGCTTCAGTTGTTCAAGAGTTATCTCAAGGGAAGGCAGCAAAGGGTAGCGATTTCTTTGGACTCAGCTGAATATGTTTCGGATGATGTGGCTGTGAATGTTGGCGTACCGCAGGGAAGTATTTTGGGTCCTTTGCTATTCACCTTATACATAAATGATCTTCCTGGCATGCTTGCTGACAAATCTCTGGACCCATATATATATATATATATATACTATATATATATATATATATATATATATATATATATATATATATATATATATATATATATA